>CM072900.1:8460803-8801310 GCA_037013685.1 Acridotheres tristis
TTATTGTTTTTGTGGATTTATGCATCCCAGGATCCTTTGGGATCCTGTCTCCTTTGTCTGTCCAGGTGGGAAGTTGTCTGCAGGGTCAGTGATCCAGGTGATGCCTACACTACTGCTCTTGGGACCTGTGGCCCATTTAGATTTGGGTTCTGTATTGAATTTAATGAGGAACTGAGCAATCTACAGCTACTGGTTACATGGATGAGACCCACTAAATCAATTTTTTCAATATTATTTCTATTTTAGCAGGTGACCACTCCTGGGAAGGGGTGAAACCTGTATTTACTGCTAAGCCTGGGCAAATGTACAGCTACAGATGCTTGAGAAAACATATGGACTTGACTCAGCCACAGAGAGCTGTCAGCGAGTTAACACAGCCTTCAAAGTTCTCTTTCAAAAGATTTCAAAAGAATTAAAAAGAATATCCTACTGTTTTGAATATAATTATACCACAACACAGTTATTTTTATGCAGTTCCTGTCTCCTGCTGCTGTCTGGGATTAGTCCTTGTTTAGCGATGATGAGGACTTATGTCTCATTTTCTGGTTCAACCTCAAAAATTATGTCAGGAATTTTGGTTCAACGTTATTCTCTTGCCATGTAAGCTTGCTAAAGAAATGCATTTACCAAAAGGTAAATGTCCTGTCCTCTGCTGACAGGGATGTTGCTACTACAGTCAGCGTCCTCTCAGCAAGCACCTGAAAGTAGCAAAGTGAACAACACGCTCTGAGCCTGCCTGCTCCTCCTTCCTGTCAATGCTGCCTCTAAAGCAGATGTTGTCTGCTATATTTTGGAGCCTGCTGTAATTTGATCAAATCTATAGAAGATCATGCCAAAAAATGTGACAGCTAGTCAATGGATGGTATCGTCCCTAACTTGTTATCTGTCTGGGGCCTGCTGCAATCAATGCTTCTGTGCAGAGTTCCAAAACCTTAGAGCCAGATCAAAACACAGCATTTCCACAGGGGACAATTCTGTCTCCTTTTCAAGTTCACGTCAAAGCAGGCTTCACATAGGCACCTGAGTGCTTTCTGTGCATAACTGCCGAAAGCACAAAACATATTTTAATTCATACTCTTTGGTAAAAAAAGGATTGAAGTACCACAGATCCAAACCTGAATTTACTCTCAGGCCTAACCAAGTTTTTTGGGATTTTCCTTTGCAACACAATTATGTTGAAAAATACAGCATCCTGAAAATTTGCATTTCTTTTCCACTATATGAATACTTCGAACATGCAATTTGGAACCTCAGAATGGGCATATTGAATTGTGGTGAAAAATCCAATAGTATTTGCTCAAGTTGAAAAGTGATTTTAGATACTATGTTTGAAATCTCTCTGTATTCTTCCTTTGCAGAGCTTTGAGCTCTTAAATCATACCATTATGGCTGTTTGCACTTACATGCTAAAACAAGGTGCTCATATACTGGTGCAAGAGAAATTTAGACTTGTTTATTCAATGATAAAGTTTACAATTCACAGTCTGTGTTGTCTAATTATACAGTCACAGTCAGTTGTATTTGGGAACAGGAAAAACACCACAGGAATTTGATAACTGGCCTTTCTCCCATCAGCTCTTGCTTTTGTCTAGTGCACAAAAGAAAGATTCATGTGAGGTCAAGCAGCAGAACAAAACCCAGAACCCACCCCCAGTCACCACTGCTTTGCTCTTTCTTCTGATGCTTGCAAGAGCTTTATTTTCCTGGCTCAGTCTTGGAGCTCTCAGCTTCTGCTTCCAAGAGAGTGGGTGACACCAACAGCCATCCATGGGGAGCAGAGGTATCTGTCCCTGCCTGCTTCCTCCATTTAATCTTCAATCAAATATTAATTTGTCCAGTCACTTACTTCACTACTCACAAACTGTCTTGCAGAAGTGAAAAAAAATCGAATCTTTCATGCTTTGGAGATGCTTTTCCATGCTTTTGGAATAAAGACTGATCCCCTTGTGTGAAAGCTTGCAGGCATGAAAAATTGTATTGGTAATAGTAATTATTATTTACAGAAACTATGTAACTCAGATTTACTTGGGTAAGTTAATTTCATCGTGTAACAAAAAAACTGAATTGCAGTTTTCACACAGAAAATTTTGGAGCAGAAATATCAGATCCTGCATAGTTTAGAGCTAACAAACCTACTATTTACTGATGAAGTCCAGAGGAAAAAACCCGCTTAGTTTTCATAAGATATACTAAAGCTTTGAAACCCTGGGTAACCTTAATTTTGGAATGCTTTTGTTTTATCATTCCCAGTCTGAGACTCAAGTATGTAACTTAGAAATCTACCAGGAGATTCAGTCACAGGAAGAGCTTTAGCTAAAGCTAAAGCTACAAAAGGAAACATTTCCTGACGAATGAATCTGCACCAATTTAAAATCAACCATGTTCATGACTCATACTTCATCTTTATAAACTTTAAAATTATGTTCTCTGCAGTTATGAAAATCTGTGAACAGCAATTTGAAGCTGAAATATTTGCTGAAAGTGATTTCAAGACTTTAAATTCTTTTAGTTGTCAGTCATTCAGACACAAGAAGTGATACAACTCATTTGGGAAACAAGACTGTGATTTCTTCAAATGAACTTCATGCACTGAGTGGTCTTTTTATACAGGAAAGGAACATTAGACCTTCTCATCCATCACATCCAATAGGGCTGGTAGTTAAATGCTACAATTCATACCCTAAACAATGTAGATTCTTGATCAAACTTGCCAAGACCTATTCCTGCAACTTAAAAATGTTCCCTTGATTCTCCTTAGAAATTTAAACAACACTTGGCATATTTAAATATATTTCCTTCTGCCTATTGACCTTATAATTCTCCTTATCAAGATAATAGGATTTCCTTAGAAGTTGCCTTGGGCATTTCTGCAAGGTCAAAAGCACACAATGCACAGACAGGGATAAACCCACTTTGAATTACTGCATCCATTCATGCTCCAGTGGTTCTGCAACCCTAATGGCAACAAATGAAGTCTGGTGTGTTGGGAGTACAGCATTCTGAAAGCACAGAAAGGTATGGTCAGAAAGAGCCCTGACAGCCTGTTAAACATCTACCACCCTGTCTGAGCACCCCCACCACTGACACAGACCAAACAGCACTCACAGAGCAATGGGGGAAGTTGACAGAATCACATTATTGCAACCACAAATTCACACCTGCCAAGAGACACCCCAGTCACTGCACTGGGTTGGCGTTTTGATGGAATGAACAGCACATGCAAGGGAAGAATATCTCCCCTTTGCCAGGAGGTTCTGAAGAACTGAAACCATTTGTGTCTTATCTGAAGTTATTTATGGTAGGTTTTGGAAGCTCCATTTGGTCTAAAAATAAGTTCTGCTTGATGAGGACTACTTACTATTGCAAAAATGTACCTGAGAATCACCAGTAGACAAGGTTCTGTGCCTTAAATAATTCTTGTCTTTTAAAGCCAGTTTCTAGTCCTTTTCTTTTGTTGAAATTATAGCCTTATTTATTTTATAGCATTAAATCAAAGGGCATACACACTCTGGAAGGGCAGCTAACCTCAGGGCAGTTTACAGCTCAACCTCTGTCTCTGGGTAGCCAAGTTGAAAATCAGCAGCTATCATGGAAGCATAATGTAAAGCTGGAATACTGCTGTGAATTATGAAGCATATAAAGTGTTTGGATAAATCAAAAGAATCTAAATGGGCTTAAAACAGCAAAGAGTAAAAGCATTAGGGCTTGTCTTCTTTTCCAAAATCTTCCTTAACTACCTTCACAGAGACCTGTTTTCTACCTCTCAGACACTGATTCAAAATTCCATTTAAGAAGATGAAGAACATGATCCTGCCATCTCCTCAAAGATTTAACTTTATGGTGGAAAGATTTTATTGTTGTTATTTGCCATTAAAGGTAATAATTCTGCTGTAGTTTTCTTTTGCTTGCATTCGTGCTATTTTATTAATGTCTCCATAGTAGCAGTTAGCACTGTTAAAGGAATTACAATTTTTAACATGATTATTAGTCTTCATTTTCATCCTCAAAGCTGGGATATTTTCGAAGGAGCTCAGGGAGGAGGAAGGAATAAGACTCAGACACTGCAGTCCATTGTTACCTCTGAGCACATACACTTAGATTGCTTTTCTTTGATGCTGCTGCCAATTTTATTCACAAGCATATAAAAAAAAGGTCATGACATTTAGAATTGCACTACTTTGGAAATTAAATGTTCCTTTAAATTTTTAATTTCTGAAAGTAATTCATCATGGAATAATATTTGAATATGATTGAATGAATGTGCAAAGATTAATACAAACTTTCTTCAAATTGGAAGTTCACAACCACACATGTTTAACCTTCTTGTGTAATAGGCATAAAAATGTTGATATGTGAGCTTGAAGAGCTGCATTTCCATTTTGCTGGAAGCACTTGCACTGTTATTCTCCTTAGTATTTTTCCACTGGTATGTCTGTATAATGCATGAGGTTTACCTCTCTATAATTTTCTACTTAACATTACACTTCACATGCCTGGCAACTAAATAAGGAGCAAAAATGAATCCCCATGGTCTGCAGAGCTTTTTCACATGAATTTTAATGTGAGAAATCAAACTACTGATTTTTAGGCTAATTCAGCAATATTAATGATATTATTGTAGCATATGAGGAAATAAAATAATTTTGTGTGAACACTAGAGAAAACACTAAGATACTACATAATCAACATTCTAGTCATTGCCAATCCAGAGATTTGGCAATCTGAGGAAGAGGAGATCACTGAAATGCTGTCCTGGCCAGGTTTTGGAAGTCTTTTGTCAAGGAATGGACTTGCCCATCTCACACACAGGTTCATCAGATGGTTTAGGCTGCACCTTTCAGATCACTGAATCCAGCTGTGAACTCAGCACTGCTGTGCCGCCTTAGCCACTGGTCGGGGCTTATTTCTCCAAAGCCAACTGACACTCCTTGTTCAGACGAAAAAGGAAACTTACAAAAGGCAGAAGTGCACTCTGGAATTTTTTTTTGTGGTCAGCAACTAGAGTTCATAATTTTCTCATACACTATGGAAAGCTGGCTGGGCCCCAGGCTGCAAAGGGCAGACACACACAATTCCAAACCCTGTTCAGATGCTGCTAAAATTGCACCCCAATAAAATTTATGCTGGTGTGTAGAATTTACTCATGTTTTCTCATGGAAACTCCTGGGAGCACTTCTCACTTAGAAGACTGACAAACTTTGAAATATTCAGCTGGAGACTCCATTGCACTCAGTGGTCAACTGAAGAGACAATGTCTGAAGAAAAGAGACTGAGGAAGATAAAGGAAGTCTTTAACTGAAATGTTACTGGCACATTTAAAGATCCAGGAGAAAAGCAAGTTAGAAAGCATCTTTGTTATTGATTATTTGATTCTCAATTCCAAATCCTTTTGCGGACATTTCAGTTAATAATAATAATAATAGTAATAGTAATAGTAATAGTAATAGTAATAGTAATAGTAATAGTAATAGTAATAATAATAATACCCTTGTCACCAGGGCTAGGGCAGGAGGAATGCTAATTCAAGTCTGGCCTCTTGAAAAAGCCCTCAGGAAAGTTGCTCTGCAGATCACACAATTCATTAAATTAATGCTTTGTTGGCTGGAGTTAAAGTTTGAGTCAGGCAAAACAAAAGACTGGGTTTTAGAATACATATACCCTGTCAAATTGCATTTATCAAGATAAGGGTTATTAGAATCTTTTTTCTCTTGTGTGAATGAAATTGTAAGCTTGAAATGTCACTGAAGATTTATTAATCTGATACTCTTTCTGATAAGGGCAAAGAAATAGAAAGGGCAGACAAAAAGAAATATTTCTTGTAGCCTGATAAGGACTACAAGAAATGGAAAATATGAATAAGGCAATTTATCAGTGGGCATTCTGTAACCAAAAGATTCAAGCCACACAAAGCAATAGTACAGTTATATATTGATTTCAGAACACTGCCATCTACAACACTTGGTCAAAGTTTGAGAGCTGTGCAGAAAAATGTCTGCAATTTTCAAAAAATGGTATTAAACCTGAATTTTCAAACTGCAGGCTGGAGTAACACTTGTTCTAGAAAGTATATGGAGGCCTAATGTGAAAACTGGTGCAGTGCTAGAGTATACAATATGTGCAGGGAGAACCTCCAGAAGGATCACCAATGTTTTCAGCTGAGACGACAGGGCCTGAACTAACCAGAAATGTTGTTTAAACATTTTTTCTCTGTTTCTGTGCCTGCTACCTGTAGAACATGTCCACAGTGGGGAGGAAAAAGAGTGAAGAGAGGTTCAGAAATATTTTGGGTCCAACAGACCACTGTTAAAGTTTCTTGTTTGTTATACTCAACGTGATGCACAAGACAAACACATTTCACTACTCAACAGGACAGAGCAAACCCTGCCTGATCACCACTTTGGCTTTTGAGCTCCCAATACAGGCAGGAGCCCAGCAGCAGTCAGTGAGTTAAACTTTCTACAATCCTGAGAGGGGAGACAGCAGGACTCAAAACCAGGCCTAAACCCAGGCTCATGCTCATTGTGCCAGCTCACCAGAACATCTGCACTAGTACCAAGAAACCAAAGCCACGGGAAATCAACTTTTTCCTTCCAAAGGGCTTTCCTTATAGCAGGGAGGAAACTCTTAGAACCTGGCTGTGACACTTCCCCTCCTGCTCTTGGACTTCTGCTTTCAGTCGGTCTCTTCTGATTCCGTTTGGATGAGGTCACTCTGAGACAGGTGGTGCTTGCTTCCTTGGAAAAGACCTGGGGGAGTGAATGAGCTCACCAGGCTCTCAGAGAGCTGGCAGGAAAAAAGGCCATTTGTGCTGAGACTCCAGCCTTCAGTTTGACACAGCATCGTTTGCAATGACTTTGTTATTGAAACAGATTTATACATGAACACAGACACATCTGTCTGTGCCCATAGTCAATATATATTTGCCTTCTAATGCTAATATTAATAACTGTGGAGATGAAAATGATAATTCAGATCACATGTAATACATGTGTGATTTTAAATGACTTTTTAGTTAACACAGTCTACTGATTTTTTTTAACTCACAAAATAATGAACCATCAAGCAGTATATTTTCTTTTCTGCTTTCTTTTACAATTCTTCAATATTTTCATCTGAAATATTTTTATTTAAAATTGAGATTCATTAGCCAGAATTTAGTTTTCCTATGAGAGTCTCTCAAGTAGAAGTTAGTTTTGCAGCAATTAAGGTGTTTGAAAGCAATAACTGTTTAGAAAATGCTTAGTTGTACCTTACCTCTTTCTCAGAAACCCTTATATAGAAACTACACCAGTTAGGAAAAGTCTTTCTTACATCTTTCCAAAAACATACCAGGAGCCAATTTATCTGCCATGATTTAATTAACATCTCAACTTACCAGTCTTCTCCATCTTGTGTTTTAAACTTTCAGGTCCTGGCAGGCAAGGGCAGGGCCCTTCACATCGAGCAGTGATGGTTTTGCCAGAAGTACATGCATGGAACTCCATCTTGCACTAGAAGCATAAAAAAAGCAAGAATACTAATTAGGACAAGATATAAAATAACAGCTGTGGATTAAATGAGAAATTGTCTTATCAGTAATGGCATTGGATAGATTGGAAAACTTCAGTCTCTACTGCAAATATTTTTATAACTGACTATTCCTAGCCTTTGTTGTTTGCATTGCCTACATCTTAGTTCTGACTTTCCTCCAAGAGCTTTGTGCCTGTGTAGTTGCCCTCTCTTCAGTGACTGCCCCATGGGTATTTCTCCATTCTGTGCCCAGCAGCACCACTGGCTGGACACTGGACTAATGCAGTAATAAAATGAAGTAAAAGAAAACAGGATACCAGAAACACAAATGTTCTCTTTGGCTTGATATCTAATGAACCAAATTCAGCTCCATTTTTTGTTTTCTTCAAGCTTTTATGAGACCAGAATTCAAGGGCTTTTGATACACAGGGGAGTGTTGCCTGTGGTGCCCAGGCTGGACCTTCTTCCTGCAGGGATTGCCCCCTGCCAAGGAAAATGGGAATGCTGGGCTGCAAAATCCCTTTGAAGATTAATTCTATGATTCTTTTAAAAGCAGGCCAACATATTTACACAGTGGGACACAATGTGTTTTGACACAGCTGAAGGACACGGAGCCTGAGACCAATGTATGACCATGGAGGATGCAGTGGGCAACTGGAGCTCAATGGGCAACAGCCACTGCTGAAACCCACAGCATCATCCTCTGTAATTCTGGTACAGTAGAAGCCAAGAGAACAGAGCAGGATGTTGTTACACGATAAACACCTCCTGCAAATATCTTGGCTTTGCCTGTGTTTGTTTTTGTTAAAAGAGCTCATCGTTGCCCAAGCTTTAATCTAGCAGCAGGAGACCATTATGCTGTCCCATTCTGTTGACACTGTCCCCCCACCATCCTCAACTTCAATGCATCAGGGTGCTTCTATGCTTTCTTGTGATGTCCTGCCCTTCTCATTTATAAAATGCACGGCCACACACAAACTTGCAAGTGTGCAAGCTTAGTTTGCATTTTTCACCAACTTCTCACAAGACTGAAGGGAATATATGTACTTATTTTTCCACTTTGTTCCATAAATACACTTTGCACAGAGTACAAAGACAAGAGAGAGCACATCAGAAGGAAGGGAGAACAGGAGAAAGGACAACACCAAGTGCAGTCCTGAAGGCAGTGACTTTCTGCAGCATATTTGGATAGTCAATGTGTTGTTGAGAACAGACGTAAATCTTCTTCCTGCAGCTGGAGTTGATAATTTAATCCCTTACAGAACATCAATTACTTACATATTTTATTATGCATAATAAATGTAAATTATGTATCTAAGCATTAGCAATTATACTTCAAATACCAACCTTTAAGATGGCCCCAGCCTATCTCAAGCCTGTTATTACGTGCAGCTAAGAAAGGAAGAACTTTACACTTAGAAACATCAAGGCAAGTTTCTCCTCAGTTTTCCATACGATTGATAAAACTGACAACCAAAAAGCTTAACATAAACCGAAAAAAAAGAAACTGCTTAAACATGTTGTATTATCTGCGGGCAAGAAGAGCCCAGCTTGAAGATCACAATGCTGCAGTCACATGTGAGTAAGTTTACACCCATGATTAACCATATCATATTCCCACCATGCTTGTTTGGGATGTTTGGTGTTGGGGGATGAAGATTCAAGAACTCCTTCATTTAAAATATTAAATTAGTATAGTAAGAATTACTTTTCAACACCTAATCACTGTATGTAACTCTTTATTCCCTCCCTAAAGGAAAACATGGAGGTATCTTTGCATATGATGGTGTGCTTACCCACTGTAATAACCTACACGAGTAGCTCAACTTTGGATTTAATGACTTTGCCTAAGCCTCACTAAGTGATATTCAGAGGCAGAGTGGCCACAGAGGATATCATGTAGAGCAATAATGACTTTTTGGATTATTCTGCCACTGGATCTACAGCCTTTAAGGAGCCTGCTGGCTTTCTCCAGACCATGGACTATAAAATGATATGCAGTATTTGGAAAAACTCTCAGTCTTTCACACCAAAGGGACATTATACATTTTGCAGACATGAGTCACAAAGCTCCTTGCAGTGATAGTGCACAGGACTCAGTGGGAGCAGCCCCACAGTTTGGGGCCGATCCCTCTAATTTCAGGGGACTCATTTTGCCCGTGATATGATTGGATATGCCTCAACTCTCTGCTGAGCTACTCTAGTAGAGCTCTCTGGGTCGTGCAAGCTTTATATTTTTCTGCAGCCTCCCTGGTGTGTGAACTGCATTTGTTTACTCTGAACCCCAAGGCCCACATAAACATCTTTAAGCTATTTTACTGCAAATGGAAAAGCAGCTCTGTTATTTGTTGCTAAATGTATATGGAGATCAATAAAGTATATGAGGGGAGAAATGGTTGAACATATTCATGGAAAATTCATAAATTAATTTATTCAACTAAGATGTGGGAAATTACTGCGGAGTGTGTTTTGGTTAAAGTGTTCCCCTGAGAATCCACTACTCGTATAATGATTCCCTCTTTATTGTCAGTGAATCTACAGCAATGTGTTTTGCATAAGCATTCACATTTGAGGGAGAAAGAAAATAGCTACATAAAATTTATTCCTAGCTATTTTATTCTTGTCTGTTAGTCTACAGCCTCCAGTCCCTGCCAGAGGAGAATCTAGAATTTTTTAATGATACAATAAAACAGTGTATCTCTTCCTTTATTCTGGCTTTCAACTTCTGGCAGCCAGGTTTTGATCTAGCCTGTAAGTAAGTAATCCAGTGAAATAAGTTACTATGATCTTTCTTGAAAAGGGGTATATTTGAACACTGAATGTTTTCATGGATATCTTGGTACAGCCCAGTGCATTAATGTCATGAACAGCTTTGCATCCTGACACAAGAAAATCATGGATTTGCTTAAAATGCAGCCAGGTACAGCAGCATATCCAAGTCCTGGCAGCACCTTTCAGTGGCAAAACAGTATAATTGAGATATAATTGCAAATGTCCTGGGGGGTCTGGGACATCCTGTGTGCCTAGCATTGCTCCTGTTCATCGGGCACAGAGAAGACAGACAGAGCACTCACAGTATCCTGGGCAATTTCACAGCCTCCACAACAAATTCCAGGGAAGGGGGTGAGGATTCTTTTACCCAGGGATTCCTCAGGGGAGGCTCTCTGAGAACCCCTTTGATTTTAGTGCATCAAATCATAGAGTATCCTGAACTGGAAGGAACTCACAAGGATCATCAAAGACCAGCTCCTGATTGATTCATGAGCCAAAAATCTGTAACTGAAAATTTCTTGCTGTCACAGGAGAAAGTGTTAGGTTCCAAACTTCTGTTGCTTCTATCATTAATTTAATGTGAATTAAACAGGAGGGTATATAGGAATTAGCAGACAATATACATGACAAAGATAAACATGAAGTCTCATTTGAGAAAGAGTGAACACTGAAACGGGAGGTTAAATTTTATAGTATACTAATTAAGCGTTAAGCTCCTGAGATATTACTTCATATTAATGGCAGTGAATCTAAACCTGCTGTTGAACAGTGTTCTTGCCTGGATGACACTGCATTTTCAGCACCCTATGGCTTTTTACATTTTCACCAAGAATGATTTCAGTGCAGTGTTTGCTTTATGGTGCACTTTTTGTTCACTCACAATATGTCACTTCGAAACTACACGTACAAATAACAAAAGCTCATTATTTTCTACCTTATCTTTTACCCAGTGGCAGTCACAGGCAGAAGCTAAAATTTCCTAAAATTATAGCATGTATATATTTTTAGTCCAGAGTTTCTTGGTATCAGTAGTGTTTCCTACCTATCTGTCTTAGCAGATAATTAGAATCCATTGGAATTCAGACACCCCTTTGAGAGGGGTTGTTTGTTTACAAGCTTTACAGCAGTCCTTGCTATTGCTTCCTTAGCTGGGACTCTTATCACTATTTTCTTTATAAGCCTCTGCTTCCAGTTTTCATCAGATGGAAAAAAAATACAGTATTTGGAACACACTCAGATCAAGTGTGAATTTTTTTTAAAAACTTGTCACAATGAAAAAAGGTTCAGTATCTTTTCTACAAATTCCAAAAGAAACGTCAGATGGTGCACTCCCATTGCATCCTGCTGAACACAAACATTAAATTTTAATGGGAATTCTCCAAACTTTTCAGGCTCTGTAAAACCTGAAATTCTGAAATAAGGATTGAGAAACAGCAGTCAACCACAATAATTCGTGTTCATTAAAAAACCAGACACTAATGTGAAGTCTTGAGGTGAGTCTCAGATTCTGGGCTGAGGACAGGGCTGTGTGGTCCCTTAGCACTTCCCCTCCCTGCCGTGGGTTCTGCTGCCTTTCTGCTGCTCTGAAAACCAGAGGTCCCCTGTCCTGGGTGCTGGGAAGGGGAAGGGCTGCCCTGGGACACAGCGCTGCAGGGTGGGCACTGAAAATATGGGCCAAGCTCTGTCCCCAGGACTGACCATTTGGGCAGGCTTTCTGTTAGCATTAATGGCTATTCCATGGCCACATCAACACTGTTGGTAGCAGCTGCAGTCATCTCATTTCTCTGGGCACCCTTCTGCTCACAGAGTAAAGTTCCCCACTGCCAGGCCTCCTGCACATGCACTGCTCCAAGATGGGACTGGCTCGTGCTACTGCAAAAAAATAAAAGGGAGGCTGGGGAAAAAAACCAACAAACCAAAACCAAACCCCACCATTTTTTCCCTGTTAAAATAGCTACCAGGTGAGCACACAGCACTTAATCTTTGCAATAAAAGCTGTACAAAGATATGTTAAAATCCTGGAGCTCTAATTAGGAGCTATGTTCTGCTTACGAGAATATGAGAATACATAGTTGGTGTTGATATTAATGGGAATTATGCATGTGTACCAGTGGTGGAATAAACGAATTAACACAACCAGTCTATTGTGTAAATACGTATTAAAGCCTTTTTAAAATGTGTGCTAAAGTCTAGCTTTGAAGCAGATGTCACAGCTGATAGGCTCAGAAATTCTCCTCTCTGCAAGGGGTGACATGAAGGACCTTATTCTATCTCAGGTAAACAACAAATATTTGAGAATGTCTCTTACTGCACACTTAGCTGACAGGCTGGTGGTTCATAATCTGCTGGAAAAAGACAACAGGTGGAGGGTCAAGAAGAGACCCAAGTTCCAAGCCACTGATATTAAATATGGGCTGAACAGATTTATGCAGCCAAATGCAGTAATACCAGAAAGTCTCACAGAGCAAAGCTCCAGAAATTGGTACGCACTGCACAGCTCTGCCCTCTGCAATCCTGCAGCTCTAATGAACGAAAGCTGCAGGACTTTGCCCTCTGAGTGAAATTACCAGGGAACAGAAGGAAAGCATGAGACCCCAGCAATCTTTAAATATCAGGATAAGTCAGGCAGTCACATCAACAGCTGCATGTGCTCCAAGCACAGGGCTCAGGTCCTTAAGATTAGAATTGCCAGGTTTAAGTTTTTAAAATGTAATATTTTTTTAATTATAAAAAAAAAAATTAGCTGCTTTCTTTGTTAGATCCCAGCCGTACACAATCAGAAAGTTACATGTTTTTCACTATTACAACATAAGTTTAAAACACGAAGTACCATCTTGAGAGCAACAGGAAAGTCAGAAGGTTTATCTTCCAAGAAGAAACAATTGATTCTTGGGCTCCAGAAAAGAACAAGCTGAGTTGCAATTGGCAGCAATAATCAAATTCAGGATGGCATTAATTGCGTATTTTGTGGTTCTCCATTATAATTAGAACTGTGTACACCTCTCTAAAAATAGCCTTCAACTTCTCAGGAGGAAGAGAACAGGAGGAGCTCCTTCTTTTAATTAGCTAAAGATAAAGAGTGATTTTAGAAAACACAGAGCTTGATTGCTCCATAGAGGGTCAGCTCTGCTCCTAAGCAGATTCCATGACTTAATAAATAAAAAAAGAAATAAAATTAAATAATTCATAAGGTAAATATTAAAGATTTTATTAAAAGAAGAAAAAAGAACCAAAGTGATGTTTTCCAAAGTGACTGATGGTTGAAGAGTTAGTAGGATGACTGCTTGTAGGCATGTTGAACCATCTCAGTGTTTGACTGGCAGGGCTGCAAACTAAGCAAATGATCGTGTACTCAAGTTGCTGCAAACTGCCCTTACAGACAGAGCAGAATCAGCTAATTTGGGGATTTCTGGACAGACCACCGAAGCACAAAATTCTGTTTTAATACAAAACAGGTTGCCCCAAGAAACAAGTGGCAGTCAGCTCAATGTGAAGCAGAAAATTTAAAAAAATGCAGTTGATTTCATGAGCTAGATGATATGGCATTCAAAGTCACAATACTGGATGTGTAGGTGAAGGACATTCAAGGGACCATTTATTAATGCAATGTGACAATGAAAACAAATGGTTCCCCATTCTATGAACAAACAAGAAAATAGTTCCAGGCACCAAAATCTACTGCATCATAAAGAAACTGAACTTATTTTTGCAAGTAATTTAGATGCCAGCTCTGGAAACACCTAGGTCAAGGGGTGTGTGTGGGCATATCTCAGTTGGTTTATCATCTTGTAAGAATTTTGGGTCCTTACTGGAGAAGTACAGACCAAACAGAGCTGAAAATTGACAAAGAAGAATCAATTTGTCAGTTGAAACATTTGTGCAATGCTGATTTCAGCTGTTCCTTCACTGGCTAATGAGACCACGGTGAGTTAAATGGGAAATGAAGACAAAGCACTTTGGTCCTTTATATAAATAAAGACACCCATCCTCCCTTCTCACTGAGATTTAACCCAAAGCAGCAGCCTGGCTTAAATCTGCAAACGACCCTGCTCTCCTCCCATCCTCCTCCTGTTACATCATGCAAAGGCTACGACACTTTGATTTTGGTGACCATTTTTGAATACCAAGGTCATGCTCACAATTCTGGGCTGTACCCGCTGGTTCTTGTGCACAAATGCAAGAGTTGAGGTGCTGAGGAGATGATGCACAGTCATCCAATCCCATATTCTGTACTCTGTATCCAGTCACAAAAGCTTTTCCTGTTGCTAAATGTCTATTCTGCTGTCTCCCTGCAGGAGCTGCATGACAGGTCACTGATGATGAGCATTTCCTAGCTGCATATGGGAGTTTTTGCTTTCCAGTACACTAGCCTGCTGTATCTCAAGATACGGACTTTAAAAATCACTTTTCTACTGCATTTGTTTTCTTTCATTACTAGATTTATATTGCATTGCTTTTGTCTCTATGAAATTATTCCCTATTCTAACTCCTCATAATCATGAGCTGAGAGTTCACAGCTAATAGCACTATTCAAAGTGGAACGAAGCTACATTTTTTTCCCTTTAATAGACCAAAGCCATCTTAGATTAAAAGTAAAGAAAATCACAGAAAAACAATTGGAGATTTGGAGTGATCAATGCTGCTTGAAATGTACTTGCCATGTAATTGAGATGCATTCTCATTCTCATTCTGCAGCCATTTACTGATCACACGAGAACGATGATTTGTCATTTTTACTTGCTTCAAATTACTAAAGGCAATTTAATTTCTCTCATGGAGACAACACATCAGATAACGTGAACATAATCAAGAGGTAACGATCTGTGGCTCTGTGCACACACTGATGCTCCTGTTACCAGCTAAACAACCACCCGCATATGGCAGAGGGAAGGAACACCAGACATTCAGATCCCTAGGCACAGGGTCTCCACCCAGTCAATCACATTATAAACACAGCAATTTAGTTATGCCAGGTGACTACACCAATTTAGATTTCAGATGAGGCAATGCTCCATCTACACAGTCATTCCTATACCCATCTGTCCATACCTGGACCAAAAGCAGCAGCTGGTGACCACTATAAAGGGCAGGCATGCTCCCTGAATGCTCTTATGCAATTGCAATATCTTAGCATCCCAAAAATCTATCAACCCTTCCTATCAATCAGTAATTGCAAAGTATTTAGTACTATATTTGCAGTTACTTTTGTGATGTCTGATGCCCAACAGGATGTGATTGGGAATGGGAGTCTGACCATTTATGGCTGTACGGACTGAATATCAGGAAAAGTCCAGATAAGTCCTGATATAATATCAGGATAAGCTCAACCCTCTCTGTGTTGTATCTAAGTTTACAAATCAAAGTCGAAGAAAAGTTGCTACTACACCTGCTTCCCCTCTTGAAATGTTGGTGAATTAATCTTAAATTTGATCTATGCTGCCCATTTATTCTTTAGCAACCTTGCCACAAATACTGAGCCTTGTTTTGCCCATCCCTGTTCAAGACCAGGTTGGATGTCGCTGTGGTCTAGTGACAGGTGTCCTCACCCATGGAAGGGTTAGAACAAGATGCTCTTTAAATTCTCTTACAATCCAAATCACTCTATGTGATGTGTTTTTTGTGCTTTCCAGGGCCTCTGTTATAAAATTATTGGGGAGAAGGAGGAAGTATCTGGAAACATCTCATAATCCATGTGGAAAAAGGCCTGGGGGGCCTCCAGGAGAGACAGAGAACAAGGGTCAGACCAAGTGCTGTACTCTGGGCTTCAGAGCTTATACATCCTGCACTAGCAATGATTTCTTAGAACTCACTGCACTTTTTTTCTGGAAAATGGTGGGGGAAAAGGATGGAGATACAGTAAAAGTGCACCCTGGCTTTTTTGACAACTTGGTGGTGCAGTAAGCAGCAAACTCAGGAATTCATTTGTGCTGCCAGTCATAGGCCAGTCATACCATCAAGTCCTGAAGTCCCTCTGCAAAACTGGAAACATCAGTCATTCAGCATGCATGCTTGGTTTTCAAATGTGTCATCTTTTTCTAATTAAACATTGTCTTTGCATGTGAGAGGTAAAAGCCAGTCTGAGTTTTTCTGTTCCCAAGTTGCTCCTTACTCCCTGATAATAGATTTCAGGAAGCCAATCCTCTTCTCTAGAATAGTTATCCCATCCTATCCATTACGTCTATTAGATGAACTAGCTCACAGTAGGTTTGCCCCGGTTTCACTGACCATTAGCCCAGCAGTGGTAATTCCTTGTTATGGATGTATGAAATGTACAGTATCCGGCAAACTTTCAGTTCTCAGAGAGATTTTGTCTGTTGATTACAGACAGGAAAAATCTGAAAGTGTAAGTACAAATATAAAATACTCAGCATCCTGCAGTACCCCTGCTCTGGTTGCTTTCAGACTAGCAATAAGACTGAAGTCCTAAGAATGCCAGCCTGCTTTTTAATTGACTTCTCAGAATTTTTATTTTGTAATCAAAACAAAAGCCAAACTGAATCTCCAATACTAAGACAAGCGCTGAAACAAAACATTTGACAGTTACTAGCAAAGAAGCCTTAGGAATGTCTTTTGGAGCATAGCAACCAAGGGAGAGTAAGCAGGCTTAAGCTTTGAAGTTAAAGCTTTCAGCAACGTTTCTGATTTCTCAAGAACACAATAGAAACAACAAGAAACTAAAAAAAAAATTGGAAAACCAAACCACAGGCTCACTGAATGGACTTGCTGTGAAAGACACCCATACAAAGAAAGCAGAATTAGTCTGTTTGCTCAGAAATCAAGTAACCACAGCTAATCCTTTTGCAGTATTATCCTGTTTTGGCCTTTAATAAATCTACTTTAAATTAAAGATGTACGCAAGCCAAGCAACACCTCCTTTGATGTTTCAAATGACTCAAATAAGCTGTTTGCTAGGAAAAGCTCAAAATATGAATTCTGAAACCAAAAAAATAAAAGTCCTTCTCCTATGCCACAAGGCTGGCACTTCTCAGAAAAGTCAGAGATCATTTAAGATAACTTTGAAGCACCTCAGGCATTGTTCCCTCTTGAGCTCATGCATTAAGGGAAAAAAGTCCTGAAATATATGTCCCTTACAAGCCAGTTAGCCAAAAGCAGCTAATCCCTCCCCTTTGTTTTTTTTTTTACAACCATTACATGACATCACTGGAATACTGGAATAAGGAATTTTACAGGTTAACTGAACACAGGCATAGAGCTTGGAACAAGCAAGGTAACTAAATTACTGCAAATGATGTTTGTATTTAAGCTTGCATAATGAGCTGCAACTTGGTGCAATAAACTCTAAGATCTTGTTTCCTCTTCCTGCCAAGAACACAACTTCCAGTGCTTGAACTGTATCAGATGACTCACCATGTAAAGAACAACTTTCTCCTGTTTTGACCTTGACTGCAGAAAGAAGAATTTAAAAAAATAATACTGGTTTTACACACCAAATGTACAACAGGCAATTAGAACTAACACCAGCAGCAATCAGGTTGTCCTTAGTGCAGGAGTGTATGTAATTGATGGGTTTTTAAGTTCCGACCATCACATGCCAATTTGTTTGATTTGGCAGTCACAACTGTGATTCTAATCAAGTTAGAAAATAAGACCTGTGATTACCATCATCAAGATTGGTAGTTTCCCAAAAAGAACAAATACTGTATTTGCAATCCTCACTTATTGCTTTCTTCCCTTTCTAAGGGCGTGTTCTTGCCCAGAAGCACTTGCGGCACAGGGCAGGTCGCCAGCCACAGGCAGCTCAAGGACACAGAACTGCTCAGACTTTGTTGCTTTATGCTTTGATCATCCCCTTCAATTTAAATTGTTGCAGCTTTAGGGACAGGCATAGGAACTTCTGGGAATTTTCCATAAGCCATGTAAAAATGCAGGTTCTGGAGGTGTCAGGGTTAAGTGCAAGGAAGCCAAAGGCTTCCCTGTCCCATGCCCCTTCTCAGTCCTCTGACTAACTGGGCTGCCTAAACAAGGGTAGTGATGGGAGAAAGCAGCAGCCATAAACTAGCACTCACTCTCCCCAGGAAGTGACCAAGATACAGAAATCATTTTCCCTTCCAAACATGCAAATATTTTTTGGCAAAATAATTCAACCAGTGGGCACCCATCTTCTAGGTCTTCTGCACTATGAACTGACAAAGAACACTGGGTATTATCAAAGGAAGGAATTGTTCAACACATTTTTAATTTCAGTCACTGCAGAATAAGTAAATACCACTGTTTAAGATGAGCCAAATTACAACTTCCTTTGCTTCCATGTAGTTTTTATCGATGTATTATTTTCCTTCTTGCTGACTTCTGAATTCTCATTAACCTTTCTGTCAAGACTGCATTAAACATGTCCCGTTAATTTGACGTGTTTTTCAAGAAATCTGACATGGAGATGACAAATGATCATGTAAAAAAAAACCCTCTAGTTTAATGAAGCACATAATAAGAAACAAAAAATCCTAATTTACAACATGTTTTATTTCAGCTTTGCTACTCCAGTGAGTTCAAAAGTGAGACTGTCTGAATAGCTTTGGCATCTGTCCCTAAGGGAGCAGAAGAAAAGGTCATAGACTTTGAAGAAATCTAAAGTCTTGAAGAACTTCCTCCAAAGCTTTAGCATTTTTGTAATTCTAATACAATATTCTATTGCATACATATCTCCTAAATATAACCCTTTACAATTAACATACTACTCTTACCATAGGCCAGGGCAGTAAATTTCTTAAAAAACTCTATAACTTTGTGGGCATTTCTAATGAGAAGATGCAACCTTGATGCAATACAAGGTAAGGAATAAATATTTGTATTCAAGTAGGCTTTGTGAGAGAAAAACTGCATGTTCTATAAACACCAGAAAATACTTGTTAATCCTTAAAAAAATCCCAAAGTTGTTTAATTGACTGGAATGATTAATTGCCTGATGTACTACATCTATCCCCCTAAATATTCTTTTGAAAAATATTCAGTAAGACAATTATGCAATAAAATTACCATTTATATGACTCCTTTCATCCACAAAGGTGTCAAAGTCCTGTGTATGTATAAAGGTATAAAAATACAGTACTGATCAAGTGCAGCCAATCCTGCAGCAGGAAATATCAAATGCTCTGCGCCAGCAGAAAATATAATGGGATGTTCTAAGGGAGCAATGCTATTTAAATCCAGAGATGACAACACCCAATTAACCAGATAAGAGTACTAAACCTATACTCAAATACAGGGTTTCTTTTCAGACTTTTGTTTATTTCCCAGCTGCTGAAAATTAAGCCCATAAAGCAGCTTTGCTTTTCTTAAATACCTCTCTTGACCAAGCAAAGTAGTGCTCAGACCCTGTGTCAGATGCCCACAGATGCCCTGTCAGAATCCACTACTTGCTTTAAATGTAAATCAACAAGCAAGTCAACATTTTCCACAAACCCGTGGTTTTCAGACTACTAAACAGGTTCTTTGCAAGTCTCACAGTTGTACCTGCATTAACTCAGCATGGCACTGAATGGCACTAGGACTGGTAATAAAACTGTTGTCTCCTAGCCAAAGGAATGGTTGGAACCAAACGATTTCAAGTTGGAAAAACCCATGAGCCACACATTCAGTGAAAGCAGCCCCTAAGCCTTACAGCTGAATTGCTACATGAGTTTTAGAAAAGCAAAAGTTTCCCCTTCCTTTCTGCTAACAGCTGCACATAATGAACCACACAAACAGGTCAAAACTCCTCAGTTTTTCTCCATTTAACATACCATCTTAAAATCCAACAATTTTACTTTAAGAAAACCATAAAGTAGGACTGTAGTGTGGGTCATAGTCTGGACATTAGCAAAATTACTAAATATTAGGGCTAATATATTTTCAGTCTCCAGATGGCCACTGGGCAGACAAGGTTTGTGGCATACATCTTTTTATTTGCCAGTATAAATTCATCAAGCATGACTGAAGCTTATTAGCAAAACTTATATGTTATCTCCTCACAAAGAATTCTAAGGCTCCAGAAGATTAAAAATATTTTCCTGCCATGACAAGTACAATGACCTCATAAATATTAGTAGACCCTTTGGCACTGGAAAATGACATCTATTCCTGCTTCTGTGTAATATTACAGGACTGAGCAAAAAAGAATACAAGAATGTTGCTGCTAAAGATTACCCCCACAGAAGGCTAAGTAAAACTACAGTTTGAAGTCATATTTTAGTGCTTCAGAAGTCCATGAAAAACATTGGAAGAATAACTTTACCCTTTCGAAGGGGATTCAGCCCATTAAACTAAGATTTTTTTTTCCCAAAATATAAACAGTTCAAGAACCAAAAGATCCAGCTAGATAATAAATGAGTATTTTTCACATAGTATCAAGCAGCCAGTTATACACCATTGATATTTGAACTGCTTTCGTCAGCAAGAGATTTATTTAAACTCCCTTTGAAAGAGCTCTTTCTTAGAATAACACAGCAAAGCTCTCATGTCTAGTACTGTACATTTTGTTGACCAGTTAGTTACTCATTTATTGGCATGTGCACTTATCCCCATTTATGTGAATGTTCCATTTGTTCCAAATGGCTGAGCTCAAAGCTGGTCGCAAGCTGCTTGTGATGTTCCAGGCAAAACCTTCCTTTTTCCCCCCTCACAGGTCTGCAGCATTCCTGAATGTCCTTAAATAGAACTCAGAAATTACATTTCTAAATGACAATTCATCACCTCTCCTGAAGATTGTAACAGTATTCAAATTCCTACTGAAGCTCACCAAATTCAAAGTCAGAGATGACTGCTTCTTTTTGGAACCAGTTTCTTGAGTTCTGCCATACTGAGCCTCAAAATTACCTCTTGCAGTAGAAGAAAATCTGTGTGTGGCTTCTGCCACAGTACCCGAATAGTCCAGAGGATGCCACTTTTGAAATGGAAGGACTTGAGGCATCTTTACCCAAGTCCTGCTTTTACAATTGAAACTCCAAGCTCAACGTTAGTGCCTGCTCAGACAAGAGGCTGGAAAACTGGGTCCTAGAGGTAGCACTGGCCAAGCACTGCAAAGTGCCTTGGACAGACACTACAGACTTACCTTTCTCATCTGGGTTTGGAAAGGGTCCAGCTCCCCAAAGAACCAAGGAAAGCGAGGCCAGTCCAGCTGATAAGTGATTGCAGCTCAGAATTAGTGCCCACAATGACTGATAACAAGTGCCCAAATGAGGTTTGATCTACCTGACCTGCAGACATTTAATGCCTGAAACAGACGCTTAATTCTCAGGCTGGGTTTCTACATGATTCCCAGACTCCAGACTCATTCTCTCATAGGACTCCTTGTCTTTCCTTTGCACAGGTACCAGAAAGGCCAACTTCAGCACTTGAAGCTTCACTTGCAATTTTAGCAGTGATATTTTTCTCTTGAATATTATGGAGACTGAGTATTTTGACAGGGGAACATTGCTGAAGATAGAAGCATAAATTGACCTACTTCAGCTATTCACTATCAACAGGATGCCTATATACACATACTGGAGAATTAATTGCATTAAAATGTTGAAAATAATGTAAATATTTTGATTTGCAGTATTTGGTACACTGGCTGAAGGTGCTATGAGAAGAATATCTGAAATAAAGAGTTGCTGTATTGCTTTAAATCAATCACTTAATGACTGTAGAGTTCATCTTTGCAGCACCCACTTGTGTGCCCTGGAGAGCGTGGTAGGGGCTCTGAGCCCTTACTTCCATGGGGACACATTTAACAAGCCAGTGAGAATTGGCCTCCATCCTTCAGGAAAGGTGTCAGTCCCTTCTCATTCTGACCACAGCTTGAAAAGCGAGATGGGTGAAGGCCTTGTCACTCTTACACATCCTCCTGGTCTCTTGGTTGTCTCATCTCAGCAGGGAGGGCTCCCCTCGAAGGTGCTGAGGAGACATGATCAGGATCATTTAGTTTAAAAATGAGATGAGAATGGGTGAACTGTGCTGTCTGAATGATGCTGAAGGACTACAGCAGTGTGCAGAAGGCAACTGCAGCCCTGTGCATGGGATCACCAAGAAAATTCATCCCCAAGCAATGCCCAGGCTGATGGCTGGAAACTGAGAGGACGTGACGGATTTGCACAACTCCGTCGATAGAAAAAACATTTAATTGAAGAAAGATTAGATTGTCACAATTGCCCCTGACAAGAGTGCCTGTGTAGCAAGGCCTTGAGCCTATATTTTGGGCTAGGACTGTGCTTTAGCCAAGACCTTAAAAATATTCACAATACAGGCTGTCAACAGTGCTACATTTCCCTGTCACTCTTTAAGTGTGACTGATTTGCCAAGATCAAGACTAAATTCACAATCAGCGGCAAGGGCACCCAACATGAATTATAAAACTGCCTTTCCTTCCTGGCCTCCTGGATATGCTAAGGAAAATGCTTGCCCTGCATTCATTGCTGCTTTTTATATCCACAGCATATCCTCTGTGTAATGATGCAGGACTGCTCGGCTCATCCCCCAGTCTCTACCCTGCTCCCACAATGAAGGTGATGCCCAGTAAGAAGAAACCATTTGGCTATTAAATATAAAACTCGTATTAAAAATGTTTTGATCTTATGGCCAAGTGTCTTGTGCCCTGAGATGAAACGGAAATAGAGGTAGAAGTGGAGACAATTTCTTGGTAATTTTCTCTCACTGAGAGAAATGGCTGGTTGTTTAGTGCAGCTCTGAGGAGGCTGGGGCAGGGCATGGGCAGACTCCATTTACAGATACAGAGCTCTGTTCAAAATAGGAGAGAAAAGAAAACCGAAAATCAAGAGGACTACCTGATTAGAGGGAAGTAGGAATAGGAAAGGACCTTTCCTTTCTCTTCACCATCTCAAAATCATGCAAGCAGAGGTGAAACTGAAGTCACTAAAACTTAAACCACGCATCCAGAAGAGCCTGTCAGGAAAGTCAAAGGATTAGCTTTTTAAATTTGTAAAAGTGGCATCCTGGAGCTGAGCAGAAGCAGGGAAATGACTGTTGATAGAGAGGAAACAGAAGGCTTGGAGCATATCACACTTAGGTGGAAACTGATTCTCTCCCAAACCCAGGATACAGCCCAAAGATAAAGCTGTAAAATAAGAAAGCCAGAGAAGAACAATGAACAGAAAACCCCAGACAGTGCTCCCAGCTCCTACAGTGACAGATAATGTCTTAAGCATATTAACAAAGTAATAAATCCCACAGAGTGATCTGCCACCCTTAAAGCACAGTGTATGCTTAGTCTTGAGGATTTTTGCCCAAGGGAAGAAAATACTGGAGGAGTTCCAGTGTCAGCTTGCATCTCAGATTCTCTTCCAAAGGTAGCTGTAAGTGGGTCACTCAATTTACTGGTAGACTGTGAGATATAATGCTGGAGTTGCAGTGCCTTCTCTGAAGAAGAATTAGGTGGTGTCAGTTAAGATAATGATGGACTGGGTTTCACTGTGGAGGTCACATCACTGTGGAGATGACCATGGGTAATGAAGAAAGCTTTCTTCTAAGTCACTTTACAGAAGTTTATAAACTTCAGTGCTTTGAAAGTCATAAGACTTACTCCAAGCTTTCACATTCTGTGCTGTGGGCTCACTCACACAGGTGACATGGAAAGGTTTATGAGAATACATAAAATAAAAACACTAATTAAAAATACTTCCCATTAAAGAAAATGGAAACAATGACAAAAACTAGACTTAGAGTCAATTTTTGATTAGTTATAAAGAGAAGAAAAATCCCATAACTTTACAGCAACTGTCTATTTACAGAAAATAAATGCTCTAAGTTAAACTAAGAGAAAACCAGAATGAATGAGATTTAAGGTTGAAATACCAGGAAACTATTGCTGACCATTATTCAAATACTGTGTTGCATCAGCCTGTAGTGTTGTTCCACACAGACATATATGAAGAATTCTTCTCACATTACTTTTCCAGACAATAAAATTGCTATTCTTTAGTCACAGATCAGCCTGGATGTTGCTCAAAAACACCTCCTACTATTTTGCAGTTATGATTTAGGTCTGAAAACTATTCTAATAGAATCAACAAACAGAAAGAGCTGAAATTTAGATAATAATGCCAAATTTATCACCGCAGTAGAAATATGATTCACACTCACCTGTAAATCTAAGAGAGTTTTTCACCCTTCACTCCTGATTTACAGCTATTGCCTCCCCTAAACCCCTGTATCATTCATACTTTATTACTGCAGTAGTCTGACAAAGCTGACTAAAAACCTAACAAACTTATCAACCTGTATTTCACCATCAATGAGCAATTCTATGGCAAATACCCCTGGGATCACAGCATTGCTTTCAGAGTAGTGCATTGGGCACTTTTGAAGTCTCAGTTTATGGCTCCAACCAATGGACCTTGTGCCTCAAAAATCCTGACTGCCTTTCCTGCTAATTGCACAGAGCTAACTGAATAATGGCAAGAGAACATCTCTTGTTACTATATTTTTTTAATGCTGTGAGCTCTTAGCCAGATGGAAACTATTTACTGCAGATCATATTCAGGTATTCTTAATCCTAACCTCTTGTTGCAGCCATCTATTTATATATTATTCATTTTACTAATCTAGCATTTATCAAATATTTCATTGTATTTGACAACAAAAGCTATCTCTGTGTATGACCACATGAGCTCACAACATTCTTGGTTCATAAAGGTCCCCTGAATTAATCTTTACCTGCCTTATTTCCTACTTTCATTTCCCAAGGAACAGTTTCTTTTTATTTTTATAGACACTATATGGTCCAAAGAAACAGCTAAGTGAAAACATAACAGTTAACTGCCCTCAGCCTGCAGCCCATATCTTCTGGCATCACCAGAACACTTAGAGCTGCAAGACTGGATTCAGTCGCTCCTGTAAGTAAAATTACTGCTGCAAAGAAAGTACACAAACATCTCTGAAGACTGAAGTGTCCCCACCTGACCCCTTTGTTAAGCACCAGCATCTACACAACAGCTTCAGCAAAAGCACTGATACCCCATCAAAACCAAAGAAAACGTGCACATCTAAACCCAAAAAGGTTGCTCATACCTTCCCTTGTGGATGGGTGCAGAGTCCCACTCCAGCTCTGATGCACAAATGGTGGGAATTCCAGGGTCTGGCAAAAGCAATTGGTTAAAGTCTGTTGGATTAGTCACACTGACAACTTCCAGCAGGTCAAAACACTGAACATGCTCTGCCTGAAGGTTTAAGGGCTCACACACCACTGGCCAGCACACATGGTGGTGCCTCCTACAGGTGCCCAAGCCTTCACTCTGTTTCCTGTTTACCCGATTTCTTATCTGGCTGGTGAGCTGCCTCCCAGAAGGCAAAATGTGTGTCAAAATGCAAGTCTGAGTGCCTGCAGGTGATGTCACTCTGTCTGGAAATATAGGATCAGGCCTATCTGGTAAGTGCTCAAACTAAATACAGCAGGATTTAGAACATGCTTTTAGATTTAAGGAAAAGGACTTTAAATTACTGGTTGAGAATTTACTGGCTTAAAAAGAAAGACCTTAAGGCATCCCATCAAAGAGTTATATAACTCAAAAGGGTTTTCCTTGCTCAGTGTTGCTTGTGCAAGATAGATTTAAGTAATAAAACATACTTCTGGCACTAACCCTTCTACATAGGCTTAATGATGACAAATTTCAGATTTGAAAATAGAGGTCTTCATACAGGCTAGCATTCTTCTTCTATCCCCTCACAGAAGCTTTGACCAGTCATTTGCTACTGTTTATTTATTATTTGAACTGAAAGCTTTTGATACCAACTTCAGCAGGAGTTGGTCATGATGTGCATCATCAGATGATCCCAGGATTGGTGCCCAGCCTAGTGCAGCACAGCAGCTGAAAGAATCTTCCATTTCAGTCTCCCTGTGATTTAAATTGGCTACATTCTCATCTGTAAATATCTTCAAACTTCACATAGTTTGTTGCAGCAATCACTGCCTGGGTGGCAGATGCCTCTGACATATCTCTCTTGAGAATATTAAACACAGTGACTTTAGAATTAGAATTTCTATCAAGCAGCTTTTCACTGGCGTGAAAAGCAAGAAATTCCTGAAAATACTTGAAATTCTGAAGTTAAGAGGAAAAAAGTCCATTAACAAGTTTAAGACTTTATTTATAGGAGGCTTTTAAAAGTTTATCTAATCTAATTGGTATTTAATAAGACAGGTTGTTTTAAACAGTGCATCCACAGTCCCCAGTAAGAACACCTGTGAATGAAATTAATGACTTTGTACTTTCTGTAGGTTTCAATTTTATATCTTTTGATATTCTGCTTGAAATGTGTAGACAGTCCTGGTGTTGCTTTTGCTTGGTAATGATGTCATTTCCTCAGATAATTAATCCCATTGATTAACTGGATTTGTTACTTTTAGAGAGGCAGCTAAAAGAAGTAGGTAACAATTTGTGCCTGTTTTATTTGTGAACTTCCATTTACAAGTCTGTTAGAGTTAGGTCAAAATCAAAAAGTGGCCCACAAAACCCAAGAATTGGCTGTTGATTACAACCTGTGTCAACAAGTCTTGCAAGTTATTTATGCACTGAATCTTACTCAAAAGTGTAAGCACTTTTGAGTGGAAGGTGGAAGCACAGTACACATATCTAAACATGACTACAGGTGTCAGGATTGGTTTGAGAAGCTAAATAAGTGATTATAAACTTATTTGAAGTTTAAAATATCTTGGAACACAAACAGTTTTAACTTTTTCTTTGAATGTTCTGTTTATTTCACTGTCAAGTCCACTCACTCCCATGTGCTTCTGTTGGCTATAAAAATATAATGATCTCCATCCTTGGATATCCTCTCACAGCAAAGCACTTGGCACCTGCACCTGCCCAAATTCAAGGTGCTGCACACTGCCTCAGTCTCCAAAGGGAGCTGCAATGCGAGGGGAGAGCATCCCACACTCCACGGGGGGCTGCTTCAAGGATGTAATTTTGTTTGGATCTGCAACTGGAAATTCAACTTCAAGTCTTCAAATCGGATCTCTTCCTTAAGCTTGATGGAGAGAGAGCTGCTCCAACACATTTACAGCCAAACGTTTTGCTGTCTCATTCTAAGCCAGGGAGGTGTGAGAAAGATATGCTTTACCACATGTGGGAGAAGGATAGCTACTGACTTACTAAAAAATAGCCAGATTCCAGCTCTCTGCTCAGCTGGGACTAACCTAACACTTCAGTTAGCCCGTGTATAATAGAGAAAAATAAACCCTAAAAGATTCATCTAAAGCCAAATAGTACATGATGGAAGACAAGATGCATTACATGGTGTGATTACATGTCTGCACGAAAAGGAATTCTGTGTCTCAATATAAAATATTAAAACTGCAGGCCAATTTTCAAGAACCATGTGGTGCACAGCTGCAGATAGACATGCAAGAATAGGACAAAAATATTCCCCTGCTGATTGAGCCCCATCAGGAATTTCAGTTCACCCTCAAGAGCTCAGGGAGGGGTGGATATAATTTGCAGGAGAGACAATCCAGCAGGGAGAATTTGTGTGCTGCTGCCATGTACTGCCCCAAGACATGAGAACTATTTGCAGAGGTCCTTCAGGGTTAACTCTGCCAGGCTGGGCAAAAACCTAGATTAGAGCTGCATCCTATGAAGATTTCTTGTCTTTTCTATCCCACACAGGAATGGGAAGAGACAGCTTGAATAACTTTGCCATCTCGCCTGTGAAAGCCTCTGCTATTCTATTAATAATATCTTACATTTTAAAGCTCGTCATGCAATGCAGATGAACACAGGGCTGTGGCTGCTGAAGAAAGCCACCCCCATCTCCATTCAAACGCTGAACTTTCTAAAGGCTCTTTACCCTGCCTGTGCTACCTAAAGAAACTTTTCTTTAAAAGACATTTTCTTTTAAAAGACATGGTTCTTTCTTTCCAGCATCTCAGTCATTTTTATAAAGTTGGGGTTTTTACCTGACGGTGCAGGTTACCATAGCACTTTTGATATATCTGCTTTATGCAGCTGCAGAAATTCACACTGAGATCTCACAACCAGCACTGCTGAAACCGAAACTTGGAAACTTCCATCTCTCCTTTATTTCCCTACCTTTTCATCAAGATCTCCTGCAAGAAAAAGTGAGTATAGCCAAGACCCAAAATGACCCACTTCACATTCTTGTCTCAGTTTGAATAGCTAACAACAATGAAGACATAACTTGGATTAATAAAGAAAATATCTGCCACTCTCAAACACATGTAACAAAACATACACCTTTTTCTCCTAGGAAAAATTAGAAAAGTATATTTACAGCAGAAATCCACTTATACTAGGATTACATTACAACAAACTAGAACGATCACATTAAAAAATACAATATTCTTTCTCCTTACGTATTTACTTCTCTCTGTAACACATTAAAATGGCTAAAATAAGAGTAGAGATCATTGGAGAACAATCCAAAGCATGTGGAAACAAAAATTAAAAAGTATGACTACATGCATTTTAAATTCTTGTTGCTGCTCTCCCTCTACTTATGATGAAAGTATCTTGGCTGAAGGGAAGGCAACTAGTTGAGCTCTCTGTTTCTGTTTTGTACAGTATTACGTCTGGGAAGAAAACCCCTAGTGAGTCAAAGAATTCCACTTGTATCATCTAATTGCCATGACTGGGCACAGGCCCAGTTTGTTCAAGTTTTTCTGCAAACAGTGAAATGGAGTCCAATTTCTCTATGAATTAATGTTCCCTATGTCTTTTTCTTCCATTTTAATATGCTCAGCACTGTTTTTTATCCTTCCCACAGATCCTCTCCTAAGACCATCAGTCCAAAACCACCTTAAACATCCTCTGCAGTGCTCCCAGGTCCCCTCCACAATCAAAACTCCCTCCTCTTATTTCCTCTTCTTTGAAGGACTAAACACTTTAAAGCAGAGTACATGGAGGTATAGGGAGGGCAAAATGGAGAAGAGGATTTGAATAGCTCTTGAAGGAAAAGACAAAACCCTCTAGAAATGGCCCAATCCTTACAGTACTACCAAAAGGTAATCTGGATGACTCCACGTTGGAGCACTCTGTCCCACCTCCACCACTTCATTTTAACAAAACCCCAACAAAAAAACCCAAACCAAACAAAAAACCACACAACCCACCACCCCTACCCACCTCCCCCCCCCAAGCCACTCCCTATCTTTCAGGAAGAAATGTCAACATACAAGTTATCATTTGGCAGGTTCTCAGCTGATTTCCATCCCAGGGTACAAATATTTTGAGGGTGAAGAGACATTTCTCTCTGAATTTTGTCTTAGATTCAGTGAAAGTTCAGAATACTGATGTTGATAAAACCTCTGGGAGCTTAGACTGACATTATGCTATAAAATGCTTTCACTGGAAAATATGCACATCATTCTATTTGCAACTACTATCACACTATCTCCTCACTATTATGTGCATAATATCAAAGTGATCTAACACCAACTGAACATATTTAATATGATAGAATTACTTTATGCACAGCTATTTAAAACCCACTTTAGTTGTGCATTTACACTGCACAGATTTTTTCAGCTATGAGAAATGTGTTCACTTAAGCACTTCATGCCACACTGACAAATCCCTGAGTAATGTCAATGCCAAGAAGTGTTTTCTAGTCCTGTTATACTACAGGGGTACATTTGAGCATGATGTAGAATATAAAGAAGATAATAATGAGATTTATGTGTGTAATGGAAACTATGTGCATTGCACCTCCCACACACTGTTTAAGAATTATGCCCCACAAAATCATTTAAAATAATTCATATTCTACACACTGTGAACATCTCATCTGAAAACTACTCCTCTGCCTGCTCTGTTATACAGGCACAACAGGCAGCTTACAAAGAGCAAGCCTTATGACTTCAGTCCCTTTGAGTTTCTAGGCTTTTCTTTTGAATACTAAAAATGCAAACCAGCCTGTATCACTCAAATAATCTAATTTTCCAAACAACCTACATTAACATACTGGCTGAAGCCAATTACAAATGCCTTAAGGCTTCTAGCCTCAGAAGCATAACCTGACAGGTCAAATTTTATTGTTTGCTCCATCCATCATTACTGACACAGTAACTCAAAGTACACAAGTCACAGTCGACTCACTGCTGCTTCTTTCTCCATGTGTTTCTGCTGTAATTTTAATGTAGAAGCTTATTAATAAGGACATTGTCTTCTGTCACTCAGTGCTGGCTCCTTCCACACACATGAAAAGAAAAAGCCCCAAGTTCTGCTTGTATTTTAACAACTTCTAGTGCTCCCTCCTTTGGCGTAATGCGCCCAAGGAAGTAATTGCTAGTGGTATGTTTCATCAACAAATACTTTTAATAAATCTAATAAAATGTTGTACTGACAATTAAAAATGCACCCTCCCCCCCAAAAAAAAAATCAGCCACACAATAACCAACACCAGGCAAAACCATAAACTTTTGTACAAACTAGAGAACTGATGTTCTAAACAAGATGTTCATTTACTGTGTAAAATACAGCTGACAGGCCTACATCTTCCAGCCTAAAACAGGCACAGAACTGCATTTTTCAAGATGCTAATAAGATTCAGTCTTATTTAATTCAGTAAGACTTCAGCACATATATTTAAACACATTCCTTAGAAAAACACTGTTTTTCTGAGTTTTTTGGAATAATGAGCAGCCAGCAGCAGGAGTGTTACGTATTCAGACTTCTAATTATTGGCAGCACTTACCTGGGTGTCTAAATAAAAACACTGTCTTCAACACTGCACAAGTTCGTAAACAGGAAGAGGAAAAATCAGTAACATTCTAAACATTATTTCATCCTTCTGAATAAAGCATATGTGGGCAATCAGAAAAGCATGGGGATGATCCAACTCTCTGCAAGAAGCTGCCCTTCTTCAGCATTAACCCTTGCTAGGCAAAGAAAGGGAAACAAAAACCCCACAAAACATCAAAACCAGAATGAAACATAAATCTATATTAAAATTATTTTAGTATGCTAGAAATTGCCATAACAAAATATCAAAATATTGTTGTTTGTGGATACCTTGGCCAAGATATTTTAGACATGTATGATTCACTCCCACACACATCTTCCTAGTCCCTTCCTAGGTTTTTTTTTTTGGTGTTTTTGCAACAACTGACATGTGAACATATGAAAACATACGAAAATATGAGGAGCTGCATTATCATGCATCATGTCTAATTAGGTTCTAGGGATGTTTAGTGCGTAAACATGAATCTAATCTATTTAAGGAAGACACATGTAAATTAATCCTACCAATGAAGTCTGATCAATTTAAATGCCTTCAACAGAAAAAAGCATAAACTGCTAAAAGAGTAGACTTCTTTTAAAATTTACTTAGGATTTATTGTGCTGTGTGAGCACTGGTGAAACTCAAGACAACCAGGCCAAAATTTTGCACTTCTGCAGCACTAGAAGATGAGCACATTCAGTTGCTTTAGAGAGCTCTGAGTATTATCAGAACCATTTGGGAAATGGGCTTGTACAGAATTTAAGGGAGCTGGATGTGAGAGGAACAGCCTTGTGCTCCCGAAGCTTCACCTCTCCCTTTCCCTCAGCGATGGGGGCTGTGGGTTGGAAACCTGAAGGTTGATTATTTCTTCACAGGTTTTCATACTGCCTTTCCCAGCATGTTATTTATACATCACTACAGCAGCTATATATTGAGAAGGATTTTTTAGGGAGTTTAGAGCAGTGTTTTCTCTACAGTCAAGTTACCAAAATAACATGAAGGAAGAATTACCACTTGTAGCAACCCACCTAACAGAGACATTTAGTTGTAATCTCCTCCAGAGTCTTTAGGCTTGACTTGATAAATTAAAATATTCAACTCTGACAAGCCTTAATATGGCAAAATAACAGATTAAGGAATTAAATAGAAAATATGGATTTAGACACTGACACAATTCGTTAATCACAAAGAACCCAGTCTGTCCAAGGCTAAATTGTTCTGGACTGAGAAACTCGTAGAATGTGGAAAAACAACTAAAAATATCTTTTCCCTGCTAGGCAAGGTTAGAAAAAGGAGACAAACATCAGCATACCTCAATTAGACCAGCTTGCTTAACTCATAGTTGCTAAAACTTGGACACACAACTTTGGATAAATTTTGGGTTTTGTCAGGGCGTTTTAGCTCACTGACCCCAGCACAAATTAAAGCAGTGAAAATTTTAAGTAATCTCTCTTAAAAAAAGATTATAGCAAGGAAAAACAAAACCAGGTTGTGATCCATTCTAATCTGTTCTCAGAATGCCTCCAATGTCTTTCTGTCCTGCCTTCATGCAGGAGCAAAGAGATCACCAGGCTTCAGCAGGACCAAAGCAACTCCCATCTCCTTCCAACACTGACCAGTGGCTTTAACAGAGCTTTAAGTAGCCAGTTTCCAACAAAAAGAATCAGTATCTTCTTTGTAAGAGGTTTATTTAAGGGATTAAAAACCCCCTTTTTTGTTGCTTTTCTATTCCCTGTTCATTTTTTGTTGTCTTTACTTCCCCCCCACCCCAATCTCTGCTTGCAGAACAGCGTTCATGAAGACTCTTCCTCCAAAGACTAAAGGGATAGCAACAAGCAGTCTCTGAAAGAACATCATGTCCTGGACCACAGCAGTCTCATTAATTCACAGAATCTCAAACCTGGCAATAAGACAAAGCAGCCCTTACTCTGTAAAAATTGCCCAGAGCTCTTCGCTTTCCTCCTCTATCTGTTGAGTCACTGCAGAAACCTGTCTTCTGGCTGTTCTCACAATTCATATTATGCCACGTAAAAATCCTTGCAAACATGTATATATTCATGGGCTTTGGCTGGGGAGCTGTCACAGAAGCAGCTGCAGTGTACAGATGAGTGGTTATGCAGGGCTATTTTTTTCCCAGTTAGGATATAAAATTGGTAGAGCATTGTTTGGGATTTTGAATTTACTATCTGACACCAGTGGAAAGCAAAAGCTTCTTCACTTCAACACAAAACTAAACGGGATTTGAAAGGAAGCTCAGGAATTTGCAGAATTGAATGATTATGTGAGCAGAGTTCAAAAGTGTTATTTCCCAGCTCCCTCAGAATTTAACAAAGGTTACCCCAATCAGGGGAAAGAACAGATCTTTGTCCTGGATTGGACTGTAGGAGGCAGAAAGCCATTTTGAAAGCATATTAATTGATCAAAAGAGAAATGCCATTCTTCAAGCATATGCAAAAATGCCCTTTACACTTAACTATTTTAAGACACTGGCATGAGCACAGATCTACCTTATTCGAAATTTTCTGCTCATTCCTAGAGACCATGCAGAGAAAAAACACCATATAAACAACAGGATGTCTTTAGGATACACAGCTCTTGATCAAAACAGATTGCTCACCTCCTGCTTCAAGTGAAATAAAGTGTGCAGCCCTGGATGTACAGCACAGAACTCTGCCTGTTTTGCCTTCTGAGAGACAAAATTTATTATTTAGGAGTTGATTATGCAATAACAGCTTCACACAGCTTTTGGATTACACAACGTGAGTCTCACTGGCCCAGAGCACAGGCTGAGGGAACATCTCACTCGTGGGAATGCAGGAGCCAGATGTGCTAAAGTCAAAGGAGGGATGTACAAAGGTTGTACTCCACATCAGGCCAACTCTAGTTCTCTCAGTCCTCTGGAGTTTCCCAGTGGTTATTTGGGAGAATAAAGTCAGCAGTGTTAAAAGTCTCTGACGTATTTCTGCAGTTAGGAAACCCTCTGCAACACATGGAGTCAAATAAAAAACCAGGGATAATATTGAAAATCTGCTACTAGAATAAGGAAGTAGTTACAATACTGCAAAATCTTTTTCCTGTAGAAAGTTCATTCAGAATGGTCACATCCCATATAATCTATCAGTTTCCACACAGAGATGCATGAAAGAATAATTTATTCTTGTACCTCCCACCAACAATCTTTAAAATGCATAGAGGGAGAAGATGCATAAGGATGACATGATTTTCTTCCCCATTAAATTCTTTAATCATATACTATTGTGTCTCACTTTCCCTTCCTCCACCTCCTCTCTTATTTCCTTAATTTTCCCTTACAAAACCAGACCAAAGCTAAAAATTAGCAGAGAATTTAACCTAACTCTTTATCTAACTGGGCACACAGGCTGAGTCTTTGCCGAGTATCTTGTTTTCCATCGGGAGAGGCCAATGCCATCCCTCAGACCAATAACAGAGAGGAAAAGCTGTGCAAAACCAAAGCTGAGGAGCAGCACCCCAGAGCTCAAGGACAGGTAGTCCAGCCAATAGTTTGATTATGGAAAACCAAACCATGTTGCACTAAATACTTAACAGTTAGACAATTTAACAAGTATATGCTAATTGTGCTTCTGCATACAGATCCGCCCTAATTAAATGTAGCAGCCTTCACATTGCACACATTTAACTAATAGTGTCTCATTATTTTGGTTGTTATTTTTTTCTTCTGTTTCAAGATTATTGTTAATTTTTTCTTTTTCTTGTACATCCCTTAATATCAAATTTATTACCTAATGTTATGACAATAGGACGTGATTTTTACATTTTCAAACAGAAAGAGACATGATCATGGACTTAATTAGTTCACAGTGATTTAATTAAAATTTGCAGAACAACAGTGTACCTAATTAGAAACATAGTAATTGTGCCAATGTACCTTTCCATCTTTGAAGGGACCATTAGTCATTGAGGTGGTATGTTTTGTAATTTAAGATCATCCTAATTTTCATTTTCTGACTAGTTAAGTACAGTCATCGTCATGTTCAGGTAATTGCTTTATTAAAGCTTAATTAAAGTTCCTGCAAAACTGACATCTACAAAGTTATTCTTCTTAATGTGTTGCTCACAAAAACATTAACTAATTACATCGAGCTCTTTACAGGGCTTACGTACCTCATAAGCTTAAGTCATTAGTACTTTAAAGAGCTTTGAAAACTCTGCCTGTAATAACCTATGGAAGTGCTTTGTATTGTCACAATATTAAATAGAGCTGTTATACCCAGGAAACTTCTTTGTACAAAGTTATTACGTGAGAGATGGTGTACATTTTAAAACACCTGCATTTCAAGCAGCAACTAGAAAAAAAAATATCAGTGAAATCTTTGATAAACTTAAGCCTCTTAGAGTTCAAAGCTCACAGGAAAGGGTGATAATTTATAAAGTTTCCAGAAATACAAGCAAATTCTGCAAGTTCAAAAAACACTAATTTTTCAGTTGCTGAAAACAGAGTACAGCAACTGAGTTCATACAGGTTACATCTGTGTTCAAATTTTGTCATGCAGAAGTTCTGAATTATTGGTGTAACTGAAGAATCCCATTGCTTAGAAGATTTAGTTTGTCATCTGAAAAACAAAACTAGAATAATAAAAACCCCACCACACACTACAGCCCAACAGGCTTATCAATTTCCACTTTAGCATTTGTGTGTGGAAGATGAAATAATCCAGATAAAGTTTTCAAGAACCAAAAAGGTGTAATGCCTAAAGGATGCTCAGATTTTTTTAAAGCAGTACAACTCCCACACATGAAGCTAAATCAACTTTAGAGCCATCGAAGTTCTCATTACCTTGTGTCTCCTATAGTTTAGGTGACACTTAAATCATTGTAGCACAAGATGTGGGCATGGCATTTTCATAATTTTTTACATTTTTCCATTTGTCATTGTGCTGGAGATCAACACCACTGAATGTTTTCCAATGGAAAATGAAAAAGACAAAAGATTCCTTTGACTAGCCCTCAATAAATTAGTTGTGGGGATGAAGGGTTCCATGTCTTTGGTGGAACTGCAAGGCTTAGTTAAACATCCTGAAACTCTATCTACATTAACCAGTAAGCTCAAAAAATGAACTTTAGTTTATCTTCTGTTATTTTTTCTCCTAGAACCTTTTTATTATTGATTTGGTTGACTTCACCTGATTTTGTCAAGAAATTCTTGCCTCTAGGTCTCCAATGTTTCCCGAGAAACAGCTGGAATTATTCCAGGCTCAAATGGCTAAAATGAGAGCCTGTGAGATGTATATTTAGTGTGTGTGTATTTTCTTAATGTGAATTATTGGGCATTTATTGACACCAAGTTTCATCTGCATTTGATCCGTCAGACACACTTCTGTTGTGTCTTTTCATTCATTTTTTTCCTCAGATAACAGTTCTAAGTATGGAAATGGCCAGGCCAGGTACAAACATTGCTGCTGTAGGATGGCAGCCCCAGGTCACCACTGAAACACTGATTCTGCTCTGGCAGGCCAGGAACTGGGAGCACAAAGCCCATCTCCCACCTCAGCCCCTCTGCACCTGCAGGAGAGGCCAAACCCACCTGCAGCCAGGATGGATCAACTGCTGCTGTGCCTGCGCGTCCCACCTGGCTGCCAGCAGCAAGGGAAGCCTGATACACAGTTTCAGATGAGTTTTTCCCCCTGAAACTTAGTGGCCTCTCTCCATTCTTTGTTTATAAGTTTTAAGAATCTGCCCATTTGCCCAGCTCGTCACTGCAGGTTCCCAAGGCAGCAGAGCCAGGGACCAGCAAACACATCCCTGCAAAAAGCAGCGCCCGTGCCCGAGTCCGCCCTGCTGCATTCTCACAGTCAACACCAGAACATGACAGCACTGCAGGGCCACAAATAATACATGCCAACAGCACTGGCATGTGAAAGAAAAATTACTGAGAAAACTTTGATTTTAGTAACTTGAAGGCAAGAAAAAGGGATGGCATTGGTGAATTTTAACAGTGAGTTTGAGGGAAGCAGCATGTTCTTTTTGTAAAAGATACCAGAAACTCATGATCATTCCTGATCATAAAAATGTTATTTTTTAGGACACTAACATATACTATTTTACTTTAATGCTTTCCCTAAAGTATTTTCAGCTCATTTACCAAAATTCATCTTCTAAAAAAAAAATTAAAAATTGAATTTTGCTAGGACAGGAGAAATTGATAGTAAAACATACAATAAATTAAAATGAGACAAAGTTGTTTCAGAATAAATCTTTAAAAAATCTCCTTTGAAAAAAACTTCAAAACCCAAAAAGGCAACTTATGGGAAGTGTCTGACAGTCAAACATGTCAGCACCAGGAAATGTTTCATGTCTTCACTGTAGCTGTCAGGCTTATATCATAATCACAATAACTTGGCGAATTTATAACATTGGCAGTATGTCTGATGAAAACCAGTTAGATCTTATGGCAGGAAATAGAGAAAGCAAAAAACCCGTTTGGAGCTAATAAAGATGCAGGTAAGATGCACAGAAATGAGTTAATAGCATGACAGAACGTGAAATGAAATCTATTTAGTACAGAATGTCTTACAGACTCAGGAATTTGGACAGAAAAAGCTGCTTTTAAAATGAGTCCATCTTAACCATAAATACCCAAAGCTAAATTACTGCAATACACACTCCAAGAGTGTATTAAAGAGTAACTTGTTTAACAGGCAACATGTGGCCATTTTTCCTGCAGTCTGTGTGCACAGATGAGAGTTTCTGCTCTGATTTGCTCCTTCTGGCCACGCAAATCCTTGAGCCAGAACAGGAGAGTAGCTGAAACTACCAAGACATGGCAGCATTTTAATATTTGTGTCCATTAATAAGTGCAGAATTCAAGATGCCCAGCTGAGAAAATAATGTATCTGTTACAACACAGCAGAGAGGTTTTTTTGCCAAATAGCTTTATTTTCCTGTTTGTTTGGGGGTTTTTTTGTTGTTTGTTTTTTTGTTTTGCTTTTTGATTTTTTGTGAAGGCTATTTTTGGATTTTAAAAGGTAGTTTTACTGGCTGTCAAACATTACTTTGCAGACATGAAGATAAGAGAACCTTAAGGGCATTCCCCAAAACATACTTTCTAGTGCCTGAAGTGCTGTTTTTGGGACATGTGTCCAAGGCATGGAAGGCTTTATTTGGTAATGGGAGATCTGGAATGCTGAATGGCTGTGAAGACATTTTCTTTTATTGAGTCAAGCCCTAAGGTGATCGTATTTTCAGTATAACAACGAGTCAATTTATCCCCACTGGGTTATGGGAATTTTTTTATGGTACCACATATTCTGCACCTGGCACACAAGCCTATTAAAACCACAGGCTAAATGAATTGTAATATGTCACCCATGCAGTCTAGGAAAAAAGTGACAAAAATAAATCTATCACCGAAGAATGATTCTGCTAAGTTATTTTCTGATTTAGAGACCAAGTCTTGAAAAAAGGAACTATCCCCAAATCCTCTTGTCTAAACAAGCCAATCACATCAAATGATATTTTTTTTCAGTTGCATCATCAATATTAGAAGTGTTCTACTTCATTAAGTGAGCAGGCTATTTAGAGAAACACGAATCAGGAAAGTCACAAGAATGTCATTTGGGATTCTGATTTGCTGTTGTCAAATATGGAAAAGCCTACATTTATCATCACTTTTTACTTGAAAACATATTCCTAGATTAGCAAAGAGTGCAATTTAACACTGTCTGATAAGAAGAGGTATTTCAGCCTCACCCCACATCCTGGCTGAGCAGTGCTGAGGCCCAGGCAGAGCTTACCTTGGTGGTGTAGGTGTGTCCATCGGAGCCGCACACAGCGCTGGAATGTGCCACGGGGCAGGGCTTGCACTTTATATTGGCTGCTCCAGCCCAGTGCTTCTGGGCCAAGTTGCCTTTCTTTTGTCGAAGGCTGTAAAATAAGACACACCACGGTTTTTGAAAAGTTTGTATGTAACAGAAGAATTAAAGCTTCTCTGAATAAAAATGGATTTGCAGTACAGCATTAATTTAGAGTAATTTCAGTTGGAAAAGACCTTTAAGATCATCGAGTCCAACCATTAACTCAGCACTGCCAAGTCTACTAAACCATAATTTAAAGCAAGTAAATTAAATACAGCTCCTAACAATGCTTTTATAATAAGGCACATTACAGCAGGCAATTTAAAAAGTCAAATTGGTAGGCAGCCCTAGATTTACAACACTTGGTGGTTTCACTTAGATTTACAACTAAAAATGATTTCACTTCAGAATACAGCATTTCTTGAGGTACACAGCATTTCTGGTGATGCAGGCAACATTACACCAGGTTGTACTTAGAGACATTTTCACCAGGCCTTCTCAGAACTGCCAAACTAGTGCTAAGGTAGCAATGATTTTAAAACAAAATCCTTCAAAAACATTGCAATTTGTACTGGGCTTATAAGAAAGTATAGAATCACTGAACACTTTTGTCACTGTAGGGGCAGGAGCCCTTTTGACACACCAGCTACTGAACAATCAGCTGAGGTTCTCAGGTCAATCACAGTCCCCCCAGGAATGCCATAAAGTCACAGAGAGCATCTCCAAATCCTCCAATGTGTGACCCTGGGGAGTGACTGCAGTTGTGTTCAAGTCATAGAATTGCATTAAAAATGTCTATGAAGAAAGACATCTGCTCCAAAAACTTATTGCAAAACGTGCCATTGATTCTAACGGCTCATTTTCCTGTCATAATGAACTACTTGACTGATAGGACATTAAGTAATTATCACCAGCCTAATGGTGTAAGCTGATTAAAAGTTCGCTTTAGAAACCCCAATCCAGTGTTACAATGCAGATTCATTTTAGTCGTGTGTACTTGTCTTTCACTTGAAAGCATTTACAAGGGAAGGCAAAGCATTGCAGCAGCTTTGCTGGAGACTGGTAAGAAAAATAGCTGCCATCTGTTCTTGTACCACAGGAAAAAAAAGATATAACAGTTCAGCTAGAAATGCATTTCAATGTGCTGCTAAATGACTTTATCACAGTTTTAGAAAAATACATACAGATATTTTTTAAAGCAATTTCACTACAGCTTGCAATTTGCTACACAATACCAACTCTGATGTAATGACACATTCAGCTGCTAAATAATATAAATTCTATTCTTTCATCTCAGTCCTAGTTTTTCTCAAGTCTAACCTTTGCCAGAGATGAATAGTACTATTAAGAAGATTGGGTCTACAGAAGGAATCCAATCATGATAAAATAAACTATGAAAATAGAAACCGAGTATTTAAGACTAATTTCTCTTGTTATTTTGAAGAAGTCTCCTTAATGCAGAGAGCAGCACTTCCTGTTTCAGATGCATTCTGCCTCACAAAGGTACAATACACCAGGTGCTAAATGCTGTGGATAGGTGGTTACTCGGCTCTGAATCCCCTAAAGCAGCTCTGTGGATCTATCTCTTATACTGAGGCTGTACAAACTGTTTATTTAAGTTTTCCACAGTAACTGATTTCTCTGCAGCCCTCAACCATGCTTTGTTATCAAATGTAACGATTATCTTATTTTCTCGAGCTCTTCCGATTACAGGAATGACTGTTTTGTTCAGCTTGACAAGAAAATTTCCTCATTTACTTTACTTACAGCCCTACGCTTCTGGAAATGCACAAACTCAGAGTCAAAAATATGTGTGAATGGCATATTGTAGATACTGATGAGCAGTCTGGAGACAAATATGAAAGGAGCTGTGCTTTTCCTCTGGAGACTGTAGAAGTCTATAGCATAAAGAAGACTTTTCACTGACTTTAGCTTCCATGATTTCAAAAGATAGATCCTTTGCTATACATAAAATTGTTAAGAAGAACATTTTAGGATTAGTTATAGAAAAACAGCCAAATGCTGAAATGCTAAACTGGAAGTGTGTGATTTAGTGCCATCATCATCACAGCTCTCAGCCACGAAGCGTGGAGGATGGAGAGGAGTGAGTGAACTAACGAGCACCTCATCAAAATTAAATATATTGCAGTTCTTAGCTAGACTGATGCCTAAAAAAAATCAAAGGTCTGAGTGCCAAGTATAAAACACATTGTACAGCTTTTGACCACTACATCAAGTATTCTGCACTATAGCATTAAAAGTCCACTCAGAAGAGAGCTGCTTGTCCACCACTGCACAGCCTTACACCCCCTTGCTCTTAATTTATTTATTCCTTCTTTGATCCCTTCAAGATTCACATTGCAAAGCCAATTCCTATTGGAAAATCCTTCTGGACCTGATGATGTTTTTCACTCTCCCATCATTGCTTAAAAAAATAAAAAAAAAAAAAAAAAAAAAAAAAGAAGAAAAAAGTAATTAAATTTGATTGTTTCAAGCTATTCCAGCAGCTCATCGAGCCTGGTGGCCCTTTTCATCACTTTACTGAGAGTATAAAGAACATGCACAGCCTTAGGCCTGAGCTCTGTTCTCAGAGCAGCTGCCTGGAAGACAACACCAAGCCTGGTGCCTCCCCTCAGCTGGGGACCAGAATGGTTTCACCTGCACACAATGAAGGAAATATTTACTCTTCCTAACCCCCACATTCATCTTCAGGATCTTCTGTTGATAATAAAAGGAAGTTTATTCTCTGAAAGAATGATGTTTAATAACAAGAATTTACAGTGGAGTAGATCTCAAAGCATTTCATTATTTTGAAACAAAAATGAAACAATTTTAGTAGCACTTCATATAATGTGTGTAATGAGGCAGGGAATGCTTCAAGAAATCTGCAGCTCCCTCATTCCTGCAGGTACATGGAACTGGTAGCACAGCAGTCATTTTTGTTGCAAGAAACAGTCTGGCTTTCAAAAATTAATATATTCTTTTCAAGCTGCATGTTTTTCCAAAACAATAGTGTAAAGTGCCACTGTATTTGAAGCAAGCAGAAAGTAATTTTTGTCAGCTTGGCCAAGTGAGCAACAGCTGAAAGTTTTAACTGGATACCCAGGTTCTACATCCCCACCAAAAACACAGCTGAGCACCTATCTTGTAAAAGGAACATCTATTTTCCAAAAACAAACATGCATTTTTCTGCAGTCATATTTTGAGAGGCTGGATAGGAGTTTTGGAAGCTTTTCAATCCTATAACTCCTAACAACATATCAAACATACAAACAAACAAATTAAAACCTAGACAAGAACACTGGCTGCCATAAGCAGCCAGCCAGCAAATCCCCTCTCAATAGAAGTGCATATTCACATACTCTGGGAATGCTCTGCTATGCTAATCATCTTGGTTTAGAATGAATGTATCAGGAGCAAGCCAGGCCAAAGCAAATTAGGCCCTTTTTTATTTTGTTTTCCTTCTTTTCTGACAACCAACTTTAATCCTGCTTTAAGACTTGGAGCGGAAAGGATCTACTACTATTTTCACTATTCCAGAAGCTGGAACACATGAATTTTTTTGGCCAAGTATTAAGACTTACAGGCAAACCCTGCCTGCTTTTGCTTTGCAGACTGGTGAACCAATGCACCAAAACACAAAGAAGAATTATGGAGTTGGTAAGTTTTATAGAATTCAGCTTCTTTGTATTTTATTACATAAAGAAATTTCAGTAGTTTAAAGCATTCACAGTCAGGGAGAATGCACAGTGACTCAAGTTCATTACTCTTTACACAGACACACTGTGTACCACACACTGTGACAATCCAGGGAGCTGACATCTGCTTGGCTTGCACAGGAGCAGGGAGAGTGCCTGAGGCTCTGCAGATGTCACCAGCCAGATGCCAGGATGGTACATGGCAGCCTGGGGCAGCCAGGGCCCCAAAGCCACAGACACCTGCACTTCAGCACTCAGCTTCCAAGCACAAAGCCTTGGCCACGCAAAAAGGACCTCAGAAGCTTGAGGAAAAGTGGTTCCACTCAAGATTTTATGGCTTCCAGGTGTGCCCTGGAGAACCAGAAGCTGAGCCCCAGCTGGGCACAGCTGGCAGCCCCAAGGATGGGAATCACCCAGCCCTGTCCAGCCTGGCTGGGAGCGTCAGTTCTGGGCACTGAGACCCTGCTTGGGAGTTCAAACTCTGCCTTTGATTCACCAAATTTGTCAAATAAAACATCTTAAACTGACTCAGATTAAAAAAAAACCAAAAAACCAACAGCAACAAAACTCAAAAATGCAAAGCCTTAATTACTGACCAGCCCTTGACTGGATGACATAGGCTGAACTATTTAGACAATCGCTGTATCTTTCTCATAACAATTTTCTCAAGAACAATATTGCAGAGCATGCATTGAAACAACCTCTGACAAAGCCAGGGGTCAAAATAAAGGTATTTGCAGGAACAAAAAAAATGTTTTGCTTCTTTACATTTACAGTTTGAATTATTTCCATTTAATTTTATGTTTGACATATGTTCAGACTTTTCATTAAGAAGAAAATGTACAACATCGAGGGTCTGTTACTTGGATTCAAGATCAGTTACTCCCAAATGCACCTACAGTAAATTAGCAGATTAAACATCGACAGGTTTAATGAAACCACAAATCAGTTTCCTTTGGCAGACTGTTGTTTTTAAAGCCCTGAAAAACTTTCAGGATGAAGCAGACAGCAAATAGAAGTTTCTCCTTAGGACTTTAGAACTTATTTGGTAATTTTATTGGACAAGTAAAAGACATTTTACCCAAAGGAGTTTTTGTTAGGTGAGTTTTCAAAGGTCTGCTGCAAATAACAGCAGAAAGTTATTCAAAAATCCCAACAAATAAGTTACACAATGTCTTCTGACAGAAAGTATCAGGTAAACAAATAGTGAGATTGGTACTGTCTCTTCTTGTTCTTCAACTTTTTGTTTCAGTGATGTTACACAGCCATAGAATTTGGTTCAATTCATGTTGTAAATCACACCTATCGTGTTTTCTGGGCTTAAAATCATACAACTACTTATTTCAGGTCCTATTTTAACAGTATTGAGCTGGTTGGGTTTTTTTTTATAGAACAGGCCTTATGTACAAAATACTGACTTGACAAAACCAAATTATTTCATGGAGATAAACTGGGGTTATTGAACTTTGACATTGCTACTCCTATCTGGGCTGATGGCAGCAAAGTCCATCTCTTCCCAACAGCCTCTTCTAGAGACTTCTTCCGTGAAGCAAGAGCCATGTCACCATCCTCAGGGTTTTCAGGTTCCCTGGAAGGCAGGTTCGAGCTAGGCACCCACAAGAGGGCCCACCCACTGCAAGGATTCTCTAAGTAAACCTGTCTTTGGGGGTCTGTGAATTGTGTACTGGAGTTCTCAATTATGGATCTCACAGAGACATTCCTCAAGATTAGGATTAACTTCATCCATCCTTTTTTCTTTCTGGACCTCAAATCAAACAAAAATTCCTAAATCACAAAGAACTATTTTAAACTCTACCAAAACAAAACTGAAAAATTCAATGCACCAGAGCTGGTATTAGAAGCTGGAAGGAGCTCTGACAGCAGACTTGAATGGCTTCCTGAAGCTGGAACGATTCACTGTGGGAACAGTTTAAAATGTACTGTCTGTGCCTTCTCCATGCCTCCATACATAGTTTGTTCATGTTCCCCTGAAGGAAGCTTATCACACTGAAGATAAAGCCAGCAGTGCCTGTCTGCTTTTATCTTTCTTTTGCATAAGTTGTTTCTCTTGTTCCCGTGGAAAAGAATGACAAACCTGAAATTTGCCAGTATAAATGGCAATGTTCTCTTCTCTCTTTGCATCATTTTGGTATTTTGTTAGAGTTAAGAGCTTGGCCTCATTTCTAGAACCTTTCATATTTTTCACAAGAGCTGTGTATACCTTCATTCACTACCAGTCAGGATTTGTGAAGAAAACAGTCTACATATGTTACCTTGAAAAAAAAAGGTACTATGCTATTGAATCTGATATAGAATCTTTATTTAATACAAACACTATAAAATGAGACCAGACATGATTACAGCAATTTCTCTACCTGAGTTTTACACTTTAAGATACAAAGTGTAATAACATGCAGCCTTGCATTTCAGCATCATCCCACTGTACTAAGTACCACTTTTCCTGATTTCAATATTCAAAGAAATAACTTCACCTAACTGATTTTACTTTTTCTTGCTGCCTCCTTATCTCTTCCCCGGCAGATCTGGCTTAAAAGAGCCGTAAGAAATAAAAAAGCCATTGCTCACTGGTAGATGTGCAAAGGTTTTAATGGGACTTGGTGATGGCTGGGGTCTCTTCTTGCAGAATGAAACTCGTTCAAGACTGGCCCCCCACAGTAAATGGATACTCTACTTACTTGCTATTCTTTCAAACAATGACATTGATGAGATTATATTAGGAATTAAGCCTGTTCCAGAGAGAACCAATAGCCAGTGGAGTGTTCCCAGAAAGCAGTGGGTACCCAGCAGACAGAGATGACAAATTTATGGAAGAGTTAAAGCAAAAATCTCAAGTGTTGAAGTGAAGGTGTACCAGGTGTCATCCCAGTGAAATGAAAAATATGTATTTCCAAGGGAAGAGGAAGAGCCAAGCCTCTATCTTACCGACAGTAAGAAGACGTTATAAAATAAACACAGAGGAAACAACATTCCAGAAGGAACTTGTCAGCTGGATGTAGGGAAGGTTTAAAGATGTTGTATAGTGTGTGATTTCCAAGAACACCCCCTGACATATCTTGCAGGGTAAATGCCCTGGATCTTGCATGGATCCCACTAGGTCCAGCTGGCAACAAACTCTGGAAAGAGAATAAAGGGTCTGGGGGCCCAGGGTCCTCAGGGCTATTGGTTCTGCCAAGATGAACGAATCTTTTTATTTTTTAACTTTCTCTGTGTTTTAAAGGAAGAAATTATTTGGAACAGCTGACACAGATTCTGAGGGCCTAGAAGGCCAGAAAATCTCTAGTGAGTTTGATTGAGGTGATGCAGCTGCTGCAGGTGACTTTTGAGATCCAGCAAAAGCAGTCAGAGAACATCAAATGCAACTGCTTGAGGAGATCTACTCAGAAAGCAGCAAGATCTGTGTCTCAACAGATATAATATGTCATTTAAACATGGATACTCTTAAACTGCCAGGACTCACTCTGCACAGTATCAGGGTCTCAGTACAACTATCTTTCCGAAATGTTAGTTCTGGCTTTACTTATGCCTGGACTAAAAATGATAAGGTTGTTTATTAAGGCCAGAAGAAGAAGCATATTATAGAAGCACAGACATTTCTGCCTTTGAGCACTTTAATACATAAAAATGGTGTTTTAAAGTTCCACTTACAGTCTTAGCTAACAGATTATTGTGCTTATAGGCAATTCATTTTTTAATCTAAATTCTAAATGATTTTCAACTTTTAGACCTAATACATATGCTCAACAGCTGCACAGGTATGAAAACAGGCAAAGTACACAAAAGAAAAGAAGCAAACCAAAAAATCCACACAAACATAAAATCCCAGTGTTCTTAAAAGTCATTGTGCTCTCCTGAATAAATAACACAGCTTCTAAACTCTGCCTGTTCTCATGAATTTTCATAAGAGAATTATTTTCTTTTTCATCGTTATTTTTCCACTGACATAAAAAGGAATCTCAGACACCAAACTATGTAAAAATAAAATGAAGTGTCTTGAATTTCAAAGGAGGAGAGGAGATAGCAGGAAGTTTGTAATTAAAGCTGAAATCTTATTCACCACTCCGCAGTTTGCAGTAATCTCCAGTTGTGGATTTCACATGCTGGATGAGATGCAAGAACTTGGCACAGAGCACTTAAAGGTGAAGTGTGCAGCAAATTTGGCACTTTTTTTTGGCATTGGCCCTCCTTCTTTCCTTCTAGGACAGCTTATTGGTTTTTCCTCCATTACCAAAGAAGAATATATTTTAAAAGGATAAAGGAAGCTTTTCTCTGCCCGGGATCCGATTACCTTGATATGAAAATAATGCATTGATCAGGTCTGTCTCCTCCTCCTGGCAGAACTTGCCAAGATCTCCAAGGAAGCTAAATTGCTGCTGGTGTGTGAGATTAACCTGAGCTGTCAGGCTGTTTGGGAAGGAAAGCTGATCCTCCCTTACTATGCCCAGTTCCATACAATCAGACATGTTCAAAATTGTTTTCACCAAACCTGGCAGAGCAGTCATTTCCCACCATTTCTCTGCTCCAGCTCGTATTTCTAGTGCCAGTGTTGAACCCTGCATAACCAGAGCTGTGCAAACACAGGTGCAGGTTACTTAGTAAGGCTAAAATTCAAGGCAGATTTCTTGCCAGCATTTAATAAAACTTTAAAGCCCCAGCATGACCGATGAATCTCCCAGAAGCCGAGGACAGAATAGCTTTAAAACCATCCTCAGTCTTGGCCAAATGCAGAGGCCTGTGCAGTTTAGCACCATCAAAGCTCTGATGTCTCATGTCTCCCCAGACATTGAGCAGTTTGGCAGAATGGAACTGATGAAACAAACAAATGGCTGAAAGAGGTGACAGACCCACCCTGGGGTCTTGCTCAGCTCCATGTCCTTCAGTTCAGTTTATAACTCAGCCTTATTTATTCCATCATGTGCAACACACCCCTTAATTCTACGTTCCAAAAGGCTCTACTGCCCAAAATGTGAGAGTTTGGTTGTTTTTTTCCTTTTTTCTGAAGCAAACAAGTTCAGAAATCTTATTGTTATTTTGCAGCTACAAGGGAGAAAATCATCATCGTCCCCCCAAAGCATCCTCAGACAGCTCAGCTTTGTTCTGCTTCATTATGTTGCTTTTGCTTATCCTAAGGCAAGTAACATGCAATCCTCAGGAAAAAAAGATAAATTTGCTGGTAAGGACGAGAAAGGAAATGAATTTTAAAAATATAGTAAAAATTCTTGCCGTTAAGGCACTAAATCAAATGTTTCTGTTTAAAAATGACTGCACAGTGCTCCTGTTCTGTGAATCCTTGGCGCCATGGTTCAAACAATCAGTTACAAGCTGTGCTAGCAAAATATTTGTCCCTTCTGACACATTTTATTATGAGATAAGCTTATTAAATTCTCAAGAAAGCTACAACAGATTAAGCTGCTGAGGATTTTTACAATTAGCATTGATTACCTAAGAATTCATGTGTGATTTCTGAATAGAATTGGCTTGTCAAACAACAGACAATTAAAAAAAATCAATCCCAAAGCCACCTCCAGAGTGTAGTCAAAATCCACTATTCAAGGTAGGTTCAGGGAAATAATCAGAATGCAGCTTCCTGTATCAGAATAAAATGAATGTTAGTGAAGCACATGCAAACTAAACCAGTTATAAATACTATAAGGAGCTGAGTAATTTTAAAATCCCATTCTTTTTAGCATCTAAATAGGCTAATGCCCCTGTTGCTTATTCAGCACTGCAGATTTATAGAGTTCAGTACTATGAATGTCTAAACATTCTGCTGAATTTCTCACCGTATTCATTGCTGTTTGTCTAGTTACTGGATGCTGGAGATGGAGCTCATAATATCTATACCATTCCCAGCTTCTCACATGAGGCCATCAGAAGCATTAACCCATCTTATATCAGGCTGTGTCTTAATGAAAGGTGACTACAGCTTCAGGAAGGTCCCAAATGATAGACAGGATTTACATAATCACATTAATTTATGATACAAACTGAATGCACATGATCCAGTGTAGGGACAGCACACACTGAAACACACCTTTGGGTAAAATCTGAAGATGAATTCAATTGACATACTTGCAGAAACTGCAAGATACACATTTCATTTAAGGTCTCACTTTGCTGTGACCTTGAATCATGAAAGCCCAGCACCTGTACATTACAAACCATTGCTTCTTCCCATATTCTTTGGCCATGTAGCTCCATAGGCCCCTCTACCATGGAGGTTAAGGTGCTGTTAAAAGGCAATGTAGCAACTCATTTATACTTTTGATAGTTTCAGGATTTTATAGCTGCTTCTTCAAAAGCTGATTTTACAGTGTGAGAAAGTAAGACTCAATCAGTGGCATATTTAGACAGAAAGCATAATATTACCTGGGACTCCAACATGTTTTGTTAAAAAAAACCCAAAACAACAACAACAACAAAAACAAACTTTGCTACTGAGTTATTACACGGGAACCAGTTTTGGCTGTTGTTGGCTTAAGATGTGTGTCACCTTTCTTTCCATCACTTCTATCCACCCAAATTTCACTTCAGCTATTCACTACTGATTCCTTGGACTCCATTCTTATTCTTTCCACAAGTTCTCTGCTGCTGTGGTAGCCTTCTAGGGACTGCACTAATTCTTTACCACTGTAAATTAATGCTATTATTTTTCCCCAAATGTTGTTGCATTTCTTCAGAAAACACTTTACTTTTCTCAAATCCTACAAACTCTGGTCTATCTTTTGCCTGACTGGCTTAGCTGAATTTCTCCTCTAGCGCAGTTTTCCCAAGATCTGGTCAGCTATTTTAAGGAAAATTTTATAAAATTGTGAAAAAATTGTCCTTTCTTACTCACTGTTGTATTTAAACATTTTGATTCCAGTCTTTCAGCCTGACTACTTTGCCTGACCTCCTCCCTCTCAATCTCCTTTTCCTCATACTTTTCCTCTCCTACTTCTGAAACTTTCTTCTGGTTCATTCAACCTCAAAAATGAGGCCCTTTGGAGAAGCAGTTATTTCTTCATCTACTCCTGCCTGTTCTTTTCCTCTCTGCTAGGATGTATCATATTAAGTGTTATATTCTCTCTAAATGGTATCTCAATGTCATTTTGATGCTTTACCTGTAATAGTTTAGTCTTCTCACCCTTCTACACTTGAGTCCTTGGAAGTCTGAGAAACTTTATAGGTCTCTTCTCTGGTTTATCCTTCTACCACTTTGCACTACTATTGCCATTTCCTCTGAGGAACATCTTGTCCACATTAGAAGCTCACTATGTCAAGACCAAATATCCTGTATTTCTTCTCACATCATCTTTTTCCTTTTTCAGCTGCTGTTTCCCTGTCATCACATTTGTTATCTGGACTTGTTTTTTAACCATATCCTCTTTCCCTGCTGCAAACCAGAGCATACTATCTTTCTGTTTTTCACAATGCCCAAATGGAAATCATGAATTTAACTATGTCCTATATCTTCCCAAAAATTCTTTCAGATTATCTAAGCAATCATTCTTCCATTTCATTTGTTTACAATCTATTCTTCTTTTGTTTTTAGTCCGTACGCTACTTAGAGTAGTGTACAATGTAGAAAAATGTACTTTTACATGTAGGGCTAATTAGTAAATAATACTTTTGGTGAGGGCAAGACATATTTGCAAAGGTAAAATACAAAATATGAGTTTGCTTTTTTCCAGAGCTGAAAACTAATTTACATGCTCTGAGATACCTTCTTCATGAGCCCTTTTCCTTCTATCTGAAGGAAGCCAGAAGCTGGTTAAATTTTCCTCTGAGGGTTGCATGACAGCAGCTGTAAGGCTGGTTTTTTTATTGATAACTGCTTCAGATTCACGCTCTACTAATCTTCATTTTTTCTCCACCTTTTGGAATTTAGCAGAGGGCCCTCTAAACACTGAATATTAGCAACACTGAAACTTCAGCTTGTATTTCCTGACAAGCATCTGCAGCCAGTTTATCTCATCTTGATGGTGATCCTGAGGTGTCAGTGTCAGAGCAGTTCTCTCCTTGGCTGTGAGGAGAGTAGGATTTCCATTTCAGCACTCACATTTCTGCTGCACAGGGCTGGGTGAAACTCATTATGAAATGAAAAAGCTCTCATTTTGTTTCATCCATATGAGTTTCTAAAAGGACTATGAACCTGTTACACAGGCAGGCAGCTGGCTCAGAATGAAGCAAAAATTTCTGAACCAACGAAGGAACTAATTAACAAAACCCCCAGCCTTCTGAGCTAAGATAAAGTGTTGTTGCAAATGAAAAATTTATACACAGATAAAACATAGAGGCTCAAGAAATTAACTATGGATGAGGTGCTAAGCAGGAATGACCGTGGTGTAATTCAGCTTGGCAGTCTTGGGCTCTGGGTAAACTGGGGTAGCTAAGACTACAAAAATCTGTCAAAGGACTTGAAAGACATTTAAAGTTGTCCAGAATAGTGGCACACACATTACAACATAGGGCAATGAATAATGGACAGAATAATTTATGCAACAAAACTATAAAGTGTCCTTTTTGTTCAACATGAAACCATCTATTTAAATGCCAATAAGGTACAAATTCAAAATTTATAAAAAAGAGGAAAGAAGAAGCAGAGGATGTCTAAGTTTCCTGTATTTCTATCAACTGAATTGCAAGGCAAGGGACTGGATGCAAGACTATAGGAGCAGGTTTGAGTCATTTCATTAATGTTTTCATTTCTTCTTAACCAACTCTGTTCACCTGACTTTTTAACTCATTAAACAAATGAACAAAAAACTCACATTATGTTTTATTACTAAGGTTAATTAGTTTTCCACAGTTGAGGATCACTGATTGTAACAACCAACTAATCAGAATGGGGTTTTTTGTTTTATAAAAGAAGATAAAAGAAGACGGATTGCATGGTGATCAAAGCTAGAGGCCAGATAAATCAGTGAAGCAAAATTCCCAACTCTCACTCCCCATACATATTAAAGAATATTTTCCTAGATATTATCATAATAAAGCTGACAGTCACAGTTGCAATAACAAAACTAAGCAGACTCTATTGTTTCTTACTAATATTAGTAAGCAAAAAAAATTTGAAAGGCTCAAAATTTTTGCCAGTGAAAGAAGAAAAAATAAGGGGAAATAGAAGAAAAATTGACAAAATTGCAAGAGAATCTGAAGTCATAAGGCTACAATCTGCATTGGTGACAGGCTGAATGTTAATTCTAAACAAAATATGTTAAATTTGAATGCGAACAATGTTAATAAAAAGTTTGTAAATATTTACTTGCAGAAGTGACAACTTCAATACCTGAAATATGTTCAGCAAGACCTTTACGAAACTATTTTTTTCTAGTAGAGTTGCTACTTGAAAAATTTAGAGATTATTGATTCAGTCTAGGTCAGAACGGTGTCTGTATCAGAAAACTCTTCTAATCCAAACTCTTGTAACTGTCCTTCCATGCCCCCCTTAAAAAAATTGGCTGCACAATAGTTTAGGTTCCAAGGACAAATAAAAATACAGTGAAAATAACTGAGATTTCAATGAAATGCACAGCATGTATTAGCCCTTGGATGTATTTTTCTTTTTCGGAAAATTAACATAGTTTTGAAATTTGACACGGTTGTAAAAGACCCTCTAGGTACAAAACTGTTCTTTATTTTAAAACTGCATGACATTGTATAGGAGAATGTTCATTCAGATGTGTGAGATAACATAAGCCCTCACTAAGGGAGAAAATAATTTATTTTCAAAGTAAAACCAAGAGAGGAGAAAAACACAGTGACTGTCAGAGAATGTTTATTTCATGACAAGTTTTGCTGCTAGAGTTAAAGTAAAATATAAATGAAACACTGCAGTAATTAGTGATCACATCACTAAGTGTTCACAAGATTTGTGAGCTTTTTCTCTTCCTGAATCCTGCAGGTGTAGTAGCAAGTCCTCAGAACACTCTGAAGCATCTACTTTCCCAAGAAAAGTATGCAGAGATAATGATAGAAATTGCCTATTCTTCATAGGCACAGAAAAAAAGATAAGTTGAGGGCTATTGGGAAAGTCTAGTTTGCAATATTATTACTTATTAAAGATACTATCCCAGGAAATGGAAAAGGAAGGAGACCAGGGATGGTTTTTTAGTAGTTGGCATTCATCAGAAACCAGTGAAGACCCAGGTAAAGGATTTCATCTTTCACAAATCATAATACAGTGTGTTTAATAGCTATTGTTTTAGAAATAAAATATGAAAGCAGCAATGCTGGATCTCTTCCAAATAATGAAATGAGGAGAATAAAATCTCTCAATACTTTTCCAGGAGCAAATTTATACTTTATCTCCAGAGATAATAATGAAAGATAATGTTTTGTTTTCTCTAGATGCAAATGATAGTTAAATACTTGAGCCAATTGGAGCTGTCTATATGCTACTGACTCTCTTCACAAGTTTGACATGAAATAAATTTGTCACTCCAAGAAGAAGAGAGGTGATGACAGCACCATTCTGATTTGACTGACTTCTCAAAGGTGTGCTGGAAAGTCATGGGAGTGGATTTTATTTACAACAGCAGTAGAGACTCAGCAAATCCTGAGTGTCAGCTGAAGTTATAACTTGGCATAATTAATGAAGATATCAAATCTCTTCTACAGTTAACACCAAAGGAAATTAATAAAACCTCCAGACTTTCAGGGAAAGAGACGTCAATAACCACTCAGCAGAAAATCCAGAAGAATATTCTTCCTGAGTGGCAATGTTTGAACCTCTCTTTTTCACATTCTATATTCAAGGTCTCTTTGTCATCCTACTCACATTTCTGAGGTGAGAGACTCTCTTGTCAAGAACTATTCTTTACATTGCTAGAAAATGTTTTGTTGAATTGACAGGAAAACCATTTTCTCAGAACATATCTACTCAATGCTTAAAGCTGAAAGCTTGTTTTCATTTTGAGCTTATTTCTATTTCCACTTTCTCAAAATGTTCAATGTTAAAAAAAGTCTCAGCAGGGAGTCGAGTGCAAACTGAGCAAAAGCTACACAGATAATGCTACAAAGTTAAGAGCTAATCCAAGAATAATAAAACCTCCACAGTTTTAGGTACTTTATCTAATTGCAATATTTGATTTCACAGAGGTGGCAATTTTACACTGACTGCAGTGACTGCAGTGCAAGATTTCATCTTTTTTTTTTTTTTTTTAACTATTAGTTGGAGTAGGAAATAACTCTACGGAATGTGCCAGAAATTTTGATTTTTTTTTTTTAATTGCAGTTACTGAACATTCTGTATTTACTTGCAATAAATCTCTTAGGATTTCATTGTGAAAATAGAGAACATAAATGCAATAATTGATAACGAAATGAAGGCTTGATAATTCTCTCTTAACTAATTTGAAAACTTGTTAATCTTCCTGCCCCTACTATTTCACAAATGTTTAATAACACAGACCTGTAGAAATATTTCATGATAATTATGCTCCATTAATGTAATTGAATCTATCATGATATATTTCCTATTTATTTATTTATTTTAGACAGCTCTATGCTGCAGCTGATTAAGCAGCTTAGAATGAATATACAGATAAAAGACATCATAGAATAGTTTCAGTTGGAAGAGACTTTTAAAACATCATCGAGTCCAGCCCCCTGCAAGGAGCAGGAATATTTTCCTCATGTCCGTGATTTTTTCTGCCCCATCTCTCAAGATGTAGAAGATGCTCATGGCAATTAAATTATCATATATTACAAGATTGCTTTAAACCTTGAAATAGAAGCATTATTCTTTCCTAAGTGTGCTAAGGTATTTCTCTTCGTGCCTAAAAGGTGAATGGCTCAGTGTCACCTTTCTACAGTAATTTGGGAGTAGAACAGTGATACCTGAGCAAACACATTTAAAGAAGCAAAATATTTTGGGTTGATTTCTAATCATGTTTAATACTGCCTACATGCAGAGCTTTGAACAGACTGTACTTTGGTGGCCCATGTCCATAAAAAATGTCATCTGTGGTTCACTGGTTAAAGTAATCTGATACAAAATGACTAAATTGAAAATCTGTAGGTAGAACTCTTGATGAGCAGAGCACTAAGGAGGCAATCATAAGCTTGTTAATGAAAAGAGAATGATAGAAATTGAATTATTAAGCAGGAAGTAATAGATTAAATTTTGATAACATAACATGCACCAAATAAGAAAATGATTGATGCAAGAAGCTCCTTTTTATTGTTTCATGTGCTATTTCTTTCAAAAGAGTGCCATTAGATGGAACTGCATAGCACTGAAAGGGATCAAGCACCAAAGACTATCTTTTTCGATTTCATATTTTAGCTGACATTCATGTCTTTGTTGTTAATCTAGTTTGGAACTGGCAAACCTCTGTGGAAATGTCTTCACAGTGTAAATTTTTTGCAAGCTTTAACTCAAAAATGAAAGCTTGTTGATGAATTCCTTAGGGTGGTCTTGGATATGGTTTCATCATTTTCCTAGTGAAGTTTTGTGCCTGAAATGAAGGATGTTGAAGGAGATGTGAAATTTAGCAGAACTCTGCTGGAAACCACTCTCAGCTTTGGAGGAGCCAAAGCTTCCCCCCCCAGCAGAGTCCTACACGTGGGTAGGAAGCTGTGAACACTCAAAGCAAGAGGTGCAGAAGAGTCTGACCCAACTGATCAGAATTTCAGCCTGTTGTTATTGGTGCCTTTCACTGCCAGGGAAAGGCTATAGAAGCAATAACTGGCAAATCTCAGCAGTGCAAAGGTAAAATAAAGAACTGTTTTGCAAACAAAAAAGATCAGTTTTTAGTTGGTTTAAAAGCTGTGTGTATTGAGTCTGCATCACATGGAAGACACAAGTAAGTTGTAAAAGCAGCAAACTGGCCAGCATCAAATGAAATCTAGTATTTTTAAGGCCTAATTTGCAAATTTCATACAAAGTATATTGTTTGTAATATTGACTGCAATTGGAATATATAATGCCATTTACCAAAAGGCAGATTTTAAATGGTGCATGTGTAACATTTTTTCCAATATAACAGGATGCTGGAAATTGAAGAAAAACTTTAATAAAATTCCTTTACTGTAAACATCAGTCCCAATCTTACAAAAGCATGGCTTTTATTAGCACTAAAAAGTCTTCCACTGAACACATTCATGTCCTGAGGCTTCTACAGCAAAAAACAGCAATAATTTTACAATCTTCAGTAAACAGATTATTGTATAAACACAGAATAATTTTTGGTGAATTGGAGGTCGTTTGTGAACATTAAATAGTAATTTATGACTGACTGCATTACTCAACAGATTTAAGACAGGGATAAAAAAAGTGAAAATACAGGCACATATTAAATATTATCATAAATTTGCCTCCAGCAATTCCATGGTTAAGATTTTTATAAAAAATACAAAGAAGGTGAATCAGGAAATACATCCTTAACTTACTGGGCTGTGGTAAACCCAAAAATATTGCAGATTCCAAGTAATGTGAGGATTAATGTAGTCATAGAAAAAGTCAGACAACAGCTCAAGCAAAAGTACAACCATGTGAGCATCAGGGCCAATCATCAAATGCAGTGCTGCTGGCAGGAATCTAGAGCACTGTGCAACTGCCCTCCTGGATCCCACATCCTCCCACACCAACCTGTTTGTATTTTAATTATAGTGATGATGATGCGTGAGGAATGATTGAAAAAGCATTGAAAGTCCAAGAATTATGAGGCTACTCTGTCACAGTGTGAGCTGGCTCGTACTGGGCAGTGAATCTGGCCACATACGGGAGAAGCAGCCTGGCCTGGCAGACAGACCCCCAGGGAACAGAGACAGCACAGAACTGGAGACAGACAAGGATGTGACCCAAGCTGCAGAGGCTAATGGTCAGAGGGTTGAGCAGCCTGAACTTGGAACCAATCACAGGTTCCCTGGGAACATTAAGAAAGGTATTTAAGGTGAAGTCAGAACAATAAAGAGGCTTTTGTCACATGGATCACAGAGTGCAGTGTCCTTGTCTCAGACACTTTGTCAACGTTACACTGCTCCATATGCAAAGCCTAACAGCTTCTTAGAGAATGGGGATTCAGAGGCAGCGAATCCCTTCCAATTTCATTAATTTGTTCATATTCCTTTATTGCCAAATCTCGTGACATTTGCCAAGCAGATGACATTTATACCAATTACTGTTTTCATTTCTTGCTCACTTTAAAGTGAGCAAGAGGAGCTTTACGAACAACAAAAAAGCCAACGTGCCTTATGCTATCAACAGCTCACAATCCAAGTCAGGAACAGACAAATGCCATGGAGGAGGTGACTGAACTTTTAACTCTGCCTTCTTCCAGATACCCGGAGGGAAACAGGAACTTTTGGATGCTAACTTAGCTTTGGATGGTGGCTCTTAACAAACTGATAAGAGCTATGTCAGGAGGTTTATATATGACCAATTCTGCAGTCTCCAAAAGAACCCACTGAGACAGTAAAACCCTTGAAGAACAAACATGATGTTGCCCTTATTTTACCTTTCACATATTTAAGTTTTCCTGCTGGCTTGTGTTTCCCATGAATCTGCCATACAAACTTACATTCACACGTTAACTTTTAGACATGCATTTTCTATCATTATGCATATTACATATACTTACATATAAATCAGAGCTCTAAACACTGCATTTTATATATTGTTTATATGTAATGCTGAACTAGGTATGCCATGTATTTCAAACTCTCCCCTTGGCCCCCTTTTTGTTATCATGTTAATTTAAAGAAGGGTTTTACATTACAGAGAAAAGTAATTTGTGTGTGTTTCTATTAAGGATGAAACAAATACAGAATGTTATGCAGGAGTGCTTAAAGCAGCAAACTGCACATGTATTTACAATATATATCAATTTAGAGATCACAAAACAACAAAGGCAGTTCTCCAGAAAGGTCAGGTGAAAGCCCACCTGGAATAAGGACTTCCAAGGTGCACACATTCCACCAGGGTTGATGGAAGAATCATCAGAGGTTTGAGGCAGGCATGGATAGACCAGACATTTAAAAGAGGGGATTAATTCAAGAAATAAAGATTAAAATATTAACATATTTTTGAAGGCTCAGAGTCACTGCAAAACCAAAGATCTAAAAAGAGTTTAAACAGCACGAAGTGATAATTTTGGGTTTCTTTCTTTACTGATCTCAGCAGCCAAACCCATAATCTCTGCTACAAAGGAAAACTGAAACAGGCAAGAGGAATGTTTTTTTTAAGAGAGCTTAATATGTAAGAAAAGACTATGAACATTTGCCAAATCTAGCAAAATCATAGAAGGTCATTATTTCAAAATAATACTGAGGAACCATTCAGGAAAACTCCAGAAGTTTTAGCTGGATTTGAATAAACTTAGGCTAGATATTAGTAGGTTTCCAAACAAGAAAGGTTTAGATGTTCAGGATTCATCCAAATGGAGTACAGGAGGCAAAAAAACCTTATTATCTTTCAGACAGAACTTGATAGGCTTATGAAAAAGTTTATTTTATACTTTTGCAGAGGGATTAGACTTAATGAACCAAAAAGGCACTTCTAGTCCATTTTTATATACTGCTAAAAGCGTACAACTAGAAATATTAAGAGTGGAAATATTACAAAGAGCTATTCAACCCATTCAATAGTAGTATCCTTAAATGTAAAAACTATTTCTAAATGTTAATTAAAGTGCAGAAAAAATAAGTTATTTTCTCATTCTGTTCAATATAAAAACCTTCTGATGATAGCAAAGGTACCCAGAAATATTCAGGTGGTTTCAGTGAGTGCTCTGAAACTGGTCTAAAAGGAGCAAGGAAACAGGAGATTGTCTCAATACTTGTGTTTCCCTGGTGCTTGCAGCAGCCTCAGGGCAAAGCAGGGCACAGTGAGACAGGAACTGGAGGGTAAAAGCCAATGACCTCAGCAGTGAGATGTTCACCCAGCAGCCTGGTGCTTGGTGGCTGTGAGTAAAATATCCTAAATCCCATTGTGACAGAAAGAACAAGTTCATCTACTGGCATGGCCAGTGCAGACGGGAATGAGGATGTACTCTAAAATCTATAAATTATAAAAGACCTGTGCATTACCATACATTTCAAAAATTACTCATGTCCAGGAAGAGTCCATCACGTTGCACTACTCTAGCGAGGTCTAAAGCTGATGGAGCATGAACCAGTTCTCTGGAGAGACAAGCAGAGTGACTAACTGGCCTTGGGATGCAGAAAGCCCAGGCTATCGGTGACAATGTTGTGCAATTCCCATGGGAGATACCTGTGCTCTGCCTGACCATGGTTTTTCACGTGTATATTTTTCTGTAGAAGTTTGGAAATTCATGAAAATGCCAAAATGCATGGTACAAAATTTGTGCTCTTTTTTCTTTCAGTCAGTAATCCAATCTGAATTCAGCTTTAAAGATGATTATGACGGCAGTACTTAAAAGTCAAGGAAGGATCTTTTGTACGTTTGTGAATAGTTCAGGGGTCTTTTACCTCTGAGTTTTCAAATACACTGAAGTCAACAGCATACCTAGAGCTTGGAAAATCCAGAAAACAGCCTAAAAGAAGCAAGAATTCTGATCTGTTGAGAGGACAGAATGCAGCCAGCTTCCTCCAGAAAGTAATAAACTGGAGGATTTTTGTGCCTCTGGCAGCAAGTAGGTCACTCAAGGCTCAGAACTGAATGAGCACATATCATCGACTGGGATGAAAGCCAGTCCCTCCACAGCCTCTCCACATAGTCTCTTTAGTTAAAAGCAATTTAATGTAGGCAGAGCTGAAACTGAGAAATGGACCACTTTGAGAGGGAGACCTACAGTTTACAAATGATCCTGTTCAGTAGAGTAATATCTCCTTTTAAAACCAGTGAGTGCTGTTCCAATATTCAAGCATCCTTGGACTGAATCCTGGGCAGTTACTGATGGAGACTGTCTTGGAGGAATAGCTATTAACCTTTAAGAGTTCATGCTTAGACCATAATTTTCATAATCAAAATTTTAGAAATAACTGCAATGGGGAATAAAAGACAGTGCCAGACTCTTATGCTGTTCTCTCTTAATAGTCAGTGGTCCCCTTGAGCACTTATAGATTGATGGCACATCACACCATGTGCTCTCTGTCTTATTAAAAGGCAACTTGGACTCTATAACAAAACAAACATTCCGTATTCCCATGTGTTTGCTGTTGCAAAATCCTAAGCTCTTGCACTGTAGTAGAGGTACCTTTGTTGTCAGGCAATCTGGAGATGAAATATTTTTAAAAGCTTTTGAGTTTCCTCCAAGGACTTGCACACATCACTTGCACACCCCCTGCACATCACATTATCTACTGCACTTGGCTGTGACCTCAAAGGCTCCTCTCCTTGATTTTCCTGCTTCTCATTTCTCTTTCTGGACAAACAGCATGAGCCACAGTTAAACTGTGCAATGTACCATGAGGGATTGGACATTAGTAAGAACAACAGTCTTCACAGAGTAATGCACTAGAGTTAACAAATTACAAAAAAATACCCCAAACAACAAACATTTACTCAATCCCGTTCATATCTAGGACTTTCATTCACTGAGGATTAAAGTAACTCTCCAAGATTCTATCAGAGCTACCCTTGGCAATAGTAAGCACAAATTCTGGCAATTTCCCCAGTATAATGGCTTTGTTTGAAAGAAACTTAATGCAATCTGTTTGGTCTTGTGAGTGTGTGTTTAATCAAATATTTCAATGTTCTTTCTTCTGAAGCAAAAATCTATGCCAGTAGATTAATCGATACTCAGCACTAGAGGTGGATAAAACGTTTTTCATAAAAACATTCTTTTTCTTTTTTTTTCCTTCCCCTAGGAAAAGTCAGATTTAGAGAGTTCAAATCAGTTTGCAGATATGTGTAAATATTGTTGTATTTTTACTTGGAAAAAAATCCAACATATTTGAAATGGATTTCTTTTATAATAAAACAATGGTCAAAAGATTTTCTTTTGACTCTGAACTGTGCAGTTTTCTTCCCTTAATTCTGAAAACATTAATCAGCAAAAGAATTCACTCGATGCTCATAAACAAACCTGCAGTAAAAAATAACTCAGAACTGTGAATTCATCCCAGAATTTACCAAGACTGCTGGAGATGGGAAAAATAATTATGATATTTATGAGGTTTAGGTTGGATATCAGGAAAAGTTTGGGCACTGGAACAGGCTCCCCAAGGAAATGGTCACAGCATCAAGCTTGACAGAGTTCAAGGAGTATTTGGACAATTCTCTTAGGCACATAGTAGGATTCTTGGAGTGTCCTGTGTAGGGCTGGGAATTGGACTTGATGCTCCTGATGAGTCCCTTCTAACTCTTCATATTCTGTGATTTTGTGGTTCTATGATCTATGTAAAGTACCCTTTGGGCTGTGCTTTATTCCCCTGAACTGTATATAATACACAAAGGAACAACAATTATTTTCTGAATCAGGGTTAAAAGGAACAAGAGAATAGGAAAGGGCTAGGAACACAGCAAGGTTAACTGGGGAACCAACTGATGGTATTAGTTGATCCAAAGATAATTAATCATTGCCCAAGTTTGGTTCTCCTATGGATTTCTCACCTACTCAGGCTTTGATAAACATTACTACATAAATCAGCCAGAATTAAATGAGCTTAGGACCAAGCTATCCATGAGATCAGTCAGGGCACTGGGAATGTGGGAGCTGGGTTTTCAGCACAGGAAGCTATAAACCCCAGAGGAGCCCCTGGTGTTTTGCCAACCTCTCATCAGCATTTATCAGTGAAGCAAGTGAGAAAATACAAGTCAGAGAGAACAGCAAAACAATAGGGCTGGGTTTATGGGCCCTATTTTAGCACCTTTTAAAAGGTGATTGTTGATGTAATCATAGACATTGAGGAATAGCACCGTTTCAAATCCTTGCTTATGTGCACAACTTTTCAGTAAATCCCTAAAAGTGCATTTGCTGTGGTCAGAGATTTTTCTGTAATACTCCCAGCAGTTCTTCAAAGCAGGTGGGTCACTGATGTCCTGGCAGTGGTTGCTTTGCCCACCCCACCCGCTTTTGGATACAATTTAAAGCACTCACTGGCAAACCAGAGCAATGCTACAAAAATGCTCTGTTTCACATATGGGGATGTTTATTTGACTTGTTTTGAACAGGGTCCTTCCTAACCAGAAATGGTGTATCAGCTGCAGGATTTGTAAAGAAAGAGAGGGAGATTTGTCTACTCCTTGTGGATAAGTGTAGTTGCCAACACTGCCACGCTGGTCAGTCCAAGGTTTTGATGTGTAATTTAGAAGAACAGATGTTTTATCTGGGAGCTTGTCCAAATCTTAAAAAAAAAAAAAGGTGAGAAATTCAATAGTAGACTGTTTTGTCAGCAGCACTATCCTTGAAAGTCCTGAGGAAGTAGTGAGTAAATAGCTGGATTTCTAAGACAGAGTAGAGAAGCAGAGGAGACGCGTGATTATCTTTGTGACTTACACTGCAGTGATGAACTAATTGGTTGTTGCCAGTCAAATGGACTGAACAAAGCTGCAAACCCTGGACATGTTAATATGCCCATTATTTTCACATCAATCCTCTCTTCTCATTCTGTTCTTTTGAAAAGAGCCCAAGAGTGACATCTTTCTTTCCCATCCACTGCACTATCAGCACCAGCAGAAACAAATGGCTTAAAGTATTATGGGACTGAGAATGCATGAGGCAACTTTGAGAGATATTAACTACTGCATTTCATGCAAAACTGAACTAATAAATACTTTTTCTCATAGATGTCCAAACTGAAAGGGGTTTTAATCCACTCAAAAGATTTCATAAGGCTCTATGACTATTCAGCATATAAGAAGGTACCTCCAAATTTATCTTTTTCACACTCTTCAATTACAACTCAGTCTTGCCTTTTCTCTAAATGTACTGTCCAATTTGTACTGCAAACGCCTTAGAGGATGTGCTGACAAAACTCTATTATCTGTCTGAAATACCTCTCAGACATCTTCTGCCTTAACTTCTGAAGTACTAACAGCTTACTAGAAAAAACTAATTGGTTAATGCCCATGGAGAAAGAGTAAAAAATTAATAAACTACACAGTGCTTTTCCCCTGTTATTGTCTGGGTTCTCCCATCTTTCTGCTTGTGATAGTCCTTCAAGAAAATACATACAAATAAAACATGAACAATTAACATGGACAAATATACCAACAGGAATCCAAATGATACTATTTTGCAAAGTTCTCTTTGGGGCTATGTCCTTTTCCCTGAATTGTACATAATAACCAAATGAAACCGAATTATTTTCAGAATCATATGAAAAGGAACAAGAGAATGGAAAAACTAAGGTCAATTGGGGAATCAACTGATTGTATCAGTAGATCCAAAGGGCAGAGGGTTGAAATTAGATGATCTTTAAGGTCCCTTCCAACTCAAACCATTCCATGATTCAAGACCCAGGGCTGCTCACTAAGTGACTGTGGAGAGGAGGAGGAGCAGAGAAGCAGGAGGTTGCTGAACAGGAGAGGCCAGACTGCCCCTGGGGCAGGGTCTGATAGCTTAAATCACACATTTCCATGCAACTCAATTTTCTACCCTGCTACTGAGCTCCTGCAGTGGTTTAAAAAGCAGGCATTCCAGCAGAAAGGGAATGAAATGGGGATGGCATTGTGCTGGCACTGGTGATTTCAGAGTTTGCAACGCACTATGCCTGGAAAACCACAGCTCTCCAGCCGGCCGGGCACTGGGTGACACAAAGCAGCACAGCTCTGTCTGGGAGGCTCAGCAATAACAAAGGTGTTGCTTTCGATTACTTTTTGCTGAGCCTACATACTGTGTAAAGCCACTGCAGCAAGTTGATAATGATGCATGAAATGGAAAATGCTCCTGAGCACACCCAAAAGCACTGTGAACAGGCAAAACAATCACAACAGAACCCTGTTATTTAGTAATTGTTACTATACGAGCCCACAGTAATATATTCAGATTTTCGCCGATTTTAAATAGGTCCAACTCCACCCCTTTTAATGTGTTTAGTCCTGATTAACACAGTCTTTAATATGATTGGAGTCAGATGTACAGCAGTATTGAGTTCAGAAACAGAAAAAACCTGTGGGACTAAAGATGAAAACTTTCAGGGGCTGTCACTCCACTGATTCAAACCAAGAGACAATTTGCCCTGGTTGCCTCCTTGGCCTATCTGCCCTCTGAGGCCAGGGTAGCTAGGTACCTGGAGAATAAAACCACTGTGGGGTTATATGTGCCACTGTCATACATCAGCAGTAGTTCTTTAAGCATTGCAAAACTTGCTGGAAATTGTTTGGAGAATTTTCAAGGTAAGTTTTCAATACTTTTCGATTCATCTCAGTCACAGTGCTACTCAAAGGGTTGCTGAAACAGCTTCAGGCAGTGGAGGAATCATAGAGAGATCACATGAAAAGCAGCCTGGTTTCTGCAAAGAAAGGATATTCGGTTCCTCTGCACCATTCCTCTGAACATTTTGACTACTTTGGAGACATTAAATACTGGAAATAGCTCAGAAAGCATTTGGCTCCACATCTATGTCTAGATATCACAAGGACTACTATATAATGCAAGGATTTAAACCAGGTGTCAATCCATCCTAACTAGAATATAAACTACATAATGCCAAAAATATCATTAGAATGTAAGCACTGCACATAGCAGACTCCTAACTTCCTTCCAGGGATCATTCCATACCGAAAACCAAATACTGCACACACTGCCTCATGCACATTATACCATTAACTTTGTATTATCAATCAAAGAGAAATTTTTCTTACAGGATTAGCTTCCTCAACCAGGTGGCAGTGAGGTAAGATGAGATGTAGTACATGGGAATCAGATCATCCTGAATTTAGTATGGCTTAAACATTTGTTGAACTACAACATTAGCTGACAACAACGTTTGGGGACCTCAGCTGTGTTACAGGCAATTTTTTTCTTCCATAATAAACAGAGAGAGAAACTGAAGAGCAGTTCCCAGAGTTATCACTCAAACATAATGAAAGCAAGACAATGTAATTTTCCTTAAAGTGCAGACCAAGCATTCAGAGTTGCTCATTACAGCAGTACACGATTTATACTGTTATATATATGGTGGCAAGTGAAGGGGCTGATTCCTCCAGTTTCATTCTGGATCATGATTCATGCTATGGAGATACTCAACTCTAGTTTCCCTACTGGTTCTACTAGTTTTTCCAAAATAGGGTGAAGTTAGGTTTTTTTTCCTCAACATTTGGTTATAAATTTCTCAGTTCTTGGTTGTAACAGATCTCAACCCATGATCAGTAGGCTTTTCTTTTTTTATTGGTAACTTCTCTCTATGAAGTTCTGTGGTCTAATTTGAACATCCTGGCCTTGTAACGCATTAGCCAGTTCATTTGCTCTTAATTCAGTCATTCAGCATTCTGATCTGGAGATTTCTGTAGTTATGTGACTTCTCAAGCAGTTGCTCTATAAAATTCCACCAAGACTTTACAGCTCTTTAGCAAATTTAAGCAGAGGTTTGATATTTTTTAAAAAAAAATCTCTATTAATCTCATGTTAATTACTTCTAATTAAGTTACCACAACTGTAGATATATCTGGCACAGTGTTTTCATATTTAATGTTTTCAGTTTTTAAAATATGCATAATTACTGCCCTCTGGGGGAAGAAAATCCCTCCCCGAACTGAGAGAGACTTGTGCACCACAGGATGCAGCATATTCTGGGTCATCCTTTAAAAAGTCTCAGTTATAAATATAAAACTTCTGTTTGTCTCTTTCTTTTTTTTTTTTCTTCGAAACAGAAATTAAACTTTAAAGGAATGCTATAAAATTATGGAGTTTTAAATATCAGTGTTGGAGTTTTCTCATTTTACTTCTTCTGCCACACTGGATGTCTGTGACAGACACACAAGCCTCGAGCAAGGGGAGGTTTCCTCACCTGTGCACCAGCTGCTTGCGGCTCACGCAAATCGCGGTCTCGTAGTCGTGGGTGACGCACACTTTGTGTGGGCTGCACTTCACCTTCAGGCAGGGATCTTTGGATGGATCAAGGGCTATAAAAAAATCAAACATATTTAGAAAATAAAGTGAGGAATGCACACAGAGGTCTCTCTTGGCAGGCAGAGGGCAACTGGTTAGGATGAACAGTCTCACACGTGGGTGAACAAATACTTTGATAATTTATAGTATGTGCTGCTGTTTTCAGACTGCATGTTAAGTAGCGAAGTTTACATAGAAAGATAGATGGAAAGCTTAAAGACTGATTACTGAACAGTGATCTGAGTCTAATTGGCATTCACATTAATATTAGACGTGACACTTTGGGATGAAGTTCTGGTTTAACAATCTATATCATGCTGTTTATTTCACAGAAAAGCTATGTTTGGATAAAATGTATTCAATTAACAAAATGACCAGTATTTTAGAAGCTAACTAATAACTGATACAATGCAGAGTGGTAATAAATTTCATTTCACAGATGCTGTGAAACAGGCATAATACTTTTAGAGATTATTTTTAATTTTTACAGTTAAGCATCCTCTGTATTTAAAATGCTTGAGTAGAAGAGCAGTAATAACAACAAAATAATTCTGGCTTTCATACAACAACCTGCATAACCAGCAGTGCTGTCAGAGTTGGGATTAGACAGCATGGTGAGTTGCCATCTCAGAGCAAATATGTCCAGGCTCTTGTCCCATTTGAAAGGTATCTGTCTAAATTCTTTTTTCTACAAAAGAAGGTTTCTAAAATTCAGCAATAAGACATTTTCTGCCAAGATGAATTACAAGTATTCAGTATGTGGTTATGTGAACACTTCAGAAAGGAAGTCTCTGCCATACCAGTCACACAGAAAAATTTCACTTTTGTTTGAGAAGTGATTTTTAGAGCAGCTCTTTTTGGACATTCTGTTGCCATGGGATTTGACTTCCTGTTCCTCTTCAATGTCTTTAAATCTCATTTTCCATCTCCCATCCCTCCTCACATCTTGATCCATTCTTGAAAATGAGCAACTCTTGGTTTCGTTTTGGGGATGGTATAAAGCTCTTACTTGCCCTTTATGGTAACCATTTCCCATTTCTACTGAATAATCAGAGAAACCTTCAAAGGAAATTATTTGAAAAAGTTTCAGTTTGCTATGTACCAGATTTCTCTGAGAGAAAATATATTTCCAACAAGCAGAGGATTCTTCTATTTTCCTTCGAGTCTGAAGTGCCGCAGCTGTTTTGTGCTGGGTTAAACAGCCACAGCTACAAGATCCTGCCACATTAACACCCATTACACATTTGTGATGGGCAATTAAGCTTCGCTAGTGCATATGTATTTACTGGAATGCCTTTGGTGCAAGATGGGGAAATTGTAAAAATAAAGCAAAAGTGTTAAAAGCTTTTTCTTTTAAACCATTAAAAGTGATAGAAGAGGTAACTAGTGAACAAGGAAGGAGAAAAGACCATCTGTTTCCTGTTTTTCTGTGACCATAAACAATAAGGCAGCAACATTCAGCGTGTTGCCATTAGAAAGACACATAGGCAGTGTTTGAGGAGCCAGGGTCTGTCCCACTGGAAAGACCAAAGGCTGTCAAGGCTCTTCAGGGATGTTTTGCTGTTGCTTTTTGGTGTCTTTTTTAAGCCAGACAGATGAGAAGTATCCGATTCCCTGCCCTTTACATTCCCAGAACACAAACAGTGAGAGACACCTTCTTAATCCTCTTATTTCACTCTCACTGGAGACTGAGTTAAGGACTGACGCAGATCTTTGACAGGGATTTAAATGGCAAGCCACAGTTTCCTGAGCTGGCTATCTACCTGGATATTCTTAAACTGCAAACCAATGAAACACCCTTCTTCTGCAAAGCCTTTAAAGAATGAGCACGCCTTGGAGTGTGCAGGGTCACCACATCATCATTTCAGTAGCTGAGGTAATTCAAAGGTCATATCCACACACGAATTTAATGACCAGAACTTTTGCTCACTTGCAGCTGGCCTTGCTCTGATGCTGGAGCCCATGAACATTGTTTGCTTTTGCTGGTGACACATCCTTGATGCAAAATGCTGCATCAACAAAAATCACTATGCAAACTGGCTGGGAGCCCAGGGCCAAGAGCTGCCAGGAACACTGGGCTGGTGGTGAGCACAGCCTGGCCTTGTGCTCAGTGTTCTATCAGCCAAAACCTGAGGAGTGGGGATGTAGGTTTAACCTGGAAAGTCAACAGTAGTTTGACATGAATAAGGAATAACGTTTAGGTTCACATGGTCTATGTGACATCATGCACAGCTACAATATTTCACATTTTTTCACAGTAAAATTTACTCTAATTGGTGAATCCATTTCAGGAATTATTTAGGTCTTCTAAGGCAATAAAAATGCATGCAGTTCTGAAATAGCATCACACTATACGTTACCGGTAAAAGTAATACAACTTTCAAATATTTTGCAATTTAAAAATTGTCTATCCAAAAAGAAAAAAACATTGTTGAATAATCATCAGGAAGGAAAGCAATGGGAAGAGATATGATTGGAAATCCTAGTCACCATTTCCTTACAAATCAGGCCTCAACTTTCAGTTCACCTCACCTAGATGACTTGCTTTTAAAATCTGAGAACAATAACAATATTGGTAATAGTAAATAAAGCAACTGATGTGTTGGGTGCAGTATTTCATTCACAGAATAACAGAATCACTAGGTTGGAAAAGACCTTCAAGATCATTGAGTCTGACCCATGTCCTAACACCTCAACTAGACCATGGCACCAAGTGCCATATCCAGTCTCTTGTTTAAACACAGCCAGGGATGGTGACTCCACCACCTCCCTGGGCAGACCATTCCAGTACTTGATCACTCTTTCTGTAAAAACTTTTTCCTAATATCCAACCTATATTTCCCTTGGCACAGCTTAAGACTGTGTTCTCTCATTCTGTCAGTGCTGCCTGGAGAAAGAGACCAACCCCACCTGACTACAACCACCTATCAGGGAGTTGTAGAGAGTGATAAGGTCACCCCTAAGTCTCCTTCTCCCCAGGCTGAACAACCCCAGGTCCCTCAGTCGTTCCTCACAGAGCTTGTGTTCCAAACCCCTCACCAGACTGGTTTCCTCTGGATGTGCTCAAGCATCTCAATGTCCTCCCTAAACTGAGGGGACAGAACTGGACACAGCACTCAAGGTGTGGCCTCACCAGTGCCAAGCAAATGGGAAGAATGACCTCCCTGCTCCTGCTGGCCACACTATTTCTGATACAGGCCAGGATGCCGCTGGCCTTCTTGGCCACCAGGTCACACTGCTGGCTCATGTTCAGCTGGCTGTTCACCAGTACTCCCAGGTCCCTTTCTGCCTGGGCACTGTCCAGCCACACCGTCCCCAGCCTATAACATGGCAGGGGGTTATTGTAGCCAAAATGCAGGACCTGGCACTTGGACTTGTTTAAACTTCATCTTACTTGACGCTGCCCATCTGTCCAACCATTCCAGGTCTCTCTGCAGAGCCCTCCTCCCTTCCAGCAAATCAACACATGCTCCCAGCTTAGTATTGTCTGCAAATTTACTGATGAAAGACTCAATACCCTCATCCATGTCATCAATAAAAATACTGAACAAGAGTGGCCCCATGACAGATCCCTGGGGGACACCACTGGTGACTGGTCAGCAGCTGGATGCAGCACTGTTCACCCCCTCTCTCTGGGCCCAGCCATCCAGCCAGCCTTAACCCAGCAAAGAGTGCTCCTGTCCAAGCCACGGGATGCCAGCTTTTCCAGGGAATGCTCTGGGAGACAATATCAAAGGCCTTGCTGAAGTCCAGGTACACAACATCCACAGCCTTTCCTGCATCCACCAGGAGGGTCACTTGGTCATAAAAGGAGATCAGGTTGGTCAAACACGACCTTCCCCTCCTAAACCCATGCTGGCTGGGTCTGATACCCTGGCCATCCTGTAAGTACTGTGTGATGACATCAGTATAAACTGTTCCATTACCTTACCAGGTACTGAGGTCATGCTAACTGGCCTATAATTACCAGGATCCTCCTTCCTACCCTTTTTGGGAATGGGAGTCACATTGGCCAGCTTCCAGTCATCTGGAACCTAACCAGTGACCCAAGACTGCTGGAAAATCCCTGGGATGGATCCCATCTGGTCCCATAGATTTACGAATATCCAAGTGGCTCAGCAGTTCTCTGACTGCCTCCTCCTGGATAGCAGGGGGACCATTCTGCTCCCTGACACCATCTACCAACCCAGGAGGACAGCTGTCCAGAGGACAAGCTGTCTTCCCACTAAAGACCAAGGCAAAGAAGGCATTAAGCACTTCTGCCTTCTCCTCATCGGCAGTTACTAAGTTCCCTCCCACATCCAGTAGAGAACAAAGGTTGGTCTTACCTTCCCTTTGCTGTTAATTTATTTGTAAAACCGTTTTTTATTGTCCTTTACAAAAGCTGCCAATTGAACTGACCTTCGGCCTCCCTAATTTTTTCCTACATGCCCTAGTAACTCCCTTAAATACTTCTTGAGACACCTGACCCTCCTTCCAAAGATGATACATCCTCTTTTTATTCCTAAGTTCCTCCAAAACCTCCTTGCCCATCCAGGCTGGACGTTGGCCTCATCAATTCATTTTCTGGCACACAGGGACAGTTTGTTCCCTGTGCCCTCAATATCTCTGTTTTGAAGCACACCCACCTTTCCTGACTCCTCTGTTTTTAAGGACTGCTTCCCAAGGAACTCTCTGAATAAGTCTCCTAAATAGACCAAAGTCTGCCCTCTGAAGTCCAACTGGAAAGTCTTACTGATGTTCCTCCTGATGTCACCAAATATCAAGAACTCTGTAATTTCATGATCACCATGGCCCAGGCAGCCTCCAACCACCCCATCTCCCACCAGCCCATCTCTATTTGCAAACAAGAGGTCTAACATAGTACCTCCCCTGGTGGGCTCGCTCACCAGCTGTGAGTGACAACAAACAGTCCTCCACACACGCTCTAAGAACTTCCTGGACTGCCCCTTTTCTGCTGTATTAAGTTCCCAGCAAATGTCCGGTAGGTTAAAATCACCTACAAGAACAAGGGCTGGTGGTCCTGAAACATTCTCCAGCTGCTTGTAGAATAAACTGTCCACTTCTTCTTCCTTATTGAGTGGACAATAAGAGACTCCCAGTAGGATGTCAGCCTTGTTGGCCTTCCCCTTTAATTCTTACCTATATGCATTCAACTTCATCATCACCAGTTTCAATACCCATGGCATCAAAAGCCTCCCTAATATAAAGGGCCAGTGGTGGAAAACCTCATGAAAACCCTTAAATGGAACACATAATAGAAGCATCATTTATTATTCATTACAAACAGTCCTTACATGCAGTTCAAAACAGTAGTTTATTAAATATAAGCCAAACTGTGGACTTTGTCAGAAGAAAGCAAAAAACTCCATGATGTGGATTGTTATTTCTTGAGATTTTTTTACCACTTACGCAGAAAGCATGATCTATATGAACATGAAAGTTCAAAGTAGGGATTTTTATGTCTGCAAAGTTCTTCAGTATGTTAAATACATTTGGAAGGTTGTTCTACTGCTAAGCAACACAAGCCCTAAGGAGAACTTGTAGTAAGAAACAATTTCTGAAATATGCTAATCAAAGATCATGCTTTGTTAATCAGATTTCTACATGACTAGGAGCAGATGCTCCTCACTGGAAGAAGAACACACCCTTGGGAATAAGATGAAACATAATAACCATATTTGTCATTAGTTCTTTTTGTCCTAAAGCAATGAGTATGAACTCTTCGAAAATGAAGAGCTAAAAGTACAAATAAATAAATAAAGTGAGAAGAAGACGTTACTTTATAAGCTTGAAAGGAAAACCACAGCCATCCCTCCTCTGTGTCAGGGAGTCTGCACTCAGCTCTGGCTGCACAGTAATGACAAAAATACCTTAAGCCTGGCTTTGAGATGTGAACATTCTTCCACTTTTTATTTAGGCTGAGTCTGAAGGTGAAACTGATACGATTAATTACTTTAGAGTGGCTGAGCATTCATTCAACATTTATGTAGGGAGATATGTATCCAGCCAGTACTGGAATTAAATGTTTCACTTGGACAAAAATTCTTTGATGAAAACCCAGTTAAGTCACCCTCCCTATAATTTTTTGAACCCAGGCTCCAGGGTTTCCTGTCCTGAGCATTTCCCATGGATACTGGGTCTCCAAGGGAAGGATCCATCCCAGGAGGCAGCTGACTGAAATATAGTACTGGACATCTCAGTATAATAATTTTCTGAAGATTTTTATCTTGGAAAAAATTAGGAAATTAGAAATATTTCTTCTTGGCTTATGAATCTCACTCTTCCTCACTTCATGACAGAAGTTTCTGTTGCTTACATTTGCTTTCTAGGAAGCTGTCCTGGTACTCAGAGCTGAGAAGTCTCTTCCTGAATTGACAGTGCAAAGGGAGAAATAAATAATTCTTGTCCTTTAGCCTTCTCTTTTTTTTTTTGTCCAATCTCAGAGAGAGACCAAAACAACTGGTAGATGATAAACACCAGGGATTGCAGGATTGCATCAACCTCCTAATGATATGATGACATTGCTTTCCAATACCAAAAGCTCTAAAAACACCAACTGCATCCCAAATCTCTTTCTGTCCCAGCTTCACACAGCAGACCAGAGAACTTTCCTTTATGGACTGAACACACTTTTCCTCTCCCCTCCTTGCACCATTCACCAGAGCTGTGGATTTACAATATAAATCAGTGCTGGACAAAGACCTACCAACAGTGTTTGAGATACTTTTGTATTACATTTCACATTTTTATTTATTACCACAATAAAAAAAGACTTATGACTTGCAGGAAAATCTTAGTTGAGTCAATGGCAGTACAGGGGGAAGTTGCTCTGTCAGGATGTAGCTCCATATGTTATGCTGGTGGGTCACCGTGTTAATCACAACAGAGCGAATTTGCTTTTCACACATTTGACTTTAAAAGGGTGATAACAAATAAATACTTTCAGTGTCTCACAGCAATGGGTATGTAATCCTGCAGAAACTACAACTAGTTCACAACAAGATTTATGAGCTTGATTCTGTTTTTATGACCATTCCTTAGGGGGAAGAGATATTTTCAAAATGTAGCTGTTTAGTGAAGCTGAAATGAACTGCACAATCAAAAAGAGACGGTGTTATGTAAATATGGGGGTCTGTTTTTAAAGTTGCCTGCCAATAAATAGTATGATCACGCAGTGACAAAATACTCCTGCATAATGCAATGTCAAGAGCAGTTGCTTTTATGCAATCCCCTTGGAACTGTTCTGACTATATAAGAAAAGAACTCCTGCTGGGAGAGGTATGATGAAATGGAAAATGAGACCTGCTGTCTTCAATGCAAAGATCCTAACGTGTATTTTAATACAAAAGAGGCTGATAATAAAACTAAGTCAATTAAATGATGCATTACATTATATGTGTACATTTCAACATCATTATGTGTTACTGATTCCAGCTATACTCCACAAGCAGGTGGGAGAAGGAAAGTACAGTTCCTGGCTGTAGAGGCCAGGAAATGGGCAGGGAAGGGAAAGGCAGGAATGAGAAGGCTGTAGACATGAGCAGGTCTGGGCAGGCAGTGGACAGAAGGCTCTGACTCTTCCTCCCCACTCAGCATGAAGCTGAAATGGCATCTAATGTCATCCTTCAGATCTAGGAGAGAAGGTTTCAAATCAGCATGGTGTGTCCATTTCCAGCAGAGTGATGACCAAAGAAAAAGTGACTGAGGCAGCTGAGTAGTGCCTTGGTGGAATTTTACTCTATGCTTCCATGAAAACCATCACAGAGCAAATGTGAAGGAGCCATTAAGCCAGCTGAAACATGTTAATAAAAATTCCTACAAGCTGCTCTTTATTTTTGCTACGGAAAGGACATATTTTCAACACACGCTGGCTAAGATCAGCTTTGGATGTAACATTTTGGTTATTTGAAGTACACCACAGCCTCTCCATCACAGTTAGAGCTTCATTAGCTTTATGATGAATTTATGCTATTTTTTTCTAAGGTGATCATGGTAATACATATTAACTTAAAGAGCACTTCTTTGTGAAGGTGTGGTAAGTTTCCAGTGCTCGAGTGGTAAACTTGAAGCCATCCACGTGCTGCTGTTGGACTTGCACTGTGGCTCCATCCAAGTGCAATGGGACTACTCCATCCCCCTTGAATGGACAAGATGTCCCAGGAAGCCCTTGATGGAATTCCAGGCTTTTATAGCCATTCAGAAGACTTTGTTCTTTCTTGGAGCCGATTAAAACATTTATTCTCAAAGTTGATACTGTTAATAATTCTGATCTTGCAAAGTGTCATTTAACAACAGATTACAAGACCCACCCCCCATATAAATGTAAATAACACCAATGGTTTTATTCTGCTTCTGTAAATCTTGACATAAATCATTCAGCTTCATTAGGGAGAAAATTTGTGTTAGCCCACTCCTAAGTTTAGGAGAGAACACATCCTCCAACCACCAGCTGATATTTAAGTCTCTCTCTTCAGAGCAGTTTAGATACAGAAATCAATTCAGCTGAAAATTAATTACTGAATGTTTCAAACATGTATGTGAATTATTTTCAATAAATGGAATTTCCCAAGGCAGTTAGGCAATAACTTCTCAAACTGTCAGCATTTGCTCCATCCCTGTGTAGTATTTTTGTGCAGCTTTGTTTTGGAGCACTCTAACATCTGAGTGGCTGAAGATGCTGATACAGTGCACAGAAACATCTATTTTAATTTTTACAGGCACTTTAAAAATTGCTTTTTATAACTGACATATAATTGCTTTTGACATTGCTGAGGGCCATCCAAGGCAGTAGATGCTTCAAAGGGCTCTGCAGATCTCCTTTCTGGAGAAGCAAAGGATAAGAACCCTTTGTATTTAAATTAAATTTTTTGATGAATATATAGAAATCCAATGCAGTGAAAAGAAAAAAAAAAAAGCGAAGAAAAGAGAAATAGGACAGGACTGGAAGTTAGGAAATGTGCTTCCACTGGTGGGTGTGATAATGAGCCACAACCCTCAGGGTAGGTGCCCTTTTAACAAACAACCACCTGCCCTCAAGCTAAAAGTTTCCCCAACACGCAAGGATGGCTCACTGCCATCAGTTCAATGGACTACGATCCTGCACCAGTGCCACCATGCTCCCCTCAGCTCCAAGCACTTCCACTGCAGGACAATTTGTGCTTGCATGTGTCATACCCGGGGTGTATTTCTGATATCCCAGTGAGCTGAAGGCAAAAGAGACTTAAAAAAGGCTCCTGACAGAAACATTGGTCAGATGTTACATTCAATTATTAATTCCAGGAAGTAGTGGGGCATAAAAATCACCCCATTCTCTGGGATTCAGAGGCCTTTGGCAGATGTTTAATGCCAGCAGCTCTACAGCTTCTAGTTACAGTTCCCGAAACTCCCACGAGGTCCAGCTTCAAACTTCCTGGGACGGAAGTGAGAGCTCCAAAACACTGCTCTGATCTTTAGTTGGTGGAATGGGAGGACATGCTGAAACTTCTGCGTCTGCTGTGCAGTTTTGCAGGATGTGCCATAAGAGCTCCTCAGGACAGGAGCAGAGCTCAACGTGACCATTTCCTTCTGCTGCTCAGCTGTGTCCCCTCTGCGTCCCTGGGAGGACACAGTCTCTGTCCCCAGGCTGTCCAAGTGATCTCCAGCACTGCAGCCTTTCCCTGCTCTGCCCAGGCAGGCTGTGACAGCCACCGCTGTGACTCGTGGTCCCGGCGCCTCCAAGCCCTGCCAGCCCTCTTCGCAATGAAACACCCTCCTCCGACTTTCACATTCCACCTCCTGGCAAATGAGGGTGAGGAAGAGAGAGACACAGACTGGGAGCTCTGCACTGGTGGACTGGGCTGGCTGCTGACACCTTGCCAAAGGATTCCAAGTCAGATTTAAGTTTTTTAAGAAGCTGAAGCTGCGTTTTGCATATCTGTCATTGAGCTCCCTGTGACACCGCCCGATCCCCTTAAACCTCCAGATCCCAGAGCCAGAACAGAACTCTGTTTCTTTCCAAATGCCTGAAAGATTTTATTCTCTTTGCTGCTAGGAAAATACCGAAAATAAAAACTAGAAAGGTTTAATAATGTCAAAGCCATACAAAAGACTCTGTACCATTATAAATAAATGAAAAAGGAGAAAGTGTATTTTATTTAACTTTGAGATATCTGAATGCATGGACTTAACAATCTCATGGTAAATTTGAAACACTGGATATAATTTTTCCTGTGAACTGACACAGATTATTTCTGCTTTCTGTTACACTGGAGTGAATTATAATTTATTTAGTGGGATTTCATTTAATGCAAATTATTTTACCCCAAGGCCAATGAAAACAAACCAGGTTATACCTTCTTCAGGAAATAATATTTGAAATTATTCATGCATAATTAAAGATATACCATTCCCATTTCAGATTAATACAAACATGTATTTTAATGTGCTCACAGAGAAGTTGCATTGTATGTTGTGAAACACTTCTGTAATACTTTAAAAGTTGTTGGAATTTACACTTTAACTGAAATAGTAACATAACGGGTAAAAAACTGCTGTGATTTAATTCAGATAGCTAACTCATAAGATACTGAACTCTTTTCCAACTCTGATTAAAAGCTATAATGAAGTTTAATACTGTAAACTATGACTAGAAAAAAAATTGAAACAATGTAGAACTCCTCTGTATTTTTCACAGAGGAAAATATTTAATTGATCAAATTATTCAGGATATTTTTTATCATTAAATCTCATTTCAAAACAAAGACAACATGCATATCTTTTACTGCTTATGTTTAGAGGCAATGCAGAAGAAAAACTATTACTGTTAATACTGATTCCATCAGCAAATAACAAAAAATAAGGACCAAGCTGGTTTTACAAATCAATCTTTCAGTATGCATAATTACAACTCCTTTCTAACACAGCACTGTAGAGAGCTAAGCAAGCAATAAACGTTTTGGGTATGAATTCTCTGAAAGGCTGAGGAGGTAGCTCTATTTGTGGACAGACTGAATGTCAATGTTTTTACAGTTAACAGCAATTCTCAGCCAGGCTGCTGCCTATCTACACAGGTCTGTATTTAAATGTGAAACATGGCAAGACATTCTGCTCTGAACATAAGAAAAATTCTACTTTTTCCATTAAGTTCCTATGCTTATTTTCTAGGATAAATGAAACAGAATTTGTCTCCAAATATTACCAGCTATTGCATATAGAATTTATAAGCTTGTCCCATGAAGTGTTCAAGGCCAGGCTGGATGGGACTTGGAGCAAGCTGGTGTAGACAAAGGTGTCCCTACATATGGCAGGGGATTGGAACTGGATGATCTCTAAGGTCTCTTCCATCCCAAAACATTCTATGCTTCTGTGATTTTCTACTTAATGAATAAGCTAGAACACTGATAACATTCTTTGAAACAATATGTCAGGGAAGAATTCCCAAATTTGCACTTTTTCTTAGTGTTAGCACCTTAGTGCATGGGCAGTGGCTGTCCTAGTCCAGCAGGGACCAGCAAGGAAAGGACACCCTTACATTGTCTTCTTGCTCACTAATTGCCTTTTTTATCCCTTGGGATAAATGAATTTGTCACTCGGTGCCTCAGTACCTTTTTCAGCATTTAAAATGGATAGCAAAATTAAGTGTCTAGCAACCAGCCTGGGATTCTTGGAAGGCATTGCAGAACACAAGGGAAGCAGCCTGAGAATGACTTGTAAGGGAATGGTTTCAGAACAGCCAAACTCTGCAGAACCAAGAGCTGATTCATGTTCATTTATGGGAGCCTGATTGTCTCCATGGAAACGTGGGAAAAACATTTCATCTTCTCCATCAGCAGAAGATTTGTTTCCATATTACATTAGTTTTAGTGTGCACTGAGCAAAACAAATACTAAAATAAAAGGCTCTTGAAAAGAGTGATTTCATTATGAAAGGAGCAGTTTCAGTACTATCACATGGAAGCACCTCCTGCCAAGTGATACCACTGTGGAAAACCCTGCAAGATGGGCACTGTTTCATGGAACACCTCTGGATTAGGGACGAAATAGAAAAATCACAGATTTGTATGTTTACAGGTAAAGAATTTATTGTCAGAAGAAACCACTAGAATTATTAAGTTATAGGGATTTTAGCCATGAGACAGAATCAAAAATACCCTGAATGAATGAGTTCTGCTTCTGCTCCTGCTGCACATGGTTTGTACTTAATCTAGACACAGGAAACACGTAAGTGTAAATTGGCTGGGGCTGACTGGTGTAATAGATTGTTGCCTAGTGGCATTTTCATTGCTTCTAAGAGAAATTATCTAAGCAGGAAAAGATGAAGCTTCTGTATGGATAATCAATTAGTCATATAATTGATATCTGGAAAAGGTTTAAATGGGAAATAAAGGAAAGGACAAACACCCAGCCTGCCCGGTTCTAAAATGTAGTGAATATAAATACAGCAAAGAGAATTCCTTCCTCAAGCATGAGTTTAACAGAAACAAGTTCTAGAAAAACCAGTATCTGATACCATTCCTCACTCGAGAGTGCAAGAGAGAAGCTCTAGTGTAAAACAAATATAGATGAAAATTCCTAAATTACAAAATCATTTTGTAAAAATTAACTCCACTCTGCTGGAATTGATCAGTAATTGCTGGAATTGTGTTAAAGGTAGAAATTTTGAGACTAGGAGTCTCTAAACAGTAGAAGATCAGTGACTTTTCTGCACAGAATGAGATGAAAAGGTAAAATTAGCAGATAACCTCAGGAGTGGAAAAAGCAGATTGTCAAATGGGCTGGAAGACAGAAAGTGGTCACAAGGAAGAGCTTTAGCATTGCAACTTAGAAGTGTCAAGTGGAATGACAGCAACAAAAAGATGAAGTCACAGGACTAGTACCACACTGCAGAATTTATGTACAGAAAGAAAAAAAGCCAAGATTGGGTTCTTTCTTACAGGTTTTTTTTTTTTTTGGCTACAATTTAGTTGCTGGCATCTCATAATCCATTATTTAATTAATACAACCTGAAATTCCTATCTTGGTTTTGAGACCTCAAAATTAATTTTTAACAACAAAAGATTGCCTCTAGAGAGCTGCTGCTAATCAAAGTTGTCTTTATATAGTTCTCTGACAAATGCTATAATTCTTGTCTCATTAATGCATTGCAGGGCATCTTGATATATCTTTTGATAGGTGATAATAATTTTTAAACACGCAACCCAATGTTTAAAAGGCTTTCAAGGAATTCATAGTTTAATTAAAATGCTTTATGTTTCTCAAAAAAATGCATTGATGAAGATATCATCTAACAGATGATACATGCTTTTTCTCTTGCCAATATTTAGCTAAAATAATTCTGAAAGAAGATCCTTTATGAAGAATTAAAGTTTGAACAGTTCCTTTCTCAAGTAACTGTGTGGAATAACTAAAATGTTGTTTTGTCCTTTTCTTACAGAGAAAGAGCTGAAGCTGCCTCAGGCAATACAACAGCAAACTCTGTAACCTTGCACTCAGCATGGCAGCTAAAATTGACTTCTACAACAGAGGAACAACTGTTCATAAGAGAATTGCTTGATTCCTGGAACACCTAGGCAAGAAATGCTTTGGAAAAGGGTAAGCTCCCTGAATTATGAAGTCAGACTGAATTATTCAGGGTTTCTGATGTACACGTTATTTTTTTATTAGAACAAAGATAAAATAGAGTTCTAATAAAAAGGAACCATATGTATCAGTAAAGCTGAATAATTCAAACACAGAGTAACAATGGAATTGGAAATGAAAGTTTACTGTCTTTCAGGGAATTGGTATGATATGATATGATATGATATGATATGATATGATATGATATGATATGATATTATTTTCCAGAGTCAACTTGTCTGATCTATCTCTAGACTTATCTGGAGGCCTTGCCCCAAATACTTTTCTGATTCCAAACAAGATCCTTGTGGAAAAATGACAATCAGAAATAGAAACAGCACAATTGTGACCTTAGTATTAAGGAGATATAAAATTTCCATTTATATATATTTTCTATGATATTGAGAAAACATAAATTTTACTGCAGAAAAATTTATCCATTCCCCTGCTTCTCTTGTAGAATATATTTCTATTTGCTTTTAATCAGTAAATTGCCATTTAAATACATCACTACAAAGAGGTCTTCTGTACTTCCAGAAGAGGCTGGAGCAAGTGTTCAGTAAGAAAGACTCTCAGTAAGGGCATATCTCATATCTCTGCTCCTTTCTGATTCCTCCTCCCTACTCCACAGGGTTTGCAATAAGCCCTTGTGATATTTGGGCTGACACTGAACTGGAAAATGAGTTTAGCTTGATTTTGCCATAGTCAAACATTAAAATCTGCTCAGAGAAAATGTGTTTGTCTGACATGAATACTGAATTTACATTTATAATTTGGGCAAGATAATTTTCCAGCTGATTTCACAGCACTTTCCAGGATATAGATGCTGACAGAAAGCCTAACTCAAAATTTTTATCCACTTGAAGTCACATCAGAGCAAAGACTGAAGACAGTCTGAGCGTGCCAGGAGTGCAGAAGGGAAAAAAGTAACAGGGCTTCATGTTCTGTGCTCTTACACTTTTTCAACACTTGGGATATTAAAGTAACTTTCCTGAGATCCAGAGGTGAGGAACAGCTGTACAAACTAATAAACCTGAGCAGCAGTTAAGTTCCAGTCCAATCGACTCCATCACAAGAAACACTGGCACACCAGCTTCAGCTGCTGCCACAGAGGCAGCCTCAGTGTTGGGTACCTTTAAGTTCATCAACAAAAGAGTAAAAATGTAATTTTGCCCCTGTAATTCTCTTGAGAGCCTTTATGTTATACATCACAATTTGGAGGCAGGGAGTCAGCGTTCCAGTTCAGGGTATTTAATTCAGATACTCACTTTAACCATCTCTCGCTTAGACAGTACATATGGATAAAAAAAAAAGTAAAGACATTGAGAAAATGTAATTAAAACAAATACCAGTATTTCAGTGTATTATTCCATGTGCATGCCTGGTACAAATGAGTTATGAGGAACTATCACAAAAACTCAGATTAAACTACAGTAACAGCCTTTGTACTAATGTGCAAGACCTAATGAGGGAATTCCTTTTTCTCTTTCTCACATAGTATCAATTTCATGCCCTATAGATTTTTAAATGGCCCACAAATCTTCATGATTTGTCTTTTTCTTCTCTAAAGGAAGACTATCATAGGAGGTTTTTTAATGTGAGTTGAACAGACAATAACAGTCAAGATATTTATTAGGCATAATGGGCTTCTTGAGCATGGCAGATTCTATGTGGGACATGGCCATTAGTGAGTGTGTAGCCCTTACTACTGGTCCCAGTCTGCTGAACTGGATGGTGGAACACTGACATTAATATACAGATTGATTTTTACAAGGGCTTGGCAAACACTTCAGAACAGCAGGTGACAAACTGCCAATGTCATTGTTTCCAAAGAAATATCCTTCTTTCCTCCTTCCAGTGGATTGTTTCAGTGGCTCCTCCTTAAAGTTTCCTATCTAGCTAATTAATTTAGCAGTCTCCCAGGCTGCAGGATGATTTGAAACTCAGCATGTTCCCCTACTGATAATTTGCTATCATGTCTAAATTTCACATCACTTAACTATGTTTTCAGGTCGATTTCTGGATCATTTGGCTTTAGAATGAAGCAGGACAAAGCCAAAAGTCTCAGCTAAAAAAGCTTTACTGACCCTTCTTATTTCCTTGATGCCTGAGAAATCAAACAGATGAAGAGGAAGCTTGGCAGGCTCATGATACAAATACAGAGAAGTGTATTTTTACAGACAGTAGACTGTCAAGTTTTTGTAGTGAAATAAAATAAATTTATAGTTGCTTCTTTCTGTGAGTAATCTGAAATAAGGTATTCATCCTGCTTAAAATCCCAGAGTGTTACAGCTGGAGTGCTGATCCTTTAAAATGCTGTTTATCCATAACTTCCTCTGCTGGCATTCAATGGCAATTAAAAATTGCTATAGAAATGTCATCATCCATGAAGAGCCATTACCTGCATGGGAAGTACTAAATGCCTCCATCAGAGAATGTGCAAATTTGCCAATGGCCATATTTTTACAGATAATTATCTTTTAATGATGAAACACCAGATATTATCATAGACTAGTGGAAGCTTTGCCTTCTTTGGGATGAGGATTTCACTTTCTGCTTTCAAATGGGCTTTGCTAAATGACTCATAAGATGGACCCAATAGGAAAGTAGGGAAATGCTTATCTACACAGTAAACTTGGTCACTTAGAGGATTAAAATACTTCATTGTACTGCTGACACGTTTGAGAAAAAAAAAACAAACCACTCCAGAAAGTAACAAACGGAAATACAACAACAGTAGACACAAACATTCTTGCTACCATGAAAAAGCTGATAGCTGAGCAGTACATATCACTGCTCCCACTATGTTTTAAAAGAAAAAAAACAAACCAAACAGTAAGGACAGGTTGGGTCAATGACCCCATCTCTGTGTGCTGTTATGGTGCCAATATCTTTGTATCTCATGCTTGACAGAGCTGTCAAAAAGAGGAGACTGGAACAGCTATAATCTTTCATTCTCCTATAATGAATAATTCAAATCTCTGTTATTTGCTGGAACTACTGAATGCTGGGTCTTACAACCAGATAATTAAGTAATAAAGAATAGGGGATTTGTTGCATGCTTCACTTAACAGTTTCCCCAAATTCATGTAAAGATGACAACATGCATTCATGCACGTGCATATACACAAGCAGTGTAGGAAGAAGAAATTATAAATGCATCACATGACTGCTAACATCTAGATAATGCACATAGCTTCCAAATGATGTTCAAGTTTGTCCAATACTACAGCTGAGGATCTGCCATATAACACACCGTTATACTGTCTGAAATGATCCCACATGAAGATGAAGAAACCCACAACTGATCACGCTGTCTATCAGAATGGAAGCTTTGGGCCCTCCCCAGGAAGATCAGCTGAAAGCCACTTTATCACATTACATTGCACATTTAATTAGAGTTACATTATCCATCAACACCTAAGAGCTTCCTTTTACTATTTCCTTGAGATTAATTGTGCCTATTATCAACTATCCTAGGTCAGATTATAAGAATATGCAAATGCACAGCACAGCCTCAGATTTAGTGGGGAAAGACATAAAATCCTTAACAGAGTATTGCTACCCATTAATGACATCTCAAGCTGTGTCCACACTCCCATGTCAAGTTTCTTCCTCTCTAGCACCAAGAATTTTCTGAATCCAGTATAAAACCAAGTCACAATGCTTGTTGTTTTATTAGAAGGATAGAGTGCATTCAGTATTTTGGTAACATTTGAAAGAAGTATCCCAGCTAAAATGTGTACATAGAAGAGAGAGGGGATAGGGCATGAGGCCATCTGTCTTCTGCCTGAAAATGGTAAAGGCTTTCATGGGGGTACACTGGGGATCTGGCTTAAGTGGCCTGGCAAGAGAAAGAAGCAAATGAGAAACAGTTAATGAAGCAGAATGTGAGTGAGCATCAACCAGTGTGATGACTCTGAAATAAAGATATGTGCTTTTCTTGTAGGAATTACAGACTCCTGAGGCAAATCTTTGGCAGAGAACTCCTATGAGAAGAGCCCCCAGGGAGCACTTAATGTTATGTGAAGAACAGAAGGCTTCATGTACCAGTAACTGTGCATTTTCCAGTGGAAAAAAAGCCCAGACCTAAAAAATATCAATCAACTAATGCTCTTGGAAATGCACGAGAGAGAGAAGTACTAAGAGACAGGAATAGCAGAGCTTCTTTCTGACTGTTATGTCTTCTGTAGGCTCACTGACCCCACTCCTATCTCTAGCACACACATTACTTGAGAGTTTGCAAAGGTAACTGAAGTACCCCATAAATGCTGTTTCTCAGCATGTCAGTATGTTTTGGTACTTTAACCACAGGTTGTCTGCTTGATGACATAAAATAATCCTAATTTTTCCTTCTAGAGTTTTGCCCAGATCCCATTTGCTAATTCAGCTTGCAGCCAGCATTTAATTTAACTCTAGGCTGTATCCTCTGCTTTGAGGAAAGGCTTTCTCATCTTGAAACAACTCAGAGGATTCATTACCTAATTAAATTTTGAAAATCTAGTTGTTCCCCAATTTTGCCAGTTTGAGTAAGTGCTAAATTTACTTACCAACGCAATCTTTTATTATAACTTGACATCCTATCTCATCAGCACTGCCTTGAAATATTGACCTGGGAAACTTTGCTGACGTTTAATTGGGGTGGGTGTGGTGGAAATGTGTGTGAGCAGAATTTCATTAATTAGCACCCAGCAAGTTACTTTTCCAAGAGGGAACAAATACAAATGATATTACATTTGCTTCTTGGCCCTGCAAACAGTACAAAGACAAGAAACAGAGTCTCTATCTCAGTATGTGTTTCACTCTCAGACTGTAGGAGAACAATTAATTTCTGATGTAACTAAATACTTCAGTCTAGTGAAATCTATAATCTTCAGTATCCCAAGTCACTTAGGAGTCTAGAGCCCCATCTGTCCAGTATGCAGATGAAAAGAAGTGTGAGCTGTCCCTGGTAACTGAATAAATCCTTCTGCACTGCAGGACACCATGAGCAGCACACCATCCCTATCCTGCTTCAGCTGAGGGCTGGAAAGTTCAGCTATAGAAAGTAACTTAAACTAAATTAACCAGGTATCTGAAGATCTCATGAACATATCCAGACATTTCCATTCAGCTCAAGAAATAGGATTTTGAATCTACAGAATAATTAGAATTTTACTTTGGTACAGTAGGTATAAAACAGCACCAACAATGCCTTTCTCTTAGCCTTGAATTTACTGTTCTGAAAGAATCAAAACCAGTTGGAAAGCTGAATACATCTCTGAAAATCTGTATGAACAACAGGTTGCCTAGAAATCTAGGAGGAAATGAGAGGAATGAGCTGCACTTACTGAAGGGATTCCTATTGTAATATGTAAAGATGTACTGATGCAGTAGAAGGGAAAATTCCAGTTAGAGGATGTGGCCACACCAACTCTTGGGAAAGGAGCGTGGGCTTGGGGAGATGTTACAAAACTGGGTTTGCAAAGCAGGCATCAAACAGAGAAGGCATGGAACCTTGGCATGGATGGGAGCTGTGGCAGGTAAAGCCAGATTGCTGTTTTGAGAGCCCCTGAAGTGATTATGATCCTACCTGTAGTCTGGTCAATGAATACACATTTTATCATCTTGGTGTACAGTACAAAGAATGATCCCTCATTAATACAAATTGAACTTTCAGTTCCCAAACAACTCAGATTGGAAAAGGCTCTAAGGATGAGTGGTGAGCCCTGAACAATTACTCAGGTTATGACCCTAATTAACATTCTCATGGTCAGTTGTCTAATTGTGTAATTTCCAATGCAGCGGGGCATTTAGACTTTTTAGAACATTCACTAGCTAAAAAACTGGAAAAATATATTGATTAGATATTCTTAAGTCTTATCTTGTAAGCAAAATGCTATTGCTGTAAGGTGTTGGTGAAATGCCCATATTACACCAATTCTTGTTGTACAGCTGAGGTTATGTTTAAGAAAAAGGGGCAAGCTTGGATTCTATGGCATTCACTTGCATGTAATAGTGATACAAGAGGACGTTTCAATTCAGCAGTTTCTTGCCCAGTGTCCAGTTTTTAGCCCTCCAGGATGCATGAGTCCTGTACATGAAAATAAAGTAACAGGTGGCAATTAGAAGATGTCAGAATTTGGCTTTCAAGGTCCTAAGCTATTGCAATGATTACAATTAATTAAAAGGTAATAATTACCAAGGGCAACTGCCTACATGTCCAATTCAAGCTCTTATCCAAAGCGTTTGGCTGAACTCCTGTTTTGAGAAATCTGTGATATGGAGAGGTATGACACAGAGCTTCTTTGTGCAGGGGCTGCTTGTGGTGAGGGGAATTGCCATTTCAATAACACATTTGCAAACTTAAACGTTCCTTCTAGTAGCTGAAGCAATCTAAAGCACTTGGTGTCCATTTCATGCAAGGGAGTGTGATCCCTTAATACATTCTGTTCTGCATTTCCTCGCAGTCTGTATAATTCAAAGGGACAAAAGTGTAAGTTGCTCCATTTGGGAGACTAAAACAAGAAATGGAAACACTTAAATCTGACTCATTCACACTTCTATTTAAATCTAAAAAAAAAATCAAAAGTTCTCCAGTGTTTGACAACTACCAGCTGGGAAATTATATTGATGTGGAAATGTCAAGTCATAAACATACCAGGTGGGAAGCCATCTCATTTAATGTTAGAGTCCCACGCTGTAGGCATCTAAAACCCAACCACTCTTCTGACTTGTTTTTTGACAGCAATCTGAATATGAGCTGAATTACACCCTGGAGTATCTATTTGTCCGTACAGATGAGAAACAGAATCCAGACAATCAGATCCATAGAACAGACACTGAAATGCAGACAGATTAATCCCTGCTGCTGTGATGATACACCCTAAGGATATTGCGACAATCCATACAGGAAAAAAAGAGACAGACCTTTGGCAAGCTCCTATGTTACTGAAGTATTACTATTAAAAATATCTAATTACTAACAACACTACCATAAAACAACTTGACTAGAGGGAGTGTCATGTAATTTACATGTGAAGAATATACAGAATCAGTCCTTTGGCCATTTCATATGGGCAATTTTAAAAGTGCTTTCCTTAGATAAAAAGAAAGAGAGAGGTATCTTATTTTCCATTATTCATAAAAAAAAATCGAAAAGCACTCATGTTTTGAATTTTGTCAGCAAATATATCAACAGGTACCATAGCCACTTATTAAAGAAGCCCTGTACCTGAAATCAAGGACCTGTCTTTGTGTGTATCTTTTGAGTGTTGAGATTTACAAGCCTGGTAAGCAGGATTACAGATTCTCCGTTTAGTCTATATTAGCTACAGTGACTTTGTTAACCTAGTTTTTATACTCCAGTTATCTATCAGAACTGGTAGCTTGTTCTGGTAGATACAGCCTAACACTGTTAGCACCTTAGGAAGATTTTAAATTTCTTAAGTAATCCTTCAAGAACCTTATAAAATTGCAGTAGCTGCACTTTAGTCTGTGGGGAAAATGAAAGCAAGGAATTTATCAGTCTTAGGCAAGTAAATATGGAGAAAAAAAAGGCAGAGCTAGACAGAGAATTCTAGTATACCTGGCTCCCACTTCTGTGCCAGTTCACTGAAATGTGCTTCTCTGTCATCATGAATTAGCCAAACTGTAGTCTGCACTCTGCATTTGCAAAAGCTGGACATTTCTGGATCCAACTGCACATGAGAAAGACCTCAGTTACCAGGAGTGGTCTGTCCTGGCTGGCTGAAGGACTGTTCATGTCAGGATTAAAGAGAGGATTATTTTATTTGTGCTGTAGACAAGAAAAATCCCGGTATATTCACAGAAATATGACTAGAGCCCTGAATGCGACAGAGTAACTCTTGGAGGAGATGCAGGCTCTGCTCCTCATCCCAGAGCTCCCTGCTGATGTGCTGCAGAGATGGGCTGGGCAGCAATTCCTGAGCTCATGGAGGCTCCTCACACGGGCAGCAGAGCCAGGACTGTGGTGCCTGCCACATTGCACCGGGGCTTGGAGGAAACACAGGACAGCAACAGTTCCTGCAACTGCAAATTTTGCTGGATTTGGGGAAAATTTCCTACTCCTATGCAGATCTCATAAAAAGAACTAACACCACTTGCACACAGAGTACACTCCCTACAAGAAAAGAAGTGAAAGAACCAGTATCAAAGGGAGAAATAATTAGGATTAACAGGTAAACTAGAATCCACATGGCATTAATAAATCATGGCCAGATTTGAATACAATTATTTCAATGGACATCAAGTACAGGAAGCAACAGAAAGTGAATTGTGTTGTCGATGCCATTACAAAAACCATTTGTGCTCTTGGAAGTACTGTGACTGGACACATACTTCATATTCAGGACGGTTGGCACACTTCAGAAGGAAGTTGCAAACTTGAGAAAAAACATTTTCCATATCTCCAATTAAAATCAAATTCCAAACTTTCTTCTCTGTTATGAGATGCTGAGTTTTTAAGTAATGATCCCTTCAAAGTGTGTTAAACAGAGAAATATGCCTTCTGGTAACTTGTTTTAAGGCCAGAATTGGATCAGAAGGTTTTAAGATTACGAGAAACATCCCCATATCCTCATGCCTAGTGGGAGACTTTATCTCTAAGAATATATTCCCAATAAGACTGTCCATTATTTGTTGGCTATTTCGATTATAGATAGAAAAAAAAATCATTAATGCCCTGAATGCTGACTGTATAAATATTAATTCTTTCTTCTGTTGTCTTTTTATTTATGCACTTGCTCCACACACTAAGAGTTTTTAAGGGCATGATCAATTCCCTTTGGAAAAAAAAATAAGCAAAAGGATTTTTAGTTTGTTATACTAATAGCAACAAAAAATATGATACTGCTGAAGGAGATTTGTGTCCCTCCAAATCCTTCTGATATTTATGCAAACACTCAGAATGGCTGTGTTTTTTCCCTCTGTGGAGGAAATCTTTCATAGTACAGTGTAAAAGCAGAGTCGATATTCCCACTGAGCAGGTTAAAGAGCTCATCTAGTTTCATGTTAAACCAGGGGCATCTCAAGGAACAGAGCGTACACAGAAGGCAGATGGAAACAATTTCAAGTCCACTTGAAAATCCCCAAAGCAGTAAGGGGCACATATGTTTTCATTTCCCTAGGCACAGGCGAGGAGAGAACTGTTCCAGGGCTACCTGATGTGCCTATAGAAATTTCAATTAGCATGAGGAACACCAAGACTTTGCTGTGGATGGATTTGTGGCCACCCCAAGTGACACTGATTTTGGGAGATGCTCAGTACTTCTGGATCTGTTACTGCCTCAACTCCTTTGCCAAACTTTCCTACAGATTTATGGAGAAGTAAGCAATATGGCTTGTCATAAAGCAGTTTCACACTCTCTCTGTACAGATTCCTGCTGCTTTATTTGGATTCCCAGGCACTGCTCTCCTGCCTTGCTCCTGTACTACTGCACAGTTCCTTTCCATCTCCACAGTAATCTATAACAATTGAGTCTGAAGTGAGGCTATTAGGAAAAGACAAAAGCATCTTGCTTCAGGACTCTCTATACATGAGAAACATATTCCTGATTTCATATTGGTATTTCATTTATTTTAGACTTATAAAGGGCTCATATTCTCTAATCATGCAAATGGATAGTGTATTTCCATTTCCATCAAGCTTCTGTTGCCAATTTTTTCTTCAGTGTTGGTGTAATGGAATTTCTTATTTTTTTTAATATAATCCACTGTGGATATTTGGTCTTTATTTGTAAATACACAGAACAATAATGGAAGAGATAACTATTGCTTGTACAGAAAAAAAGGCTGCCTAACTATGGGGTTGTCTCTCTAAGTATGCCGGATTTTACCAAAGAAAACCTTGAAAGGTTGTAATTGAAAGCGAGTGCACCCCTGGCAAGCTTTACACTGATAAAAAGGGCATGATAATTAATCACTTGCCTTATTAGAAAGAAATGATTCTACACAATGATTAAAAGTTACTACAAGAGCTGACACCCTGTTACCTCCTCAGGAAGTGAATGTAAGAGACAATAACTGCAAGTTCTGTCAGCAACAGACAAACTGCAAGGGACACGATAAGGGCAGTGCTAACGCCAGGAAGGAGATTATTATAACATAATATAGTCTAAAACCATCTCCTGCTGAACGAAATGAATTCTCTAATAGCATATATGACTAGCTGGAAGGAAAATCTCAATAGAAAACTGATGACAAACCCTTTTCTAGTTTTGTCTTCCCAGTCATGTATTTTTTCCTTAAGCAATGAACCCACAGACTTTACCTATGGACTACTATCTGCTTAATTAATGGTATATTTGGTTTCAAGATATACCACAGTATACTCATCATCACCATGGACATTGTCTTTAAGATCAGGTTATGGACATGACTTAAACAAAACAAAAAATGGCTCGTGGCCTCAAAATTCTATAAAAAGCAAAAATAGTTTTGGCAATACTAAAATAAACCCAAGCAAAACCCAAACTCCCAAACCAGAGACCACTTTGCTACCTCAAATGAAAACTACAGAATTTTGCTGTGACCTGATGATACCTGTTCTGGTGGGTCATGACTGATATGGATGCTAAACACTAAACAATTACTTTCCATGATTCTTACCTTCTCTTGATGAAATAGCAGTTTAGAGGAAAGAGGCTGAAGGGGAAGAGCGTGCTTGTGGGAATTGGTGGTATTATATATGCTTAAATTTAACATGAAGCTCAATACTCTTCCCAGCAGTAAAAAAGTTTGAAAACAGCCTCAAATCGGCACTAAAATGAATCTACCCTTACAAAAACCTCCTTTGAATATTTCAGACTAAAGAGAAAATCAACTATTTAAACCACAGCTTATTTTGGAATCAGTCTCATTTCTATGACCTTGAATTTTCAAAAATCAAGGCATTGTGATTTATCAATGGCACTGCTATAACTGTCTGACAACCTCTGGCACTGAAAATGTAATCTTTTCAGTGTCTTCCTCTTATGCCCGGAGAAGAAAAGCAACAGGAATATACTTGGATATTAATGACAAAGAAACTACCACAGTTCACACTTTCTGCTGACTGTGACTCATTATCCTTCTCTGCCCACCCATCCTTTATCTCCTCATAATTTCTTATTAATTATCTTCTACATTAAAACTTTTGGGTGGTTCTAATACTGTAAAATGATCTAATGAAGGACTATACTTCAAATTATATTTTATGTATCAGCAGGTTATCCGATGGATAAAATATGGAAGGAAAAATACCCAAGTTTCAAACCACTGGAGCTTTTTGTGGTCACAATCCTGGCAATAATAACTGAAATATTCAAGCACCCAACTCTGCATTTCCTGAGGGAGTGGGAAACATGCAAGTGTTGAAGGTGGTGGATGGTACCTGCCCCAAGTCAGTTTTAAGCCTTGATTCAGGTCAGTATATGAACAGGTATCACAACTGGAGAGTTGTCTTTCTCTTAGATCCTCTTTTCAGTTCTGTCCCCAAAACCTTTGGTATCTTGGTCAAGGCAGTGTCATAATCAATATGAAGAAATCATGAAAGCAATGGTTCATCAAAGCTGCTCATTCTCAAGCCTTTAATATCGAGCTCAGTAACCTCAAATGGGCCTGAAATAGGTGGGCATGCTGCGACCCCTCCTGCAATGGAAGCTATTCCTCTCCCAGCAGTGCTCCTCCTGCCCAAACATGGGATCCTGCTGCCTGACAGCACGGCCGGCTCACAAGAGCAAGTCAGGCACAGGAAAGACAGCAATGACATTAAAACAGCATCTCTGCTGTCACTGAAAACAAAGGCCCCATTTGCTGTTTCCTCTGTTGAGGCAGGTGGTAAACAAACACTGAAGAGAGTTCTCAGCATGATGCACCAGCAGCGCAGCAGATTTTCCATTGCCCTATGTATTGCCTTTCATAAGAAAGCTTTAGGATTGAGGCTGGTATCAACACTTCCTGCTCTTAAGGCAAAACACAGGCAAGTCTTATTAAAACAGCAAGTAGAATTTTCCCCTGGGATGTTCAAACAAGCTTCCCCGGAATAGAAAAAACCCAGTCCATTTATAGTTCCACGTGTGCAAGATGCCCTTCTTCAAACTTGACATTTCCGCACATGAACAGAAGCTCAAATATCAGGAAAACAGCAATTCTTTGCTCAGTTTCTCAGAATTCAAAACTTTGGCTGTTGTGTGGAAATTCACAGACAAAAGGGCTTTTTTTTTCATGCTGACCAGAACTGCAGAATCACTGTCACAGGAAAGTGATGAAGCTAATAACTTAACGAGGTCCCCATAGAATTGAGCATTTATGCAGACAGCAAGAATACCTAGAATTATCATAATTAACCACACAAAGGATTTGAAAGCTTAAATATTTCAAGGTTTAAACTGGTAATTGTTAAAGCCCAGGAGAAGACCTAATGGGAAGATGTGTGCAGCTGTGCTGGGTGGCTGTGATGGATGACTCTGATGGCTGGGGAATGTGCGTGGCTCCTTTCTGCTTCACTTCCTCTCTGTACACATGGTGCCCACTGGCACCTCAAACCCCTCACTGGCACATTAAGAATCCTCATGTGCTCTGCTACAGAAGGTCCTCTTTTCTCTTTTCCTCTTTTCTTTCCTCAGCATCATTCCTGCTGGCCCTGCTCCTGCAGCTGTAGAGAGTTTCTCTGGTTCTGAAGGTATCTTTGAAGTGGCCTTCAAAGGACAGTGCTGTGTATGAAGCAAATTCCTGCCTATTTGCTTATGTCTAATTTTTAATTTTTTTTTTCTAATACATCTGCTTCAAACCCCTGTGAAAAGGGGACATTAAACTTGGTCATGTAATTTAGAAAAGAAATTCCCATTTTCCAGCAGCCAATGTGACAGACCTTTGCTGACTTAAAACCCAAATAGGCTGTGCAGGTGGTAGACTTATTCAAAGGGCAAAACTGAACCTCACAAAAAAAAAAAAAAAAAAAAAAGTTGTACGTTTCATTTGGTTTATAATTATTCATAAGAACAACTGGAGACCCCAGGAAAGGCCAACAATACACATATGTCAAACATGCATGAAATGGGAAAAGAAGTCCTATCCCTGCAGTGTTCAGTTAAGACCAGCAACCACTGCTGCCCATCTGGGCCTAAAATTGAACTATTATTGGACATGTGCCAGTGCACTGGGATCTCTTTATGTTTCTGTGTCACAGCTGTGAGCCATCCCATTCCCATAAGCCAGCAGCCCAACTTGAAAAACCCAAGCCATGTGCACTGGTTATTTGTAGCCGTATGTGTATGGCAGCCAATCCATCTGGAGCCTGTTGTACATGCCAGATAATTTTGGGAGACTGGACTGGAAATGGGGCCTGTTAGACATCCAGAGTTAATTAGTTACATTCTCTTTGCCTTTTATCTTCTCTGCCTTTCATCTGTGGATGTTTTGCTACATGAGATACTGAGGTGCCTTTAGACAGTAGTGTTACAGTGGCTTAAATATAATCCCCAAATAGTTTTAAAACATACTGACATGTGGGGGGGTCACCTCTTCCGTGAAGTTAATATTGGTAGACAGAGTATTAAAACAAAATAGCCTCTTTTGATGTGCAGATTGGCAGATCAAGGAGTTGTAATCACTGAACTAAATCTCTCTAAAAGCTCTGCAGCATACATATGCTCATTAGAGCACAATATTGCTACTTAGCAAGCCTCTGAGTAATATTTATAAAAGGAATAAATACAGTTAATGTGAACAGTTACATGACTTGAATGCCTGGGCAATGCATTTGATGAGTTTTAAGATATGCCTTAAACCTTAATTTACCTAAATATAATTGACTCTTGACAGCCTGAGCAACTACTACAGATCATCATCGGAAACAGTTTATTGTACAACTTGTTTGCTCTTAAACAAGATGTATCTAATATTTCTCAAATTAAAAAAAAAAAAGGAATCTCACCGTGAAGCCTTAGTCATTATAAAAATGGGAGGTAAAGTTATAACAAAGATGGTTTAGTTAGTGTAATATTTAAGATAAACTCAAGCTCAATAACACAGAACTCAATTAACATGGAATTTGCTGATCAGTAAATCATGCCAAAAACTGAATCTCAAAATAAATAGTTCCCCCTGCCCTTAGACTGCCAGGATTTTTAATACAGGATACTTCTATAATGCAATTTTTGATGTTTTACATTGCTGCTTTTGGGTTATCTTGTTGGTGACATGAGAAAAAAAAGAAGCCTTTTATCTAACCAGCACCTTAACATGCCACTTGCCATCCCCCCCCAGCTGCTTTCACACTTGTGCACTGATTGTACCAGAGGGTCAAGATGAGTGGTTTGTCTTTGCAAATAACCTGAAAGGCTGGTACCTGATGTGAATTTGTATAAAGGATAAAAAAACCTATTATTAAAATCTTGAAATTTAGTAATGGTCTCATGGCCCTAAACTATTTCATGTCTGTCATCCCCACTTGACCTCTGGCTTCCCTATCCTGCAAGTCCGCAAGCGTGAATCTCCATCCACTCCAGTGCAAGGACCATCAATTTACTGCACACATGAATAACCCTCTCCCAAATAGGTTTCTTCTGAGAGAAGCAATGAGAGTAATTTTGCAGTTTTAAAGCATTATAAGGGCCCAAAGCTGCCAACAACCATTTAGATATGAAGCAGGGTTAAATTTTTTGACGCGCAGCTGGCACAGCTTCATCCGATATTAGTGAGAAATTCAGTGATAATTGCTGCCCAAGATGACATTTTCTTGCTCACTTATGAAGTGTAAAGATTAAAAGCCCTGAGAATTTCAAAATAAAAATACCTATAAATACATATTTCTATATACTAAAATATGCACATGTACAGCACAAGATAGACTCTACTTTTGGTGACTTACATCATCTTTTATTTCCCATGGGTTTCTGAGGTAAAAGGAATTTTGTACTTGTTGTACTCCTAAACATTTTAAAATGTTCTCTGCTCCATGATGCTGGAGAATATTTCCTCTCGTGTGATGTGACAAAGCAGCTCTAGAATGGTGTAATGTTTGACAGTACTGTGTTACCCGAGGACCTACAGCAAAGGACACAGGCTTTGCCCTATTCAAAGATGATGAAATGATGGTCTCAATTACTCAATTACTTTAACTGATTGTCTCTTTTTAATCCATTAAATTGGAGTAGGCAGATTAATGCCATTTCAGGAACAGACGAAAAGACACCTGCAACAAAGGAACCTTACAATAATTGGCACTTGCAAAAACAGAAGCAGTGCTTGAAACTTCTTCTCTAACACCAGGAGTGACCTGATCACACTGGTGAATACAAAAAGCCTCAACGCTATGCTTTGACTGAGTGTAGCAACAAAAGAGTTCTGAGGGCTCTTGTGAAGAGAACACAGAGGGCTAAACAAGCCTCAACTCATCAGTGTCAGTGGACATTAGAGGACTTTGCACCCCCAAGGAGATTTGCAGTACTTTGGAGAACCAAAGTCTATAAAAATGTATTAAATATCATAACAAACAATATTGGCCTAGCTGGCACTACTGCAGCTGTTGCCCTTTAGTCTTTGCGTTTTCCTGTAGAAGATGATGTCTAAGAGCTTGGGAATGACATATAAATCCTTGACTGCTTCAAGAGAGGGGCTCAAGGACCTCTCCCAACCTGTCACCCCCAAACTCTCCTGCCTCCGTATCTACTACAGCACTGTGCTGTATTATGGGAATGACTGTCACATCAAACTTGCCTAGCTACAACGTATTCCACAGATAACCAAAGGTTGTGGCTCAACGTTTGTTGTAATTTTTAAAATAGCCCACTGAATTTGGTTAAATGTCTCAGTAGAGGCTATTTCTTAGTGTATTTGTGAAAACAGATGTCTGGAGAGTGCTGTATTGCAAACCTTGAGTGAAATGACAGATCAATCTTTTTACAGAGATTCCTGGGGATATAAAAACTTGACTCTGTGCCAGCCAGGCAATGGCAGCTGCCCCATCAGGGCAGAAAGAGGACAAAGCAAATCACTCATGTTACACCCAGACAGAGTCACCCCTTTCCTTGCCTTACCCTGGTGAGCTGGTGGTGTTCTGCAAGGGCAGAAGAGAACTGGAGAGCTCTGCCTGGAGCTGTACTGCCTGCCAGGGCTTCAGATCAGCTTCATAAAGGGGCACCTTTTCCTGCATGTGTAAAACCTGGCTCTAAGCACAGTGGGAGCCATTGCATTGACAGAACACGTGGAGATCCTAAAGCTGTTTTTTAATCCCTCTATTGATGCTGAAATACAGTGATAACATACTATTATCTAGGAGATGATGATGTTTAATGCCATACAAGTACTATTTAGATGGAAAAGAGGAAAGGTGGGAGGCAAAGACAAAAAAATGAGGAACAAGATAGGTAGAATAAGATCAAAGATTTAAGGAAGGGCTTTCTTAGGAGATGTTACCATTGCAGTCATATAATTTTTTTTTGGCTTATGGAATCCCATTCCCTCCCAAATGTTTACACAACACCATGGTGCTGGAATAACTTTCCTCAAGAGATTGCTCACGTATACAACAGCCATACATGGTATTCTCCTAATTAACATAACATTTTTCAAACAGATCAAGCCTTTTCCAATTCAAACACAGACTTCAGCCCTACCAAGAGGTTCTATACACACTCAATATGTGTAAAGTGTCCCAACTGGAATAATAAAAAAATTATACTGGTATTTAAAATACAGCAGAGGTTTTTTGAAAGCAGTCTAAAATATGCCCAGTACTACATTCGTTATTCATATACAGATTCCTCTGAACTCAAAATGCCATGTGAAGGCTCACTGCATACTCTACAATCACCAGGGATATGTGTGGTCTGGAGAGCACACTCATGAAAATACCACAAAACTACCCCAAAAGGATCTCGGCATTACAGCTGCTTTAGCAGCAGATATAAATTCTGATCATGTTCAGCAGAGATTGAAAGAAAATACAAATGACAAAGACACTTGAATAGGAGGAGGTACAATAAGTAAAAACACAGTATCCTTTACCCAGCTCCCAAACTTAGGCATATTTGCTTGATTTATTTACTGACAACACAGATAGGATAGAACAGTAATATGCTGCAATTGGCACTAACAGGAGAAAATTGGAATGCAGAGTAGCTTAAAAATCCTTTACAAATGGAAAGAATATTCAATAGAAAATAACACATCTTCAGATTCTTTTCTACAAGTAGTGTTTTGTTTTGTTTTGCTTTCCTTCTTAAAAACAACAATAATATATTACTGAAAAGCTGGTGAGGGAAGGAAGGAGGATTTCGTATTTCAGGCACTGGACTGTGTCCCTTGAAATGTGGGTTCTGTCCTGAGGAAGCTTCAGACCTATTGATATGGTAACTGAACTTCCCTTCTGCACAGGTCATATTACCATTCTTGCTACTTCAAAAATATTAAATATAAAAGTGTGAGACTGCAAAGGATACATATATTACAGTGACAGGCTCTGTAAAATCATCATATTTTATTAAGCTGAAAGAGCTGACGCCAAAATTTTAGTTATTGCAGGATTCTCTCTTAGAAGGGCAGTTGGATATGACTTAGATGAAACGCTCCTTAAAAAAAAAAAGTCTTATTTTCTCGAAAAAAAATAAAATTAATCCAACAAGAGATGATGATTCCCTTGCCTAAAATTGTTGAAATCCTTTCTCAGGTGGCAGTAATCTAAAAGCTTTCTGCTACTTCTAAAGGCCATAGCATCAGTGTTTCTAAGCTGTTTTATTCTATGATACACTTTTTAAGCAATACCAAAGAAATAATGAGCTACAAAAACAAGTAGTTTTTTCTAAGTAAATATACTGTGTGGGAGTTTTGATTTTTTTTCCAATGATGGCTCATGCTGGGCTTTTCAGAAATACCACAAATGTCTGCAGTAACTGAGTTCTATGTCCTACAAAATTCACCTTACACGTTAAGCTATGATTGCATGGAAGAATCACAAAAAAGTCTGTAATAGACAGGCACTGATTTGTGTTTGATAGGACAAATTAATTCTATTTTACAGGAATAAGGAAACCATTACACAAGTCTTGAGCAGGCGGCTGCCTTACAAATGATCATGCATTTTCCTCTCCATCAGCATCCTAATTCCCTGAAGACAACTTCATTTTATCACTAACACACTGGGAGTCCACAGTTGAAATCTGCCTCTGAGATGTGTGCTTTATTTCAGCTGCTTTTATTGTTATTTTTTTTCATGCTAATTAATTGTCAGATGAATCAAGATCTGGATGAACTGGCACCTCTGAAATCACCAGCACTGATGTGCTGTCAACGCTGGGCCCATGGGCTGTGTTCAAATCCTCCATTTATCCTCTAGTGATGGGGTTCAGCTTTGCAAATGCTTAGTGAAACAAATTCCCTTGTAGAAATGAATGGTTTGCTCTGGACCAAATAGAATAGCCTGGAATACATTTAAAACTGAAAATTGATTTGTATGAGCTGCTTGAGAAGTTCTATTGTTCTCCAGTCATGCCTGGACAACACTGAATGGGTGGATAAAAATGTAAACTGGAACTATACAAGGTCATCATCCAATGCACATGTTTATAAAATGTATATTCCCTTGCATGAGCACCTGAACATTATTTGAATACGCGTCTGGAACAAGCAGAAATACTTCTTTTTCCTTTTCATCACCACAGAACAACATCACAAAACTGAAGCGTGGCACGAGCCCTCAGGGATGCTGCTGCACCAAATCCATCTCGTGGGGCTCTCCTTTCTTTCCATACAGTTTCCAGCTCCTGTGACACCTGCCCTGCTCCCACTGGGCTGTGCTCAATGGGCCAACCTTGCTCAATTTTCCATTTCTGGGGAGAGAGATACGCTCTGCTCCCTCTGTGCACTGTGACTCTTCTCCAAATCAAATCTCCTCGTTTCATTAGATGCTAAGGTAACTCAAAATACCATAAGAGGACACACAGGAGGCAGCAGAATGCCAGTCCTGAGGAAGGAATTATCCATAATTCAAACATTTCAGGAAGCTGATTACCAGAAGGTCCATAACATTTTCTGTTCTGAGCTTCCTTGCTTTGTAGATCTTTTTGACTAAGCAGCTGCATTCAGTGATAAGTCGTTATGAATTTTTGCAGCTGAAACAAATGCCACAAATCACAGTTACCTGACAGCACCACGGGGAAAAAGGGTTCAATTCATTCTCTGTGACTTTTGGAAGAAGCATTTATCATATAAACACTATTTTCTGAAATAGTGAATTTGAAGTTAAGATAAGTAAAGCTGACATTTTTTAATGTTTGTTCTCCTAGGTGTACTAAACTTGCTAAGAATCTTTTTTCTTAAAGGAAGCAAAAATCCCACCCACAGGTGATTTCTTTCCTCAAGAGTACTTTCAAATTCATTAATTTTAATAGTAATTTGGGACTTTTAGACTGTAGCATCAAGAGAAAAAAAACTTTGATTCCATGTTAGTCTGACACCATTAAACCAAACCAACCAAATATTTCCCCTGAATTTATTTAGTCTTTTCTTTTAACTTCAAGCATTCATTATACAGGGCACCTGCACAGAAAATTCAAATTTCATTTATCATTCCTTTTTAGTTTTTGTTATTTCAATGCCTGTTGCATGCTCCTCTTCCTCTCACGTGCCAAAGTTAAACTCCCTGGTGAATATGGGAGATGTCTTTTTCCCCACAGCTACCCCTAACAATTTACTTCTTTCTGTAGCACAGTGGACATTTCCTCTAGAAGATAAAAACACCAAAAAAAAAGACAAAAATCTTTTCCCAGGTTGTTTTTCTTGTTGTATATTTCACAAAAATATCTCAGTAAAACAGTAACAAACTGTCTGTAAGATCTTGCACTGCAATTACTGCCTACTTCACAATAAAACAGGTAATGGATAGAAATTCTCCTTCTTGGTATACATTACATGAACTTGGTGTTTTTCCAGCCTAAAAATAAAAATCCATTCAGCAAATAATTGAATCTACTATAAAGGAAATAACAGGGGAATCATCTTCTTCATGAGTTCAAGGATGGGCTCCTTGATTTTCCTGTAAGGTTGCAGGAAGCCTCCAGTGCTTCAGGGGTTTGTGGACAGAGACTCTGCTACAGCTCACCAAAGCTCTCCTCAAAGCAGGAGAAAAAAATCAGAAGGACTGTGACAAATACCATTTAATATCAAACATTAAGGGGAAGATTTGTGACTCAAGTTGGAAACGTCTTTTTTTTTCAAAGCTTAGCAAGATGCACATGACTATGTGGTGATGTTGCCTTCATGAGTCTTATTGAAAATAACTTGTTCACCTTTAACTTATTCAGTAATCCAAGAAGCTTTTAATCAAAGCTGCAACTGTAATGAGTTCTGTAACCATATTATAGTTCTTTTTCAAAAGGACCAAATGCACTAATCCTCTGAGGAGCTATCACTAACTGAATTCTTTCAGAATAAATTAAAATTTACAACATAACCAGAGATTTTGCTATTCCCCAGGTGATAATGTTCCTCAAGGTTTCAGTTTTTAGTTTCTGGTTTCTTTTGGTTTATTATTTAACTATTTATTTTACATTCATATTCTTTATGTAGGTAAAATAAATATCTATGTATTCTCATGCATACATAATAATTATTATTATTTAATAATGATGGTACATAATGGAAAAAATTTACCAAATTTTCAAATAAGCAAATGGAACACTCAGTTTTAAGATAATGAAACATTCGGACTTTGTTAATTTTCTCCTCTCTCTAAGATGGCAAACCCGAACAACTTCAAAACATGACTGTCAATTTGTTTCTGTCGCTTTTTCAATGAAAATTCGTTCCCTCCTTGACAAATTCTGCTGCCAAATGAGGTTCTTGTGAAATCAGCTTCTTTGGCAAGTCTTGAAACCTTTGGAGTGTCACTGGGGTATCTATTGGGCTTGTATCTATTACAATTGCTGACATGGGATTGCTTTTTTCACCCTCCTCTGGGGTTTACTTGCATTGAAGTCAGGACTTAAATCATCATGTAACTCTTTTGTCAGCTTGTCACTTCGGTGTACAAAGGGCATTGCTGCTTGACAAGTGTGTTATAAGTGTTCAGAATTTAATGAATACAACAACAAAATAGGAACCAATAGAATACTAATAATTTCATGGAAGGTAATAATGATAATGAATATTTGCAACTAAAACTTGAAATATTGCTACAGTTCTCATAAACACACCCAAAAGAAAAGATGCTTGCAGTGAATTCAGACATACTTATCTGCATTATATAACATTAATGAGGCTCCCTGCTGTTTCTGAATTAACTTCAAGTACTCTCGGTGTAATACTTGCTTACAAAAATATAATGTTATAGTATTTCAATTTCTTTTTATGTGGATTTTAATATTTCTCTTGTAAATAATTTCATTTTATTGAAAAAGTCCCAGATAGCTGTATCATGATCTTACCCAAAACCTGCTGCCAAATTCAGATTTTATAATTTGAAATTAATTAGTATTAAAATTCGATGTTTATAGCTGTGTAATGGTATATAATGTTGATTGTGGCTGTATAAAGCCCCAGCTAAACCAGATGGGTGAAAGAGGGACCAGGAGCTTTCACTGAAGTACTCAGGAGTATTCACTGAAATACACTTGAATCTGTGAGACAGAAGCAGAAGTAAGAACTTACTGTGACACAGTAACAGTGCTTACACTGAGGGTGCTGTTTATGTTTTTGAAGTGCAGCAGAACATACTAAAACCCTTGAAACTCAGCTATATGGAAGATATAATTAATCTTATTTTAGAGATGAAGGAAATGCAGCACAAATAAGAGCCTTGGTAGGCACCAGACAGCTCTTTCAACATGAAACAAATAATTCTCCAGGTCAACATTTTCAAAGGCTGGCACCATTAGGCTTCTCAGAACTTAGACTGGATTGCAACACTTTCATGGTGTCTGTAGATTTCAGAGTTGGCTGCCTTTGTTGTGAGGGCAAAGATTTTGAGTGAGAGAGGAGCAGGGAGAATGCAAAGGAAAGGTAAAGGGATGGGCAATGTCCCCACTCCCGTCCCTTCCCACCCGTGGGTTTCCATCCAGGACTGAATATGGTCAGGCCCCCAAGACTGTGATTAACTACACAAATCACCCAAGAAGGCACAAACTGTGGCAGAAATTTCTGCAGTCCATATATAGAGGACTCCTTGGATTTTAAAGAAAAGCACAGGTACCTATGAAAATACCATCCTGGCCAACACTCAAAGCTTCTTCCTAAATGTGAGTTCCTGTTTAGGTACAGCTCTATTGAAAAAGGGATTGTAGAAAGCTCACACATTAAAATGATTGTGTTGGAATATGTTGGAAACAAGAAAGGGAAATGGAAAATAAATAAATGACACACTATTACCACAGACTGTCTGTGAACAGCCACCTCCTACTTAAGGGTCCAGGAGCAGAGCCAGGGATTTCACATTTAAATGCATGGACAAATGTATATTCATGAACTGTAAAGCATTCAAACTTGCTGGACAAGTGATTTGAAAGAAATCATCTACTGGTCTGAGGATGTTGATTTAGGAATCCATACATATTCAGTACCTAGGTGGTTCATCAACTAATCAAAGCACTTGACTAATTGATTGCTTTCTGCAATGGCGTGAAAGTCAATTCTCCCTGACCTAGTTTGTGTTACTCCAAGAACTGATGATACCTGGTTCTTATTTTTTCAAAGAACTGATTAGATCTACTTTATAGCTGACTTATTCTTAACAACTGCATAATCTCTAATGGAAATTCTTTCCATTCTACTTAGTATCTATGTTTGAAGAAAAGTTGAGTAATCCTATCAGATTTCTTTCTAGTTTTCTTATCAATGTTTGATAAACTTCACACACATCCACATACATTTAAAAGTTCCCTGGCAGATTTCTATTTGTGCTCTAGCTAGAAAGTTTTGCTGAAAACCTTGATGGATCACCAGGTGAAATCAAAGCTTTGGGACCTGATAAAGAAATCTTTTCTCAGGAAAAATTGCTACTGAGGTTGAGCTAAGCTTCCTGCTCCCCGAGTATGTGAAACCAAGAGAAAAACCAGGCCCTGTGTCATATGCTGGCAAGAGGGGTTTCCTTAACTCCAGAGGTTTTTCTTCATGGCTTTTCCAAGCATTGCTTTGAATTTTATTTTTTTCATGTTACAGCAGAAATACATTTTAAACAGAGTTTAAAAAGTAAATGATGAAAGTGTTGTTTTTGGTTTTTTTCCATTTTAATGCATAAGACATCTGAAAACATTTAACTTAGAATAAATGTTATTGAAAAAGATTTACAGCAACAGTGAGATTTGCAAAACATACACAAGAAAAAGAACCCATTTCACATGGTTCTGAGGAATCATCTTTATTATTACATTCTTTCTGAATTATTTAATCAAAGTGACAGGTTGGGGAAAGAACACTAGAGGGAAATTTCAAAAGATGCCTGAAGATATGGTATAATGATAGGTTTTAAAATTTAAAAAAAAAGTTATTTAAATATTCTGCAGATAATGCTGAAAGTGAGAGGTAAAATGAGAGGCTTGAGAGGTTTCTCAACACCTGTTGCTGCTCAGTTCTGTTATCTAGGAGTACCACTGTCAGAGTCTAGAAAGAAACTAAAGGCTCTTGTCACTTGGCAACAAATGAAATTCCTCCTGGAACTTGCTTTTATTGTTTTGGCTAAATTTAAGAACTATAAAGATGATAAACTGGTCTCACAGCCCTGGAAATAGAGGTTATTTGTGGCTCTAGACAAGAGAACTTAAAAATTTAAAGCAAAGTGCCTGAATGTGTTCTGACATAATATCACTCAATCTCCCTAACTTAAAGGGCAATAAGGTTTCTATATCCATTTAAACACAAGTTCAGAGACTTCCAAAAGTCATAAGCAAATTTTTCTAACAGGAATATTTAGTCACTGCAAACAGCATGTTTATATTCTTTGGCATATAACTTAATTTTCAGAGGGGGCACATGTGAAGAGAGTAGCATTAATCACTGTACCAGAAGGTTATGACTTGCTCAAGTCAAGCCTTGAAATCTTTTGTCATGTAAATAAAATCTTGGGAAAAGACTATTCCCCTGTATGGAATGCAGACAGTCATTTTAACATAAATGCAACCTTTCAAAGTTTCAGAATTAAAATATACAAAAAATAGATACATTTTATAAAAGCAGTGTATTTCCCTAATATATCCGGAACTAATGTATAATGCAATCACTTTGGTACAGCAATAAATATACTAACTGGAGAAATTTTGAGTTCACAAGAAATCAGCCTAAAGGAAAAAGGTGAAATATTAATTCCTTCAATGAGATGCTCACAATCTGGAGGGAATTTTTCTTCTGAGCAAGACCTTTCCACTGTGAGGATGTAGTCACACTCACACACTCCTATCTAAACCTGCAGAGCTGGCAGCAGAATTTCCTGCTACCTTGGGATTGTAGTTTTAATATTGTATAAGATTTCAAGGACAGCTTTTTTATTTTTCCTTTACTTTTACTGTAAGAGCCAGGACTCTACATTCCAGTGTAAATTGAAAGAAAAGCCTTGAAACTGTGTAGCATTACTGTGGATTTACAGTTTTATAACTGAGAGCTCAGAAGTGTCCCTAAATATTCAAGGTTATTGTGTAACGATTTTACAGAAGAGAAAGAAATTACTTTAAGGATAAAATAGGGAAATTAATCAAAAGGAATTAAAGTCAGAAAAATCTGACAATTCCAATCACTTAAACAGCACAAGAATGAAATCAACTTGTCTCACCATAGCTATATTACCCTAATCCTTATTTCTTTTTTCCCTAGGGGGAAGAGGTGTAAAGTAATTGCAGAACCAGCTAGATACCAAGAGTATAAGAAAAATAATCCACTGAGAATTTTACCAAAGCTCTTAGAACAAACCTTACTGCTAGACAAAAATTGTTCTTTTGTAACACACTGATGCCTGTTTTCTGTATGGGTATTCTGGTGAGCACATGATTGTTCCTCTTTCTGCAAAGATGGTCAGCAGTAACATCAACATTTATTGTGTGAAGAGGGGAAGGAGCAGACAGCAGCATAAGGAATATTGATGGACCTCACAGACCACAAAGACCAGAGGAGGAGCACAGCCTGAGCTGAATACACTGGGCTGACTTTCTCTCATCATATGAAGTGGGAGAAGGCAGCAAAAACTCATAAAGATTCCCAAATTCTCCTCTCTTCTGCTCCCAGCAAACCTACAGTGCCACAATGGAGCCAAAGGCCAAACACCGAGGTTAAAGCAAACTTCCCAATTTTTTCAAACATTTTTATCCTGCTGGCAAAACCCAAGAAGGCAGGCTGTCAGAAACCAGTCATGCATCTCCCAATGATTTATATAACATTCACACTAGCAACACTTGAACCATTGACCTCAGTATTTACGGGTTTTAGGACTGGAAGGAAGAAAAAAAAAGGCTAAAAGGACACCTATTTTTTAAAAAAAGGGCAAGAATACAAATGTTCAGTATTTCAAAATCTCTTTGTATGTGTCACCAGGTCAATGCACTTCATCACTGACAGACATGGCCCCCAAAAGTGTTCTATTAACCTTAGGAAAGTGTGACAAAAAAGTCATTATTATCAAAGTATATTAAAAAAATCCCCAACAAACAAACAACAAAAACATGCCTGAGCAGTACAGAGTATTTCTTTAGAATCTAGATTTGTTGTATGCTTCATTTTTTTTAAGCCAATGCTACCAAAGACTTCAAAAGTCTTGTGGGGAGGGGGGGAGGTGGAACCATGTGGAAAGCAGTATGCATGGAGATGATTATTTTGAAATGTAAGGAAATCTCTTTTGTATTTCCTCAAATTGCTAGAGGAATACCCAATTTTCTTTACAGAAGTAGGAAATGAAGAGTGTTACTACAGGTAGGGGATATTTTCAAACAATTTGTTCAGGTAAATATCAAGAGACTTTTTATTCCTACCTGGGGAAGAAGATTACAAAATGCTACGTTTGACTAAATCTGACTAAACTTTATCACTTTATATAAAATGCCTTTACAGAAATTAATGCTGAAGTCAGTTAAAGGTGATGCAAAAATAAATATTTTGAGAGATCAGTACAATCATGGAAGTGAGAAAATATAGATAACTTCCCTTAATCCACGTATTTGACAGTTTGTCTGTGCTAGTAGAGAACAGCAAAGCTATAATACCATCAATTTTCACATGTCTTTGATTTTCAGATGAACAAGAAAGCTCCATTGTGGAGGCAAGCAAATTTAACTCTTTTAGCAGCAGGCTTAGAATCTGTGGATCCCTTTTCCGGGCTCATTTAAAGTAACCCATAAATTCCTGAGGGGTTTTGCGGACTACATAACTAAAAGCCACTATTATAGAAATAAATCCTGCAAGCAGATCAGGATAGAAAAAGGCTAAAAATGCAAAAACACCAATTGCAGAATGCAAATCAAAATATTATACCCTTGATTTAGTGCTTCCATATTATGATTTTTGATTTCTCATTCCTGAAATGTTTGGACTTTTTTCACCTGTTTCTCCCTGTAATCTGACCGTAGTTTTCATGGGATATGGATTTGATACATATTTTTCCTTTTAGAACTTTAACCTGTGATACCATGAGACTACAGCTATTATTATCTATAGTGACACTGTTTTCATGTTTCATTTTTCACCCATCATGATGTATTTAAGGAAAAACTAGTTTGTATGGACACACAGTAGGCAAGGAGAAAGGTTTCCTTTTCCTTTTTTCCTAGAGTGGGAGAAGATACAGACTGGTTAACCACAAATATTTCACATATGAGTTTTTACTAGGAGACCCTCTAATGTCAATAAGTAAGTCCAAGGAACTATGAGAGCTGCTATAATTCTTTGAAGCTTGGTATTTTGATGCTGCTCTTATACACAAGGACATGGAACGTTTTCCTCTGTATATTCTACACCTGAAAACCCTTTTCCTGCAGTTACCATTTTTGATATTCCTGTGTGTTACTTGCTGCTTAAGGATATCAGCATATTATATAATACATTGCTGGGAAGTTATCAAAAAACAACTTCTATCATTTTACCTAAAAAAGCAACATTAAGCATGAATATCATAGCCAGATTATTTATTCAGCACTTTATTGTACTATTACTGCCATAACCCAGGTAAAAATGTACTGACTATGATAAAGACCCCCCTATGATTATCTTCATCACTCTTACTTCAGACTGAAGCAATTTTCCACTAGGTTTTATTGGGGACCTACTTTCAAGTGCTCACATTAGATAAAGCCTTGTGTATAAGCTACAGGCGATTTGCTGCAATAATCTAGGAAAATCTTCCTCAGATGATAAGAGAATGTGTTACAGTTGGCACTCTGGTGACAGTGCTTGGAGAGTCTGGTATCTTTGCTGTGGATTCCTTTTGTCCTGCTAATGGATTCTCACTCAAGTGCCTGCTTCAGTAGGTAATTTTAGTTTCTGTTTCTAGTTCCTGAATGTATTAGTGGTTTTATGAGAAATGTGCCCACGGTTGACATGTTAAATGGAAAAGAATCTTGACCACAAGTGCTGTCACTGGATAGCAGCTGGGGGCATTTCTGAAGCTCTGATTCATTCAGCAGCTGCATGCCAAGAGATGTCTCTGTTCCTCACAGCTTGATCAAATCAGTTCTTAACAATTAAATTCTCATTTGGCCTCCTCACGTGCCTGGCCACTCTGTGCTGAAACTCTCTTAGGAAATTTGGAATCCTACGTCTTTGTACATTATACCATCACTTCTACACAGCCCCTCGCATGCTATTATTGTTATTATTATTTTCTTCAGTATTGATATTTGCCCACCTGCCAGACTAATCTCAAACGACATTCTCCAGCATCTGCATCTGTTGGCTGATGACCAGTGTGTGAAAACTCAATTGTTAACATGTATTGTCCCTTCAATTTTCCCATCTAAGAGTTTGCTTTGCTTTACTGCCATTACAGCAAGAGTCCCCATGCAGGTTTTCATTCTCATGTTGTTTTCTACCACTACCCATAGGTATTCAATTGTATTTTCTCTACTAATTTTATGTTTCTATTTCTGCATTAATTTTATTTAAATTCTTCTGTTTTCATTAATTCCCTAACTTAATGAATTATCTCTGCTCCTTTTATGCTGCATTCAGTGTGAGCCCGATGACTAGAATGTTTTAAATGTCTAGAGATCTTGATAGACTTAGGATAGATTCTCTGAATGCTCATTTGAGCTCTTTCTTTGTTCGTATTACTGATCTATCAGGAATTAACTCATCTTTTGAGATTTGATAATTGCACGAATCAATCACTCAGTACAGCTCAGCTAAATAGTACTTTAGTGTTTATTCAGGTCCCTGACTGCAGAGGCTTGAGTATCTTGTGACATTTTTGTGGTTTGCAAATACTCCTGGAGTGCTCCTGGAGCTCTTTGTGGCTCTCTTTGTTTGCTGCTGGCTAATTGCTGGTAGTCTGTGCAACAGCACTTCTGCTCACGTTTTATTTGCCTTTTCATATAGCACCCACTGTGATCCAAAGAATATTCAACAGTAAATAAACCCTGTTTCATGTCCATCTGCCCACAGGCTGGGGTTTGGTACTTTTCCATTAGTGCTGTTTGATCTTTCTGGTTTGTTTGTTTGTTTACATGTACCTGGAGGAGCAGCCTCACTGTTAACATTATGTTCTCTCCTCAACATAAGAAGGATCAAAACCACACCACAGTGAGGCTTTGTCTTTTCTCCCCATAGAGGATTTTTCTTCTCAACATTGGCAGGCATGTTATGTACTCCCTATTGATTACTACCTCACATAATGTCCCCTTTGAAAGAAGTAATTGCTGCTACAGGAAACCCTTTCCAACCCCCAGTGGGTTTCCTGTGGCACACAGAACTCAGATATTATTCCATGTTGTTAACCACCATCTGCAGGTTCTTTATCTGTTAATTAACTATTTACTCCTTGCAGCTCTCCTGTAATGTTTTGAATGAATTTTTCTCCAAACATGAGGTTTGCACATACTGACAGAACATACACCACAGCCAAAATAGTCCCTACACTTCATCTGTCACTGTCACAAAAGCAGCCAATTACAAATCATTTGGCAAGGCATCTTTAATCTAACCTATTTTTATTTTGCTTGCCATTAATTTGTTAGATCAAAACCATTCAGCTACATAAAGGAGTTAGTTCACTCCCCAAGTAAAATCAGGAAAGATAAGTAGCTCACAAAATCGTTTAAAATCTGTGGAAGCTGATAAAGCATATTTATACCATCTTCTCTAAAAGTCTAAACTGTCAGGTTTCCCTGGGTCTGGTGATTGCTTATCTCTCAGTACATCACAAAGGAAAATCTTGATTCTGGGATATAAAGGCTGCCAGGCAGGAATGATTGCATTAACTGGAGTTCAATGCTAGAAGTATGGAAATTACTACAAAGATATATGGAACCTTCCAAGGAGAATCAGAGACCCCATTCCTAGTCCAAAATTCAGGAAATTTTAGATGGTGGAATATACCAGTGGTTACACAGATGTGTAATTAGTTCAAAAGCTACATTTTAAAATATGTTTCATTTCCAATGGTTCTGGATGCTAAAGACAGCATTACTTGGATATAGGAGTTATATGATGCTAATCACTTGATCATTCAACAAATCTTGCCTTCACCCAAAGAACAAAAATAACAAAAATTTGTTATCAAAACTGTATGAACCAATAAGGAGCCTTTCTCTAAAAACATGCAAAGTTATTTGCACTTCGGGAGAGACAGAGTAAAGTGATTATAAAAACTGTTGGTGACAAAGCCCAATTTCTGATGTCCGTTTTGCACAGCTAGATAAAACAGCCATTTCCCAGGACATGGAAATAAGGCCCATTGTTGGTTTATGCCCAACACAATGACAGAGCTATCAATAAAATCTCCATCACCCTAAGTCAAACTTGATTTAGTTGTGCAGAGAACAGCTCCTATAGAATATTGCACCTCAGCCTATTGATATTCCTGTTGATTTCAGTGAGAGCGATTATCATTCAAGACTACAAATCACAGCATCCGTCAAAATCAAGCACTTGAGTAACAATTTCCCCCCATGAAGAATTTTATGTTCTCAGGGATATTCTGATGAGGCATAAGGTGTGAAAGCTCCATCCTTTTTAGCTTGGCTAATATGATTGCATATGCATATGCTGAATCCTTTTATTACATATCAAAGACATTTACTACTTTGTATGAGACTTGAAAGAACAGTCTGAGGATTTGCCAGCAATAGCTTTTAAAGAAATATTTACAAGGAAAACAGAAGAAATTATAGGCTTTTAGAACTATTAAGTATATGAGCCTAAAAATTTCAAGGACAGGCACCTCTCAGGCAATAACTGAGAACATCTGCTGTGCTGAGGTATCAATTTACATGAAAAAATTATTTAAGAAATTATAAGAGAAAAATTTTGTTGCTTTTCATATTATCCAAAATTAATACAGCATACTTTAATTTACCTGAACTTCTGCGAAAAACATTCTGACCTCTCCTGAAAACAAGTAGAGTCATATATGCACCTAAACTTGACTAATGAGCAAGGTGAAGGAAAAAGTGAACAGCATTTTCAAGAACTGATCTTTCACCTGTGCAAAGAGCTGGCTCTGGGTTTCCCTGAGCACTGCTGGGCAAAGTTTTGCTCCCCAGGAAGGAGAACACACAGGAGGTGCAGCTGTAACTCTAATCCTGAGGAGCATGAGCTCCACATCGGTGCCATGACAGATCCAGCACTTAGTCATCCTCAAATCCTGCTCTGATTTAAGGGAGTTAAAATGCACGAGTGTGCTGAGGATATCAAAACACAGCCCTACTTCCTAGTGCCTAATTGCCACCTAGGCAGTGGCGATTTCTGGAGCAGTCCTAGACCGTGCTGGGAAGGCTGTTTACACTGTAGACTACTTGCTGACAGCAATGGTCAAGACAGTTAAGCAAAATAATTTCTCTCCTATTCATCCAAGTGTCCCCAAGACATTTTAAATTAACTAACTGCAAGTGAAGAAAATAGACTAAATCAATTTTCAGGTTTTCAAAATACTGCATCTTTTCCTGTAATGACATTCTTTGCCTTTGCCCATTCATGATGTTACAGCTCGTTAACACCTATTTTAATGCTGCTTAAGCTTCCATAACTTTCTCCTAGTGCCAAAAAACAACCAATAGAAAAATTTTTCTTCCATGAAACATGGAATCAACACGACTGATAACAGCCAAAAAGCAGATGCCAGGATACATACATAATTTTTTTCCCCCAGAGTTATTACCAAGGCTTCACAATTTTACTGCCTTCCTGCTGAAATATTTGGTCTGAACATTTTCACCCTTAAAGTACCTGAACAAACAGTTCCAGCAACACAGATGAATAAAATGTTGAACAGATGCAAATGGCTTTTGTCTTATTCCTATTCTGACAACCAGCTTACGCAGTCATCTCAGGTAGGCCCTCATCTATCTACAAACAACTTGAAGTTGTCCATAATGCTTCTTTTCCCTCTCAACATTGATTTATATTTGTGTTTCCTTTATTTTTCATTAATTCAATCAAATCTGAGGAGCAGCTTGATTAACGTTGCTCTAAGCAACCGATTTATGGTTTGGAGATGATCTTCTGTCATACCAAATGTATTATATGTATTAACAATTCAATTCAGCAAAAGGCTGCTGCTAGAGCTCAAATATAAATAAAACTTTTAAAAATCAAGAGGCCCATTGTATCACTCATTTCACTGGCTGCTCTCCAGGTCAACAGCCATTATTTATGAATAATAAAAAATTCTTTTCACTATATCGTACAGTTTTAATGAAGAGAGTTCTTATTCCTATGGAAGAAGCAACAAAAAGCCCAGAACTCTTCTGGTGCAAAGGTTTAGACTTCTGGAGAATTATAAAATAATGATGTGCTTGTCTTGCAGCAGATTTCCGTAGAACATTATCATCTCTTTTCCACTCAAGAAATAAATAGTGGAAAGAGCGTGTTTTCCTCCCATGTGAATGTAATCCACTTATTACTGCCACAGTAAATTGGGAACTGTTTGCTTTCCAGTCCTCAACACTGTGCTTATCAGATCTTTGAATGACAAATTAATATTTCCTCATTTTCCAAATCAGGGAAGTAATTTTGACATGTATCTAAAATGCAAAATACACTTGTGCAAAATGCACAAGAGGAACAAGAGTGATGAACATTTGACATTGATTCCAAAGAAGCGTTTACAGTACATTCAGCACATGACAAAAAGGGAAAACAAAAAGTGTATTTTACAGGCTTACTCCATACAACTGAACCAAGCAGACCATCACACCTCCAATGGGTTTTTTCAGACTGCTTATCCAAGAAATGTTCCTCCTATTTTGTCCTGAGCTGTACTACAAAGTACAGTATATACAGGGAAAAATACACAGTACAATATTTGAATTTGATAATTGGGCCCCAAGTTAGAAAACATGCAAATAGTGTTTCCCTGAGTGCCTTTTATTTATTCATTTTATTTTACCTGAAATTCTAAGAGCAATGAAAATATTGCAAGTTTTGATTTTTCCCACATTCTGGCTGCCCTTGTTATACAGCAGGAAAAAAATCCAACGCTAAAGAATTCAAAACTTACCTTCCTACAGCCCATTTCTGAAGCTTTGGTCACTAGAGGACACCCAGAAATACCCTTGGAGATGCTAATTTTCCTTGCCCAGACCTATTTAAACTGATATATTTACATATTTATCATTTGATGAGCTGTATCTTGATAATATATTTAACACATGCAACTGAACTAGCTTGCCTGACCTCAGCTGTATCACTGGGAAAAAGACCTACTTCTCAAGTTTCTATTATAAAAAAAGGAAGAAAAAGAAAAAATTAACAGGTATACTTATAAGACCCAGAAATGTAAACATCAAGCCATAGTTCCTTTCACAAGGCAGCCCCACTTGGGCTATGCATGAGTTATATGGCATTTGAAATGACAATTATATTTGGGGTGATTAGAAAATATTTGCATTCATAAAGATTTTTTTTTCAAATCCATATCATATTCCAGGAGTGATTTATTTCAAGGAAAATTCACATTACTTCCAGATTTAAGAAAAAGTGACTTGAAATCAAAAAAATAGCCTTTAACCAAAGACAGAAAGAGCAAAACTCACACAGATGAATGTGGAGAATTTGCATGGAAAATCAGAGCTACATGACTAAGAACTACTTCTTTTAATATGATATCTATAATAAATGACTATATCATGCAAGTGCCTTGTTAGACTTCTGGACATCACTCACTACGCAACCCCAAATGCTACAATGCATAGGAAGCTCCTCAGCTGGAGCTGATAAAAGTACTGAACAGCTGCTCCTAAAAATGCTGCATAAAATAATTCTGTCTCAATACTGCACCTATTTAATCCATGTTGCCATGCAATCACTACTTCTAATGAAATCTTCCTCTCTAATGCTAATGTTTTGGGTTTTTTTCTCATTCCTTGCTGTTTGTTGAAACTAATTTTGGCCTCATGCTCAAGAATATTTGAGCCAGAGACTGGAGTTTTCTACTTTTAGTTACCACACTCAGTAGTGGCTTGTGTGAGTAACCACCACAGGGCTTTTGAGTGGAAAACCAACCAGACAGAAGTTGCAGATTCACTTGAAAGTTACGGAAAAAATTAAGGCATGCTGGATAAAGTCCAAGTGATCTGAAGGAATGCACAGCCAGGGCTGGGAAAGAGAACAGGGTTACACATATCAGGAATCAGAAAACCTTGAGCTGCTGCATATCCAAAGTCTGAATTGTGTGCTGAGTTTTGGCAACCTAACTTAGGATGAACTAAATGAAGACACAATTGAGCTGACCAGTAAAGTGGCTTTTGCCTTTATCATTTCCAGAACAAGGATGGATTAAGAAAGCAACAGTGAGTGTTTGGAAGGAAAACATTGAGACATACAAACATGAATGATGAGAGTAGGAGCACTTAGTAGGCTTAAAAATATCAGTGCACTGAAACCAAGCAGAGCAAAACCAGGCATTAGGGGCTCTAATAAAAATGCAAATCTTGATTCTGCATCATAAATAAAATTTAAAAAAAAGAAAGCTGTCTCTTTAACAATTCAGGGAATTCTCCTGTGAGAGAGCTGCTATTCTAGATATCTAAATGGTTACTTGTGCATATCATCAAGCTGAAGCATTTCACAAAAGCAATTAGCAATCTCTTTACTACACTTGCTGATGGAAAACTCAGAGGTGGTCACGGCACTGCTTCATCCAGAGTCCTGAACCCACTAATGAAGAATTCTACGAAGTGCCACATAAAGCTGATGGGCTGAACTGAAGTAACAGATAACTGAATGTTATCAGTGTCGTATGCATCTGGCCTCTGGTACTTCCAAGAAAGACCTGCAAGTGAAATATATTTTTACAGACTTTAATAATCAGGAGTTTCATGTGCCATATATCTAATGATCTGATTGCAAAGAATTAATGCACTTTTGTCTATTTTTGTCTTTTCATTGCTCAGCTTTGTATAAGGATATCTGTTGGAAGTTACTATGGAGTACTAAAAGGATATGGAAAATCTGTGGAGTTTAAATACTAGGACACTTCCCAACCAAAGGACACCTTTTCTGCATAGCATGCAGTTTTGGCAAATCATGGCTAGGTGGTGGGTAGCAATATATAAAAGTTAACACAGCTCCTTTATTCTGAAGTTAAAGATGCTTTCTCAGTGGAAATAAAGAGACTTTTAGAGATAGAGGACAGTCATTTTGTTGTACTATATCAGGGACTGAATAAGCTTTTTAAGTAAATTAAGAATGTTAATCTCACTAAAAAGTGTGTCACAAAATCATTGATCTACTCAAGCAACTAAAAACCTCATTCTGATGTCAAGGCTGTGGATTTCAGCTAAGGAGCTGTAGGACTGCAGAATATGAGCGAACTTGGAATGAGGTAAAAAATCAGTGATTACCTGAGTTCCTCAGCATTTGGCAATCTCAACAATTTTGTTACAGATGTGCAATTTGTACTAACATTTTGACCCCAAAATGGAGAACATATAGAATACCTTGTAAAATAACATCTAAGAAGCAACAGAAAAATCCTTAATTCAGTCTTACTTCCCGACAGTTGTAATTAATGACTGAAAAGTCACCAAACTTGAGTAAGGCACTCTGAGTAATGAAAGCTGAGCAGGTCATTTCTGGCTCATTCACCTTTTTGAGGCTGATCCTTCTGCCTCTCCAAGCAGGAAACTCCTACTGTAGTCAACAGGAACTGTGCATGGAGAAGGAGAGTGATAATGATGCACAAGGCATTCCTGCACCTAACTAATGAGCAAACCTAGAGCTTTAAAAGTTAAGCAACTGAGGCAAGCTAATTTTTCTGGAACTTGAATGGATTCACAATATGACTTTTACAAACACACACACGTAGGATCCGAACCCAAGACCTCTGAAATCAATGGGAACCTGTTTATGCCCATGCTTTTTTGATTAGACTCCCAGCCGTTCATTTAATACAAAATATGAAACAATTTACAAGGCTAATTTATGTCCAATTTTTCCAAAGGGTACATGCTTTGCAGTATATAATGCTATAAAATAGAATGCGTTCGTAATAGCCAGGCAAATTTGCAGCAGATTCTCAGAATCTTTTTGCAAAGGCAATATCAATTCCAGTAGTACTCCTCATACCTAAGCTGTTGGACATTTCAGCTACTAGTAAGGCTTCTAAAATTTGAATGAACTTTTAAAGTGCAAGTAGTGTAACATTTATCTACTGCTATCAATATAGGATGCTGTGAACTATTTTGCTAGATAGAGCCAATAACAGCCAGCTGAACTAGAAGTGACTTTGCAGCACAGGGGTGATAGAATGAATCTTCGTGCACCTTATCTGATTTCAGGTCAGTCAGCCCCTTTTGAGGAGTAAGAAACACAGATTTTTCTGCAAAGCTTCTCAAAATAAAATATTTAGTATCGTCCACAGGCTGAGGAGCGATAACAAAATAAATGCAGCTAGAATTAAAATTCTGCTCAAAAAGAATGAAAACCAGCAACATTGAGAATTTCTCAAACAAGCCTATCAGTTGCTGCACACATTTCTGTTCAATTATACTGCCTTTACTTCCGAGTTAATAAAAATCTACTACATAATGCTTCTTTATGGAGATTGATGGACATGTTTCATGCTAATTCCTTCCTGAGTTAGTAAGCCTTTATTTGCCATGTCAAGGCAAAAATTATGGCAGGCAGCCTAGCAGAAATGCCAGCACATACTTTCAAATGTCATTACGTTGCAGACCAAATTAAACTATTGACCAAATTAAAGTGTTTACCACACATGCCATCTACACCTCGCTCTTGGTAAAGGCTGAAGTGACATCTCATGGGATCAAAGTTCATTTTACAGAACTGACACTCCCAGCTCCCAGGAGAGACTGCATGATAACATCTGTGAGGAGCACAGATGTGACTTCCCCATGCACAATACTAGGAAAAAAACCCTGGCAAATGCAAAGAAAAGCATCAAATATTGCTGGAAATATTATTTACTTCAGCATAGTTGTATTTGATCTTATTTATCATCCTATTCTCAGCTGGAAGTTTGCTGACATGGAGAAGCTCTACATCTGGAAAGATTGTCCATGAAGGATATTCTTGTCCCTGCTGATACAGAAATGGGGGGGGTCCAGTGGTTCAGCTGCCAACTCCAGCACAGCCACAGGCTGGTTCTGACTCCAGCAATCACATTCAATCTGCCCATAGCTCCAGCCACAGCGGTTCTCCTGTAGGTAGCATGGACACAGCGACAGTGGACAAAACCCACACTCCCAAATTTCTTTTGTGTACCAAGACAGGACTTGCAGCTCTTGTTCTATTCCTTTGCAGCTATCAGCCTCAGACAGCTGAGTTCCCTTACATTAAATATCTCTGTGTTAAAGCTTTCAGCAGCTCAGTTTCTGACTAGGAAAAAAGAATCTGACAAAACCACCTTGACTTCTTGTTGTCACTTTGTCAGTACTTAGTACCTAATGGCTTTGATTTAGGTTCAGGCACTCTCAGCAGGAAGGATGCTCAGTTCCCAACAGTGAGAACAAGGCTCCTGGGTTTTGCCCAGCTTGATAATCGCCTTGCCAAACAGAACAAACATTACCCTGGCTCAGCAAACTGATGGCTCAGCTCCCATGGATGTGTGAAGCTGGTACATCTGTTCCTTCCCTCTGGGCTGCTGGGCAAGCTCGGCACCTCTGGAGGCTCAGCCCTCAGAGAATGTGGAATATACAGGATAACTCAGAGCAACTGCTAAACAGACAACATCCATCATCACCCTCCTGACACCAACAAGCAAAACTGCCCAGCCAGCATAAAATATGCTAAAATGAACACAGGCATCTGAGGAGTTTATTTCATTTTTTTCACATTAGTCTGTCTTCACACAAGGGGCATTTTGCTAATTGACGTGCTTCAGTTAAATGAGGAGGTATTTTGAGATTAAAAAACATAGCCCAACTGTTGGGATAATGGAATGGGGAGCAGGCTTATAAGCCACAGAAATGAGAAAAGGAGCTGTTATGCTCTGGAGGTTACAGTTAAAAATAATCTTGGGAAATGAGAGGAACGAATAAAGCAACAGTCAGTACACACAAATACAAAGCAGCAGCATCACAAAGCAGAAATCAAAGCAATAAACACAACATGGGGATTGACTAGGTAGAAATAATACAAAATGAGATCCCAGAGTGTCAACAAGCTGCAGGCTGAATAGGAATCAAAACTGTCAAGCTGCTGCAACAAAAGTAAACTCTTTTAATGGACTGTATTAGAAGAAAAATCTTAACTAAAACACGAGAGATGATTATTCTGCTCTATTAAGCATTGTACCCTCAGTTGGCACATGGTTCTGTCTGGGTAGAAGTATAAACAAGATACACAGGATAAGAGGGTAACATGAGGATAAGATTTTAGGGGGAGCAGTAAAATTGATAAAATTTTGAATATGACTTCAAAGAAAATGAAAAAAAGGAAATAGATTGAATTACTCGAGAAAGGGAAGACTCAACAAGGGAGTCATGAGATGTCTTAAAATGAGAAAATACTTGTCATAAAGCAAGCAGTTATCCTTGAAGATTGTTCTCCATATTTGTGAGGACAGAATGAGAAACAACAAACAAATTCCAGCGCTGGGGTTTTGGTGAAGTATTGGAGGAATCTTCACAAGGAATCAGACTGCCTTCTGCAGAGGTTTATGATGAGCCTGGGCAAACAGCTGGAGTTATATGAGCTCTCAGAAGGAGAGGAGTATCAGAGGTTCTGCAGCTGAATTACTCTCCTTGGGGAAGCAGTGGGAAATCAGCCCCCATCTCCCTGGGAAAGAATATGGTGACCAGGAAGCCAAGGTAAGGACTTTGTTTCTGGTGAGATGGTTTCATGTTGGAGAGTTTTACAATTGGAAGAAAACAATGAATTTCTGAATTCTGAAGAGACAATTGGGTTAAAGATTTTCAGTAAAAAAGCACAATGAGGAATGTGCTGATTATCCTTGAAGAGTCCATTCAGTTTGAGTATGAACAGGACCCATCCTCATTTTCCTGATCATCTTTAGATACTCTAAGTGTGAGACAGAGGTTCTAGAGAGTGCATGAGGGATATTTACATGTATTTACATCCAATCAGTGTGTGGCAGTCAGATCAGAAATAATTTTTCCTGTGATTGACTCTAGCAGCAAAAATCACTCCAAACTTTCAGGTAATATCTTATTTCTTTTAATTATCTAGTTTTGTTAAAATTGGTTATAATCCCATTTCAGTGATACATTAAAGTAAAAACACGACCACAACTTAATATGGCAAAATAATAAGCCAAATCTTATCCACAGAAAAAAGCATACTATAAATCTAGAGCACTTTCCTCATTTTAGATCATATTTGGAGTGACAATAAGGTGGAGAAAATAAAAAAACCCCAAACTTTGACAGAAACTCTAAGGGCTGAATTTTGCAACTGAAGGAAAATACTAAAATAATGTCTTATTTTGGCTACTTTTCTATATCTTTATGACCAAATAAGGCAGATTGGAAAAATGACCATTCCCATCAGGAGGTTCTAAAAAGAAATAAAATAGATTAAACTGCTCTTGTCTTTGTGTTTGAATGTAGAAGCAACAGAAAATAATTTCAGTTCAGAGAGTCTGAAGGTAAACAACAGTAATCTTCAGTTTAATTTTCATTCCGGCAGGTCTCCTTGCCGATGCTTTGCCCTTAATTGCTTTTCTAGTTACCTGGTTGAGCATAACTGTTTGAGATCATATTTAAACAAACTCACCGTGTTTTCTTAACTCCTGAAGAACCAACATTTTTTCACTCTGGATTATACAGCTCTGACTTCATTAAGTAAAAGGTTGACCTTAGTATTGATATTTTCTGACTCCACATAGATATGCCATGTTTGACAGAAAACCTTTCATTCGTGATTCCCAGCTGCCCTACAGTCATGGAGGCATCTTGCTGCTCCCTGATCTTATCTTTCCCTTTTCCTCTGATTACTTCTGATGTTAGCAAAAACACCAGATGCCCACAACATGTGGGTTGACCTGACCTTTCTGATCACACAGCAATTCCTAAAAAAAGACACTGGAAAAGCATTAATGGGACCGATCAACCCTGCTGGTGGGGAACATATCAGCACTTCACAAGTGAGAGGGATCCGTGCTGAAGCAGTAAGAAAACAGATAATAGTTGGGATGGAGAGAGTCAAAAGTAGTAGAATGAAAGAAAAGGCTTATAAGGCAGAGAAAACAGCAAAGTTCACAGAAGCCAGAAGATACGGTACTGGAAAATGCAAGAGAAATTCCGAAAGAAAATGAAGCTAAAACCCAGACCCAATTAAAAAAAAAAAAATCAACGGACTTAAGAAAGTCTTATCCTGAGATTCAACAGGAACTTTTGGTCTCTGAAGTAGTTCAGATGAGCCAACCATTCTGCTTTATTGCATCATGTCTTTTATCCAAATAACATCATCTCCTCTTTCATCCCCTAAAAATCTCTATAGGTAATTTTGAAGTAAATAGAACCAAAAAGAATGTAAGCATCTGGGTTGAAAATCCGCCTGCACTAGGATAAATGAAAAAATTCCCATTGACTACAAAGAGAGCTAGTGTGTCATCTTGAGAACATACTGGGCATGTGAACTTTAGATCCTGCAGGATTACTTAGAACAGTGTCAAAAAGATATTGTCACTTTTTTCTTATCAATTTACAGAAAGCAGTAGCTGAAGGGTACACAGAAGTGCAAGTTTTTTTCATTTGAATAAAAAATTGGATAGAATTTACATGAGCAAACTCAAAGCTTTTACAAAAGTTCACCTGGCCACAAGGGATAGTGCAATGGCATGAAGCTGAAAGAGCTGAAGGACCACTGGCAGTGAATAATGATGAAGTCCCTAAAGGGATGTGGGGCAAACAGGAGGGTTTCCTCCTCAGTGGAAGCTTGTGGGTACTGATCAGTAAAGGGCAGGGTAAGCAGGTGGCTGAGAGAAGGAGGAAGACTGTTAAATAGGACTGGGCTCTCAGCGACTGTTTCACCACCACCTGGAGGGGTTCCTGCTCCCCTGCTTCTGTTAGCTCATAATTACCTCATTACTGAACACTGATTAATGAACATTGAACCTCGACTCCTGATTTGGTACTTGAGACCATCAAGGTGGCAGAATCTCAGAAGGATGATGGACTACACAGGAAGAGAAGGGATGAGAATTTTTGCAACTGTTTCTTTTTTTCCCCATGAGTAGTTCTACTGAAACTAGGTGGGCAATCCCAGTAAAGAAATGTAGAGTGCACAATTCATGGAGGTCACACGCATGAACTTCTAAACTAAGCAGGGGAGGAGAGGAAAAAGAAAATTTTATTATTCCAATTACTTGCACATGGAGCTAAAACTCAGTTTATATGATCTCATCTCAGGTTCCCAAGAAGCTGACATTAGAGCTGGAAAACAAAATTTTATTTAATGATTCTCAATCTAATTTCTAATGGAGTTAGGGAAGAAATTCATTCAGAGATGTGAAGGATAGAATGAACTATTAGACCATCTTGTCCCATGGTCTGTGCATTGTTATGAGAAATTCCAGCAGTGGAGATTTAAATAATCTTCTCTTACTTTCTATGGCTGTTTTCTATTAGAGCAAAGGTGCACATTTTAGTTGCACTCTCTAAAAATGTGAGATTAATTTCCAATTTGAATTAATCTGTGTTTACTTTTGGCAGTTATTTTTTTAACTTTCCTCTTTAAAGTTGCTTCAGCACTCCAAGTTTCCTTACGAGAAGGAATTTCTATTACACAATCCATTGTCCTCCAACTTGCTTTTTCATAAACTAAACCTATTAAACAGTTTAAGTTGTCTGCAAAAGCACTTTTCCCAACAGATATGCTATGATCTGGCAGAAAAAATGATGATCACAAGGGCTAGATTACTACTATATGAATATTCCAGGGATGGAGCATATTTCCTTCTCTCTGATAGACAGGATTCGTAATTAGAGACCAGTCTTGCCAATTTTCCAGCATGGCCAGAATGAGACAGAGGTTGTGCAGACTCTTCAATCGGAGTATTGCTGCCCTGTGTCAGGTTTAAGTAACAGTTATTATTTGTCATATTGAAGTTTCATTTGTTATAATGTAGAAAAAAAGTCAGTCCTCCACATAGCACAGAATTTTCACCTTCCTTCCTTTTATTTAATTTGATCCAGGAGACCATACTAACTCAGATTGCACAAATCAAAGCATATAAACCAAATCATCAGGAACATCTCATGACTCAGGGAGAGAAGTGTGCACACTGAGAACACATAAATCACATAGGAGTGATATCCAGCATGCAAAAGGAATGATTTTGGGCATGCCCAATATTTTAAAGATCAAATTGTAATTTAAAGATGCAAAACTTTTCATGGTTTTCCTTTTTCTTCCCATATCTATATCTACTGTTACATTATAAGGGAATTCTTCTCTAATAAAATCCCGCAATTTAATGTACTCATGGGAATGCTGATTCAATTTTCTGCTTGCATAAATATATTCTAAATCTGTATTATAAAAAAATATCACTGGCCCTAGGTGTAAAAATCGGTACTTTTAATCATCTATGTAGACAGAATTAATGATCCAGTAATAACTCTCATTTGATTAACTGATCAATCATACTTTATCTGCACTACCATAGCATAATATAGGCATCCACTAAGAAAAACATTAAAAAATAAAAGATCAATTGGTTGTGAGCATGGATTAAAGGATTATTTGACCAGATAAAAGCAATGAGGCTGAAATTATTTCAAACAATGTGGAAACATCATTTGTTTCAAACTGAAAATTGGAGGATCTATTGAAAAGCATAGGAAATAAAAACACTGGGTTGTGTTATTTATGGAAGATACAATCCTAGAATTTATGGAAGATACAATCCTAGAAAAAATCCAAAGGGCAAGAAGGAAATGCCCAAGTTCTCTTTAACTTTGCAGGAAACGAAATTTATACTGAAGAGAGATCAAATATATTTCGTTCAAATGCAGGTGCTGGATCAAGCATGGAAATGTCTAAAGCAGTCAAACAAAACATGGACAGTCATAATAAACAATATTCTGCTGGCCTGTTTATTCCATTAGACTGATACTCTTTATGCGTCTCAGTGACTCCTAGTCCAGTTTGGGAAAACCTTTCCAGATTTCATGCCTGCAGCTTTACAGCAGGGTGCCCACATGAAGTGCTGCCTCAGTTCTCTGCACATTCAGAGCACACAAAACAAGCAGAACAAGGAAAGAGGAATGGAGAGTGACAGTACCTGCCCAGGGTTGAAGTCAGTTACATTTGGCAACACAGACCTTTGCAGAGGTGCTAAAGAATCGCAGCAAACTTTTGATTCTGGCAGTTCTGCCAACTCCATAATGCCAGCAGTCAACGTCCAACAGCATAGAACAGATTCCAACCCTCTACAGACCCATAACACATTGTGTAATACACAGGGTGAAAAAGGTGAGGAAGAGGAGTGTTATAAATGTAGTCTATCTGCCCTGCTTTAACCTTATTACAGTCCCAATTGCATGTGCAAGTTTTATCAACAGACAGCATAATTAAGATCTTTACACACACCTACACACACTCCAATGTCCAGATGCCCTAGCAGTAAGGAACTGGGACCCATAAAACATCTGGTGTCATCTCTAGAAAACATATCTGCAACTCTTCATGATAACAATTACGTAATCACTGTTTTATCTTGGAAAGATGTGACATGAATCTCTTTCAAACTACTACATGTAGCTGGAAAGAACTGAGCATGAAAGTGCTGTTTCAAATCCTACTGCATAACATTCTTGCTCCTCTGATTCTACTTGTTTGCAAAAACAGCACCAAACACATTCACCTTTGTGCCCACAGATGTTCAGATTGTTCCACACATACATGGAAATTCACAGGTATGTCACCATGGCAGCTTAACTCCACACAGCCACTCACTCTCTGCCTCTGGCAGTGATATGGGGGAGAGAATTTGGAAGAAGAGAAAAATCCATGGGTTGCAACAAAGACATTTAACAGGACAGAGAAGGAAGGGATGATGATGATGAAGATGATGATGATAATAATAATGATAATAATAATAATAGTAGATAATAATAATAATAGTAGTAATAATGATAATAATAGTGGTATTGCCCAAGTGATGCAAAATTCAATTTCTCATCTCCCACTGACTGATGCCTGGCCAGCTCTTCAGAAGCAGCCCCTGACCAGCTTTCCCCCGAGTTTACACCCTAAGCATGGTCTCCTGTGGTCTGGAATATCCCTGGGGTCAGCTGGGGTCAGTTATCCTGGCTGTGTCCCCTGCCAGCTTCTCGTGCCCCTCAGCCTCCCTGCTGGTGAGGTGAGAAGCCCAAAGGTCCTTCCTTGACTTGCAGTAAGCACTGCTCAGCAGCAGCTAAAACATCAGTGTATTATTGACATTATTCTCATCCAAAATCCAAACCACAGCAATAAACCACCCACCGGGAAGAAAATTAATTCTGTCCCACCTGGAACCAGGACACATGTACCATGAGCCACAGAAGGTCTCCTTCTAGTTCCCAAACCCTTGGGTTTCTTGGTATCTGCTCTCTTGCTTTTGAAATATCTCATTCTGATCCGTTTGATAGAGGCTAATAAAGCCAGTAAATGATCTGTGAGGAAGAACTCACGGATGTGTGGTTAAGAAGACAGCACTGAAAGGAAACGTAGCAAGTCTTCATATAAAGAAAAAGCCACTATATTTAAGGTGACACCCAATTGTTTGTCACGTCAATGGCACACAACAGGAAAGTTTTCAATTCAAAGGTCTGAACTGAAAAGGGAAGTTCAGGTGACAAATTTCCAATGGCTAAGAATACCAGAACAAATTGCTGGGGAGACTGTGGACAGTGAGGAAACGTCAGAACTGATGTAGACAGGGTTGATGCTGCCTTGGGGGAAGAGGTGGATTACTTAATTCCTTAAGAGTGTTTTGAGATAATGACACATCATGTCATTTCCAAAGCTTTGCAAGTTTAGTGGATTGAGGAAGTGATGAACTAATAATTTATATTAAAAGATTCTGATAGGATGATGTATCTACTAAACTAAGTTTTAGCTGGATTTATATTTTGTTCCCTGCCATTTTCATCTCTAGCAGATGAGGTGTGAAATTGCTTCAGTAGCAGGACTCTGCACATAACAGCATCAGACAGTGTCTAGAAGAACAGAACTGTCAGACTTCAGAATCATGCTGAGCTCATCACTCCCCTCTGGATCTGCAGTTTCCTTGCTTATAGCATATTTTCTAGGAACTGTGGAAGCCAGATCTGGTCACATGCTCATTTTTTCATGTTTGGACTACTGACACTTTTTCAGTCTCTGCTATGAAATTGTGCCCTAGAAAACGGAGTGGCCTGAATGGCAAAATTACAAAATGGGGGACGCACACAAAACCTTCTGCTTCATCTGCTTTATTCACTTTGAGAATTCTTTCAAATCCATGACCTTATAAGCATTTGAAGACACCACAATAAACCTGCTCACACATGAGAGAGGCAAGGAGCCCACAAGGTGCTGGTCACCCCTCACAAAAACCCTCGGCAAAACTGATGGAGGGATCTGAGCCCTGCTCTGGCTATCATGTGGAGAGAAGGCAGGAGATGAGAAGGTGGCTTCCTAATCCCCCCAAAGTGTTAGACAATTCTACCAACATTTTCAATACTGCTTTTGCACCTTAGTACTTTTGTCTGTCTGACAGAGGAGAAATTACCTAAATCCACAAGCTAAGCAATTAATCAAAGCTTAAGAAGCAGCTAATTCAGACCAAATCTGCTCAACTACTGCCATAATGTAATGATGTTTACATGGATAGGAAAATGCACATGATACAAATGCCCAGTAGCCAGGTTTATATCAGAATGACTGAAAAGCGAGAAATACCCAATGAACATACATTTTCCATCCAAGTTATGCAAGTCTCAGCCAAATTTAAATCACTGTAACTTCTCCAAGGAGCCTGCACATAACTGAGGGCAGAATTTGACATTGATGTAATTCTGCCTTTGTGTTCTGCCCCTTGGTAATCCAGTTTAAATCTATTTGTCATACACGCCGTCCAGTTTTATAAGCTTAAAGGAATTTTTAGTTTGTCCTGTCCCAAAGAAAAAAAGGATGCAAAGGAATTAATTAATTTAGAGTTAATGCCCAACTTTAATGGTTAAGACAAGAAAATTATACTATAATTAAAATAAAATCCATTCACCATACATATCCAACCCTAGGCTCTTTATGTGTCAGAGATGTCACTTAAATTCACACCATTTGGTGGAAAATAAATGCTACTAAAGTTTTATTAAAATACTTGTTAATTCACATCTACCATAATTGAAATATAAGAAGAAAAATTGTAATTAGATCTCTACTACCGACCCTAGAAAGATTTTAATGAACTTTTTTATTTAGTCAGCATACCAAAAATTAATTTCTCAAACTAAGTGTTCGTATCATTGAGGAAACTGCCAACATGTAAGAATGGCCTCTCGTAATTATTTAGGGTCTTAAAAAAAGCAAGCTTGTAAATATTTCAGATTTTAATTTTTAATAGTTTCCTTTTGAAACCTCTTGTTGTGCCATTGTACTCAACAAATACATGGAGGAAGATAGTGAAATAGAATTTAACATAGACATCCCTAAAACTAATAAAATTGTTTAAAAAACCCACCTTTGCTCCAGATAAACCTTTAATTTTTCACTCCTTGCCTTCTCCACCACACAAAAAGCTGTATTTCCATCTTGTACTACCTTGCTCCAGCAACCTCCTGAAACCCCATTCCCCTTTCACTAGAATACTAACTAGAAGTGAGGTAAAAACTTCATTATCCTAAGGTCTCGAGGGTATGGATTCAATATTTTAATTTAAAAAAATAAAAATAATTTAAAACCTGTAGAGATGACAGAATTCCTGTCATTTCAGAAAAGCAAGCAAAAGACTTTTCTATCTACTAGATTGACAAAAAAGACAGCATACTAATGGGCAGGCAAAAATCAGCTATGCCAGGGGACTGCCATACAAAAAAATCCATTATTAATCTACCTGATCCTTTTACAAAGCATTCAACATCATCTACTGCATACTTTATTTTTGATTCTCTCAGCTTTCTCTTTCGTCCTCATCCCTTCCCAACTCAAAAGAAAACAGTAAAAGGGACACTACCTCAAGTTTCCAGCTCCTGAAGCCTATATTCCAACATATCCTTTTTTTCCCACTGAAACGGGGTAATTTTCAAATACTCTGGCCTACAGAGATGACACAAAGGCTGAGTAGTGTGTTCCAGGAGAACCCTTCTGGTTAAGGGACACCTGTCATGGTTATTTAATGTCACACATTTCCTCCAAGTTCTTGTCTTCATTTGAAAACCTGGCAGAATTAGTTGCTCTTTAATGTTTCCGAAAATGTGGAAAAAGCAATTTCCAAATATCTTGTGTATAAGTAACACGAGCTGTGTCTCAGTTGAGATCAGTGCCTAGAAGAGGCCCTGTGTGCATCTTTTTGCACCTGGTCCCATCTAACTTTAGCCCACTGAAGGTTAATTAGGCTTGGTTAGACCTCAGAGTGGCCTCCTAATCTAAACCACAGACAAAATGAACAACTACTCCAGCTTTTGGGCAACTGTGCAGATGAGAAAAGTTAAGCAACTATGTCCTTTTTAAAAATTGCAGCTTGTGAAGAGAAGATAACTTGTTGCACTCTTATAAAAGCCATACAGCTTATATAGCTATATAGCCCTGGGGTGCATTCCTCCTGGGCTCTGCTGCCTCTAGACATGTGGCCTCTCTCCGCTTTCATCTCCAGCCTTTTTTTTTTCCATCTTAAAAAATAAAGTACCTGGCTGACTGATACAAACAGGCCTATATCCAAATCATATCAACATCTCCATCTGCCAAAAAGTTCATCTTCAATGCAATTTCCAAAGCAGAGCTCTCCACACCAGGTGCCTGCGATAGTTCCATACATCAAGCACGCTGCTCACAAATGCACCACATGACACTAACAGGGAACACAACTTCCCCTACAAAATCAAGGCAGAGCAAAGTAATAGAAACTGAAAGAAGATAAAATGTTTTGTAGGTAGTGGAACACCAGCTGATAGCAATTTCTCTTTCAAGCCACAGTATACTTAATTTATTTATAGGCATTGGGAAAATGTTATTGCCACAGCCCTGTGTAGGAAAATACACTAGAAGTGCCACTTCATGAAAAAGCACCTTAGAAATAGAAACATAAAGAAAATGAATAATGTTTCCCTAAATATCAAGTCCCAGGAGCTATGTCAGGCAATTAGGAGGGGGAACAACTAAGTACAGCCTATAGCCAGCACACAGCAATGTCATATTTAAGAGTTCTATTGATTAAGTATCTAAAGATGAGAAACATAATAATTCATAGTCTTTATGTCTAACCTATCACAACCAATATATTTATGTTTCTGATACATGGATATATCATTCACATTAAATCCTGATGGTATTTTTCAAATAGACTTGTGCTTTTCATTATTCTACTTGAAGATGGCTTTTCATGGTTTTACTTTTCTTCGGGATAGCTAAACATAATCTGGATTTTGAGGATAAATAAATCCATTGGGTTAGACTGAATTAACTCTAACCAGATGCTAGAGTGGAGAACAGGATTAACAAATCATGGCTACCAGATTTCTTTTCACTAACACTGAGTTTTAGGCATCTTTATGGTCCACTGAGAGAGAAGCAGGTGTTTTTTGTTAGATGCCTGTATTTAACACTACAAAATGCAGAGGTTCTTCCCTTTCAGTTTTACAGATTTCTGGTTATGTCAGCAACCTTTCATTGGTTTTAAATATGAAAGGTCATTGTAAGGGCCCCAATGAAGAGAGAAACAAGCCTCAATGCTGGAGCCTTCCCAACAAAGATACATTTGCTCTTAGAGAATGTGTGCCTCTTGTAACGAATTTTAACTCCTAGCAATTAAAAAAAGGATAAACTCCAGGAACACACAGATAGATCACTTAAAAATATTTACAATAATGCTTACTTACAATGCATTAAAGGTGGCTGTAATGTACTGTGATCCCTAGGATTGCTCTACTGTACATCCAGTTATCACAGAGTTCTGTTTACTTGTTACAGGTAAGATGAGAAATGAGAGACTGATTGGATTGCTCAGCATATAAATTAAAGGTATCCCAGAACCAGAACATATATTGCATGTTTTATTTTACTTCCTTGCCTTGTGGTTAAAGTGAATCTAATACTTCCACATTTTGGGTCAGCACTTCATTTGCCTGCATCCTTCTCCTACAGGAAGAAGAGGCAGTGCAAGGATACACATCCGTAAGGAAACAATGCTGCTACTGATGTTTCCCGGGTAAAACAGAAGAAACCCTCAAACAGATCTTGCAAGAAGGGCAGTAGAAGTAAAATTTCAGTCTTCAGATATGGCTTTCATGTCCCTGCACTTCAAAGAAATGTATGTAAATTTGACAAGCCTTTCAAAGCTGTTGGGCTGTAACTGCTAAACACAAACAGGTGTCCATGGTGAAGTCCACGGATATATTGCAACCAGAGGACACAGAGAGACAGAATGAGATCAAATGACTAAACAACACTTGCCAAACTAACTTTCAACGTATTATGCTCAGGGAATTTTTTAGTGCAGAACAGCATCAGAATATATTTGAAAACTTCTTTTATTCATCTTGCCATGGACTGCTTAGCGTCAGCAGTTTGGAGTTTAAAGTAACTTTCCAAATGACCAAGGCTGCAAAGCTAGAATGCAAACAATCACCTTAAAGAAGAAATAATATTATTTCACGCAAATATGTTTAATTTGAAGCAATGAGAAGAGGAAGTAAAACAGCTGTGACTCAGTGTTTTGATGACCTGGGCGCTTGGGTTTACAGCAGAGGGAGATTTAATCCCTAAATACATATGTGACATTGCATCCTAGCTTATGAACTGAAAAAGAACAGGTAACTGACTTTTCACCCAAATCTTTAGTCTGAGGGTTAGATCACAACCTTTATTCCTGTCTGGAGAAAAAGAAAAAAAACAACTAACAACTACGAACACCAAGTATTACATCCCTAGGAAGTACTCCGTAGTGTATGAGAAAGCAAGAGAGAGAGAGAGGAAGAAGCAGTCAGAGAAAATGAGCCTCCTTTTGCCAGTCCCCGTTTACACTCACAGAGCTTTGCAAGCCCATGACAACCATGGTTAGTGCCTATCTTGCAGTCTATGAACATTACTCCTGTCAAACCAAAACCTGTATTTTTTTCAGGTGGTGCCAAAACATCTATCAAGGATACTGGTTCATTTCTTTTTCATTCTTTACTTTGACTGGAAATTTATTTTAAGAAATACTTCCTTCAGCATTTCTTCTGGGCTTTCAATGGAATTAGCTGGTTCTCATTAACCAAAATACAATCACAGAATCACACTGCTAGAACGGCAATTCTGGGAAGGATGGTTGTTCCATTCCCCCTCCATTGCTAGACCAGCTACCCATGGGTCATTATCTGCAAGGCATTTGTCTAGCATATTTCAGAACACCTTTCAACAGAGTCTCGACATCTTCTTTAAAATATCTCTCCCAATGCTTAAATATTACTGCCACTATGAAGGCTAAAATTAATCTTCTTTGCTGCAGTTTAAAATTACTCTCCCTTGTTGTATCCACAATGGACGTAAAATCAGGCCTCCACTTTGCAGTTAATTTTAAGTATTTGAAAACAGGATTTGTGCATTGTTTTGGGTTTTTGTGGGTTGTTTTCATTTGTTATTGCTGTTTTGTTGGTTTGCTCCTCTCCTTCAGTCTTTCTCCACAGAGGATATGAACTCTGATCATCCCTGTTACATTTCTCTGGGTACTTTCCAGTTGATTCATAGTACCCAAGAAGCCTGGTAAGTCAAATCTGGACAATGTATTCCAGCCAAGGTCTTACTGGCACTGCTTAGAACTGAAGGATGACTCACAGTTACACATGCCAGTGCAACATTTGCCTTCTTTTGCAGCAGAATGACATTGTTGACTCATGTTCTATTTGTAATCCATTATAATCCTCTAGCCCTTTGCTCCAAATTTATTACTGATTGGTTTTCATCCTGTTTTGTGCAGATGATTATTCTTATCTAAGAACTTTGCATCTGCCTAGATTAAATTTAGCCTTTGTTTTCAGACAATTTTCTAAATTTCTTAAGGCGACTGAGTATTTTATTTCTGTGCTACATTGAATTGGCAGCCTAATTTCATCACCTATAGTTTAATTAAAATGGTAAATAATACTGGACCCAAAAGAGATCACAGAGACCTCTACTCAATTTATCTTCCCAGCCTGACACTGAACCATTGACAGCTACTACCAGAACATAGTTTTCCAACTAATTTTGGAAAAAAATTATGAGGTATCCACCTCATAATTATTTCTTTTAGACAACACTTCTTTAACTTGCTTATAAGACAGTAATGGAAACCAATGTCACAAAGCTTATTAAGTCAAGATATGTGATGCTGCAAGCTTATCCCTGAGTCTCAAGGCCTGTAATTGTCACAGAAGATACTGAGTTTAGTCTGACATCCATGCCAGTTTTATTTACCCCCTTATCTTACTGATGCTAACAAATATTTACTTAAATATTTATCATAGTGTGGGAGTTTTTTCCCAGGATTTTAAGTTTAAGTCGCAGGATGCATTTTCCCATTTTCTTCCTTTCCTTAATGATAAAATACCACGCTGCTTGTCTTTTCCCAATCTTGTACAATTTCATAACTTTTCAAGGATAACTTTTAGTATCAGTAAAATTATTTCAGCAGATTTCCTTAAACCATAGATCAATTTCAGTTGATTTGCAGATATCTAATTTACCCAAGCCTGTCCTTTCCCTCCTCATTCAGAATCTTACTTATCCAGCTGAAGAAGATAACTACAGTTGCCACCTGTTCTTAGCAGCCCTTTTATGTGAAAGCCAAAGCAAAGCCAAGTGCCAAAGCTTTGGCCTTCTCAGCAATGCCTTTACCTGAGCACCTCTTTACAGAGTGATCACTTTTTTAAATTTCTTTTTCTTTCTTCCGATATATTTGTAAAAATTGTTATTTTTACATTCTTGCCCAAACATCTCATGTTTTACTTGGCTTTCTGGGTTGGGACTAGCACCTGTTCAACCTTAAGTACTTAGATGTACTTTCTGTAGGCAACCTCTCATCACTGCAGTCATTGGGAGTCTTCTCATTAGCCAAGCTCCTGCCTTTGGATAATTCACTTGTGCTTTCTACACTGAGCAAATGGTAATTATCCCTATTTTTCTTCCTCTAATTCTCAGTTTACTTAAATCTGTATTTGTAACAACTTGTCTTTATTTTGATGCTTTTATCTTTCCAAAAATTCTCCATTATGCATTTTTATGGCCATTGCCACTCTGCCTTCTACTTTTGTTCTCCACAGGATTCCTGTTTTTAAGCTAGGACCAAATGACAGTTATAATCTATTAAGTGACAAGCATATAAACATGTTTAAATACTGTTCAAACTACTCTTCTGACTGCATAGTAATTCAAGGGTCACTCTGGCATGCAGATGCTATACCATCCAATATTGAAATCAAATAACATTTCAAAGCTGAAGACTTTGCTGCTCATTGGTTTGGTCTCCTTAAATCAGAACAGAAACCAAAGCTGTTTGGATAATGCACTTGCATTATCCATAATTCTCTTGCAGCAAATAAGGAAGGAAGATTTGGAGGCATGTATTTTACACATTTCATCTTTAAAGGTCTAGGTAGGTTACCAAAAATGAATTCCCATATACTGAACTGAAGCATAGGGAAAGAGACCTCTGCTCCCCGAGAGATGCCAAAGAGAGCAGGGTTGGGTTCTGTGATATTCCCCAAAAATGCCCTAATTTCAATGGAAGCTGGATGAGCATGGGGAGGGCATGAATTCCCCTTCGAAAATCAGGTCTGCTTCACAGTCAATGAAGTAAGAGATATTAAAAGCAAGCCAGCACCATTATTGACAAAACTAACAAGTGCTCCCCAAGTGCTAATAAAATTCCAGCCAAGCAGCCTATCGATCACTGTCTCTGTTCAAAGCACATCAGCCATAATGAAATCACACACAAGGATCCCAGTGCTGTCACTTCTCGTGCCATATTTAATGACAAAATTCGTTCCTTACAAGCTTATAAGGAATTTAATATTATGCTTCTAAAATGCAAAAAAGAACTACATGCATCTGCCTGGAGATAAGCAGCCATATGTGCTTGAAATGCATTTGATGGGACACAGTATACTTCATGTGCTGCATCTCAGCTATTGTTTTGGGTTGATTCAGTTAACATGCTCTAAAACTGGCTGATTTACTGAAGATTTGCAAACATAATTCATGTGCGCTTGCACTATGAATAAGCCTCTAAAGCTAATTCAAGCATAGTCAAAAAATAAATTGCAAAATAAGTTATTCAATTGAAATCTGCCATCTGAGGCACTGTAATAGAAAACATTTATTATAAAACTAACATATATTTGTGGCTAGAGATGTGTTCAGTACTAAACATCTCTTTGTGAGGGATTTATTCAGGCTTTTCTGAAAGAACATCTTAACTGGGCTAACAGAAAATTACATGTTCAAAACTAATTGCAGGTTCTATGATTTTTCATCCTGCATCACAGGCTTCCCAGTTTCACTCCTTTTGTTTTGGAAGGCTTATGAATTTTAGGCAAATTTTTTTTCTGCACAGCTGCAGAAGCCCATTTCTGGAGTCTGGATTTGTGATTTGAACACTGGAAAGATACAGGTAGGATGTGATGCACAAGGAGAGGAAGCACTGATACCAACACATTTATCTTCAAATGTAATGCTCTAAATTTGGCAAATTCACTTCACAAGGCTGCTGGGCTGTGAAAGTCAGGCTATGCTACACTGGAGGCCTCAAGTGACTTAAAAGAAGTGTTTCCTCTTCAAAAGTGAGGGTATTTTGCTAGTTCAGCCTTTCATCAGTGCTCAAGGGGAGCTCTTCGAAATGAGTACGTGCCTGTAATTAATAATGATAGTCAAGTCTAAATGACTGTGTCTGACATCAGGGTCAGTCATTGATAGGTCCAATTTAGACAGATAAAGATTTTCACACAATACACTGGAATAGGGAATTTGAATTTTTAAAATTTTTTGTATTCCCTCCTCTCCAAGGACAGATAGTGGAAGCCCTGAGAAGGAATATCCCTGTCCAGATTTCTCAGTTATTGGAGAAGAGAATTGAGAATGGATAGTAAAAAGAAAGACAAAAGCTGGAAGACAATGGGAAAGATCAGACTATTTCTAATTAAGAGCTTTTTTTTCCCCTCAAGCTTGGAACATTTGGCATTGCTACCAAGCCATGGGTAAAACTGTACCCTCTTTCAAGCCAGTCCTTGTGCCTCAGTGCTGAAGGCAGAGCTGAGGGGACTCAGGCCAGGTCCATCCACTGCAATCATCTGACAGTGTCACAATCCAAGTGGAAAGGGAAGAACCTGCACCTCCTTGAACAGAAGATTCCATTGCTCAGTGGATGGTTTTGAGCATGTATTTCGGAAAAAATCAGCACTACCACAGAATCAAATTTTTACCCCTCTTATTGTATCCTTCTACAGCTGTGTTGTTAAAAAAAATGGCAGCTCAATGTTTTAAACACGTTTTGATTCAGAGCTCATACATCTGCAATACAAAGTGTACCCCATTACTTCCACAGTTCATATGTTCTGGGTAAAGATGTTTTTAAGAAGTCATATGGCAAATTGGATACCATTCCAAACTGCTTCCAGCAATTTTAGGGGGGGCTTCTAGCAGAAATTTTCTGTAACTTAAACTTATTTTTTTAATTTAACAGTTTTCAATTAACATAATCCATAAAGTCTTAATGAGTTCATTTTCTGGCAAGTCTGAATAGGTGCTGAAGATGAGACACATATCAAAATCTCTCACTTGAGTTATGCTAAAGTTTTTCCCTATTCCCTCTTTTCTTCTTCTGAAGTGGATGAAGAAGACCAGGAAAGTATGCTGTCAAGCTACTTAAGAACTCTCAAATGACCTTGTCAGGAAAAAAACCCAACTCTTTGATTCATATTTCAAAATCCTGACTAACCTGCCCCTTCTGCTCTTCTGCTTTCTTGCTTCTGTAACTGTGACAGAATTGAGTTCAATATTAATGATGAGCAATCATTTCCAGGCTACAAACTCTGCTGCCTTCTGCAGTCCAAGTGCTTCGTTAGCTCGGCTGCGTCAGTCAGATGCCCACTGTTGTATTAGCTTCTGCTGGGTTAAAGATAATAGAAAGCTGGGCTGGTAGCTCAGCTAAAAATAAACTCTTATCACTCAAGTGCCCTCTGAGTGGCAGTTGAACCATTCAAGTTGACTTCCCTTGAACAGGCCTGTTACCCAAAGATACCTTGTGCCACTCTCTAGAGGTGGTTTCACTGAAAGGCATTTTTCATTTTTTAATAAAACAAAGTATTTATTTTCTTGAGACAAACAGGTATTTCTCTCTACACTGCAAGCAGAAAGCAGACACCTTAATTACACTGCTATTGTTTTTCAATGCACAATTAAATAATTCATCCTGCTGAATAAAGCCAGCTTTTTGTTAGAAGAGAATACAGAGTTGGTTTGATGCAGCAGACTTCTTTAAAAGATGTAAATGAAGCACAAGCCTGGAAGCAGAACTCTGCTGATTTTCAAAACTTCTGATTACTGTTGGTTTTTAAATCTGTTAAACATATGGAATCCTCCAGCTGCCTTTGTGAGATCCCTCTGGCAGGTACTTCCTGCCTTCAGTTACTTCCAACCCTGCCCTTCCAGCTCTTTCAGCGTGGCTCTACAGTCTGGCTCCACACGAAGACTTGACAATTAGAATATTCAAGCAGGATTTTAGATTGGAATTGAGAAGTAGATTTTTAATATTAAAACCCTGTAAACCTGTCTCAAAAAGTTAGTGTTTGTACAAAAGAGCTTTAGTTTGGTGACAGCAGACTTAGATTTTCTATAAAATCCCAAATCTGTTTTCATTCACCCACTTGAGAATTTTTTTTTCTTCAGTATAACTATGAAGAATCTTGGTCTTGTAAGGTTAAAAGAAGCCTTCGGGATATTTCTCAAAACAGCAATTGTGTGGTGAGAACGCAGAGCAGCTACTGAAGCCACAGGAGCAAGCTAGGGCTCCTCTCCACAGGATCTGCACAAGCTCTCTGGGTATCAGAATCCCAAAGAATATAAAATTAAAGCTTTTCTATCTTGACAACCATACAAGAGCATAAGGAGCATTTAAACTCCCCAAATCCAAACAGAACAACATGGGAAAAATATCGGGAAGGGAGAATGAAAAAGGAAAAACAGATTAAACAATTGTCATGCTGCATAAAAGAGCTGGGACAAATTCTTCTCACTGTTCTTTTCCTCTCTGTGGAAAATTACAGAAATTAAAGCCCTGGTGGCAACGTCTGGGAAAGAGAATGCTTCCCTTCCTCCCTCCTTCCCCTCCTCTCAGCAGTTTCTATTTTAATGCCACTCCCTCTATATACACACAAGTATATCATGTATACATACCTACATGCATATGTAAACTGAGAATCAGCCTTGTCAGCATCTGACTCATAGGGCCCAAAGCAGAAGCATATGATTTCTCTTCATTTTTTGGGTGACAACACTGGGATCAATGACTAAGATTCACATGCTCTGTATATATGTAACTAAACTAATCAACCGTTTTCAAACATTTTTTTTTTTTTTGTGCAATAAATCCCTTTAGAAATGCTTGAGTGGCTATTTTTAATGTTTGAGTCAGGGCGAATTTTGCCACAGCCAAGAGTAGTGACCTCTGTCAAAAAGAATGATCTATTGGCCAAATAAAATCCATTTGTAATATTTAAGTGAGAAAAAAGCAGTGCACAGATCTTTGTGCAAGGCAGAGCACCTTGCTCAGACTGCCTCTTACAGTCTGCATTCTTTTTCCTGACCAGAGACATCCACAGTGTCAGAGAAGTCCTACACTGAAAAAGAAATTATCCTTTTCTTTACAAAGAGACAGAAATCTTAACAGACATCCGACATATCCCTTCAAGGTATCCATGTGTGACTTTAGATTCTCTACAAGCATTCCTGGTTTTGCCCAGAGTCAGACATCTCAGTCACACAATAAACAGGACAGTTTTAAAGCGTGTCAGTTCAAAATCTCTCTGCAATACTTTGCCAAGATTTACCTGTTTTTCCTCTTGGGAAAACAGAGGGTCACAAGGCCTCCAAAAGTGGTGGGAGCATAAGTTCCATTTGAAGTCAATAGGATTTGTAATCCTAAATCCCTCAAATGCCTTTGAAAACCTCTGTGGATATGTGTCTTGACAAAAGCATAAACTCTGCCTTTCTTTTGACACTGAATTTCCTATTTCCCTAAAGACAGAGCATCTACACTCTTAAGTTCTAATCCAAATGACATTCCTGTGAGCTACAGACAACACAAGGAACATGCTTGGCAATGAAATATAGAAATAGATGTAAAGTGAAATTTTCAAAAGCTCCTTCAGAGACTTTCAATAAGGATTTTCTTCCTAAACACTTGAGTTTGGAATTTCTTTTTCCTGGTATGGCTGTTGTATCCAATACTATCCTGGACACAATTAGAATGGGGTTTTGGGGTTTTATCCCATCCTTTAGTTGCTGGCCTGGAAATATTTGAAGTACTGCCATAACTTAAACACTCACCCAGACAAAGTGAAAAACATCATTTACAGAGTGTGGTCTGAAACAGCAGCATATACACAACACCATTTTCCTTTTAAAATTAGCTCTGAAATTCATGCATTACAGCTGGTTTCGAAGAATTGGCCCCTTGAGTGTTAGAAAATGCAGTGGTTACATTTATGACATTAATTTAGCAAAGTCTTTAACATGAAAGAAAGTGAATGTGAAGATCCCTGTTTTAAATTGCATGTTAAAGTAAGATTCATGGTTACAGAGAATGTCTCTGAGCACACATTTCATCATTGAATATAAAGCAGAATGGATGGGGATTAAAAAACATGGTGAAAAATACCAAGATGAGTTAAAACTCTTCCACATAAACCACCTCAAGCTGTGACTAAATTGGGAACGAGATGTAAGCATGAATATAGCTCTCCACTAATGCACAGGACAGACAGAGGAAGAGAGGCATAAAGCATATGGGGATATCACAAAACAGCAGAAGACAACCACAAAATGTGTACTAAGTTTACCTTGATCAAATGGCTTGTTTGGATTCCAGTTCCTGAAATAATCATCCTAAATGGGGATTAAAAAAAAAAATAAAACTCAGGAAAAATACAATCAGTATTTTCAGTACTATTTTATATAACTGAATGAATCAACTTGTGTTTTGATTCTAGAAGATTTAGCTCCAATCAGATAAGACTATCAACAGGTTGTGTCCTAAACAGTAGTAAATGCAGGTTAAAAATGAAAGAATGAAAATGTCCTTGGATTCAGCAACTTGAATTTTTCTCCTGGATTGTTGTTGAAAGCATGCCCATTATTAAATATTTTATTATAACTCTGTATTATTTCATGTTAGTCTACAGTTTTTGACAAGAAAGAACATATTGTTCAGTAGTATAACATGATCCACACCATCCTGGTGTGGTGAAAGGTCAGCAGAGTAAATTCAAAGATACATCCATCTGGACACATGTTAATCATACCACTGTGAATGTACAGAAGTACAGGAGCAATACTACAGACATTACACTTCAATAGTACAACAACTTCCAGAAGCACTTGCAGTGAATATTTTTGTCACTTTTCCCACTATTAAACTTTAAAAAATTTCTGAAATCTGATGCAAAGAGATCATTGTGCTGTAAGTGTTGTGGCTCTGTTCTCTGGATTTTACACTGGAGAAAGCAGGGACTGTCAGAGTGCCTGGCCAAATAATGATTGTTGCAAACTAGTCTCTCTCCAGAAAGAATGGAAAACTCTTCCATGTGTTGCATCAATCTGTATTCTGTGTGCTTAGCAAATATTTATCTGAAGGCAAAATTTTCCCTGCTTCAGAGTGCCATCAACCTTAGTGCTGAAGAACTGGGAGTCAAGCCCAACTGATTTATCAGTTTCAGCATCCTCTGTGTATCTCACTTGTGTTCTCTTTCAGAGTAGGTGATAACAGAATTATCTATCTGAGGTGAGGAGCATAGAAAACTTCTACAACACTGTCATATTTTTCTGCATATTCATCTTTGTTTCCTTTTTAATGTATCCAGTATTCTATATTCATTTCCTGAGGGATGCCACTAAATAGATTTATTCATCAAGCTGTCCAGGATGACACCGAGATTTCTTTTTCCTGCCAGGATGGTAACTAAAAACCCATCTGTGTGAATAAGACATCTAAATTATTTTTTCCATAGGGCTTCATTTACCATTTATCTCCAGTACACTGAATTTCACATGCTCTCATGGATATCATCAGTCACTCTAACTGGGATATTTTGGAGACTCGGCAGTCAGCATGACTTTAGGGGTTCAGAACAGGCTGTTGCAGGAGTGAGGACTCCACAGACTCAGTGAACACCAGGAGATGCACCTCATGTTCCTTTCAGAACACTATGGACAGGATTTTTCTGCTGCTCTTCTCTGCCTGCTCTGGAGCAGGCAAGCATGGGCAAATGCTGGCTTAGATCAAATTATTCCGCATGAAAAGCAGGAGGAAATGTATTTTTTTTTTAACCAATATGTTCATGCTCAGTGTCATACTGACTTCATGGACAGTGATAATGTTCCACAATAACAGCAAAGACTATTACCCATAATTTATTTCAGATACATCAAAAGTATCCACACTTTTTTCTTCACAAGTATAAGGCTTGGCACTAGAAATAGAATCGCAGGCTTGCCTTTGAATTTCACAGCTTTCCTAATACAAAACCCCCTCATGGTTATACAATGTTTTGTAACTGATGATGATGTACTGCTAAATTCACCAAGCATTAATCACTTTTCAGAATGTGTTGGTTTTTCAGCTTTTGTAGCAGAATTTTCTTCAGCAACAAAATATTCTTTTTTTTTTGGCTGCTTACATTTTTTCCAAGGTGTTGCTTTGCTGCTGAGTTTTCAGCATCAGAAACTGTTAAATAATTCAACTCCCAACAAGGATTTCTTATGCTGGTGGCATATGGAACCAGTTCTGAAATAAGGATTGGAAAGGGGCTTTATCTCAATTTCCGTGTCAAAGGAATATTTTACAAAAAATGCACCTTCCTCACAAAAATACCTACAACACAACCATCTCTTCTGCAAATCTATTATTCCTCCTCTTCTCCTTCACGCAGACTTGTTTAGTATTCCATTTTGAAAATGGAAATTATGCGTATTTTAGAACGTGCCTGAAACCACAGTGTGATAACATAAAAAGTATACAAGAAAAAATACTGGGAAAAAACCCTAAAAGTTGGAATAGAGAAAACGTTTGAGATTTTCAAGATATAAACCCCATTATTATTCATAGGAGTAAATAATGACTATACATATATTAGAGCAATACAGTCAATAGCAGTTCAAAATAACTTATGCCAGTTGGACAACTATCCTGGTTTCAGCTGGGGTAGAATTAATTTTCCTCTTAGCAGCTGATACAGCTCTGATTTGGGATGAGAATAATGTTGATAACACACCGATGTTTTAGTTGTTGCTAAGGAGTGTTTACTGTAAGCCAAAGATTTTTCAGTTTCCCAGGTTTCTTCAGAGAGGAGCTGGGAGGAAGAACAGCCAGGACAAGTGACCCAAACTGGCCAAAGGGATATTCCACACCTTTAAGCCCAGAACATAAACTGGGCTGAGTTGGCTGGGGGCAGATGGTCAATACTGGGGGAGCAGATGGACACTGCTCAGCAGGTGGTGAAAACTGTACTGGGCATTACTTGTCTTTCTTATGTTTTATTCATCTCTCTTTTTGTAGTAGTAGTAGTAGTAATAATAATAATAATAGTAATAATAATAATAATGTTCTTATCACAACTCATGGGATTTACCTTTTTTCCCTCCAGTTCTCCTCCCTATGCCACCCAGGTAATGGGGAGGGTGAGGGTGTGAGTTGGATTAAATCACACCACCACAAAATACAGCACCAGGGCCTTACTTCAGCATCAATACTAGCAAGAACTGAGCCTGAAGGGTTATGGCACCATAAAGGTGAAACTCACCCTGTGGATATGGTGAGCAGAAAATCTGTGTCACATTTAAATACACACCTCAAGCTCTGACTCAGAAGCAGACAGGGGTTTGTGCCAGTACTCGGGAAGGGGATGAGATTTATAACAATCAATATCCTCAAATGACTTTTGTTAGAAGGTGGAACTCTGATTGTCTCTGAAGGAATATCATCATTTCACTGTAACTTTTTCCAACAGAGAAGCAGCACATACATATATATATATATATATATACATATATATATATATATATATATATATATATATATGCAATCAATTTGATTAAAGAGATTTAAGTTTCCCATTCAGTAAAAGACCTTCCTGACAGAAAGAAATCTATGCATTTCTGAGTGTTCTACTTGGGTTGATACTAATGTGCTAAAAAACTCTTATGCCTTCTGTAATAAATGAAACTTATGCAACTTTCATATTAACATGTTAATGAATCAATATTAACACAATTATTAACATGTTTCAATGCATTTCATTTATTAAAATATCAACAGTTGATCATAAGAGGTTAAAATATAGAATGAATTATGATATATTGTAAATATTTTTATTCACTCTATGGATATTTACAAGTTAAAATTGAAAAACCTACCTCAACTTCCTGAACACGTAAGCATTACAAACGAGAAAAGAAATAAGAATGAAATAAAGCAATATAAAATTAGGTTAACATTCATCAATTATCTCCTTACTGATCTTTTAAATGTGAAATCACTTATTTCAAATGACCTTCACCCCCAAATGGAACAATTTTCTCTCTTTCTTTTCTGCCCTTTCCACCTCTGCTGCCATGCTAGTTTTTATCTGTTGCCTTATTAGCCAAATGCCATTCTAGTAATATGTTTTCTTTCTTGTAGAGCACCAAAAAAAGGCTTTTTCATTCCCTTCTGGCAGGCAAAATCACCGGAAAGTGTTTTCCACACACTGATCTGTACATACTTGGTATAAAAGAGATGTAATTTAATTTTTTTTCCTAGCTGACTTTAAAGACTATTTATTGGATAGACTTAGAAGGGAATGCAAAACCAGGCACAGGGCCACTTCAATACAGAAGGTGACAGCCACTGAGAAATATTTTTGATGAACAAATATTCAAAAATATCTTTCCTCTTCCATAGAATTCACACTTTGAAGGTTTTGCCCATGGTTCAGTGAGTGCATATGACTAAGTCTATCTTTTAATTAACTGAAGGGACTCTGCACACCTAAAATCATGCATGAAAAGAGAAAAGCTGATGATACTGCAAGCCAAGACTGGATCTTACTCCCTTAGCTCAACTCAGTGTTACAGAAAAATGATGGGTTGGATTGGACTCTGCAACTGGCTCCTTATGGACTCTGAGTCTCACATCACAGGTTAAATATTCCACTTCCAATTTCAGGAAAAGAAATTCAACTCCTGTCAAACTGGGCCCAGTGCAATTCTTGAGGAAATCTAGAGTTCAGTTCTCTTCTCACTAGGTGTGGGGTAAGGACTTTGGCACGATTCTTTTCTGCCCCCTTTATAAAGTCTATTGCCTGCCTGAGGTGGGTAACAGCCTGGGACAGCAAGGCAGGGAGCCCAGGGGCCCCTCACACAGAAAGAAGCTCACCAGTGACTTTCCCCACCCCAATTACATTGCAAGACTTGAGACAGGAGCTGCTTTTTCTGTTCTGCATCTCTTCACCACGTAGCATCATGGAACCCTTCTTCTAGATTTTACCCTCAGGATATCTAACTTAAGAATCAGTAGTGAACATAACAAATGAAAAAAAAAATATAAAAGCTAATATAAATTACAAGACTTGGGCCTCAGTTCTTCATTGCATTTTTATTATGTTAGTTTGAGCAATTAAGAGATTAGAGCAAACGCATTTTCACGGAATCACAGAGCTGGAAGGGACTGACAAGGATCATCAGGTTTAATTCTTAAGCAAATGGCCCACATGGGCATCAAAACAGTGACCTTGACATCACTAGCACCATGTTCTAAAATCCATTTTGCCACATCATGCATAATAAATTGTTGTTTCTTAAGAAGACCAAAATGATCTTTTAGCATTCAATATATGGGTGTCAAATTCAGCCAACTTGATTGATGTGCCATCAGCAAAGTCAAGACAATGATCATATCTTAAACTAAGTATGCAAAGGGCATGTTCATAAGAACTTTCAAAAATTTTACTCATGAGAACCCTTATATTCATCAGAAATCATAGATTGGGTTCTGATTTGCAAACAAATCAAGCCTTGAAGTAGACCTGGGTCTAATACAATTTCCTGTTAGTCACCTCAGAAAAGTCAGCAAATAGAAATTGTCCCTAATACCAGGACATTAATATGAGACTGCTCTTCTCTCCTATTACCCCTTCTATCACTACAATAACAATAGAGTTTAAAAAAATGAAATTAATGGCAAAACCAAACACATTTATCCTCTTTTCCCCTACCAACTAAGAAAGTAAACAACAGCTTCTCGTTCTCCTGAAGTTTAAGTATTAAAGTTATTCCCACTAATCCTACTCTTTTGTCACTTTGAATTTAGTTATTACCTAAGACTTGATATTTTGGAAGAGTTAATGAAGCATGGATAATTTAACACACAAACACTCTCTACATTTTATTTACTTGTCAAAAAGAAGCTCTTGCAAGATGCTCTTATTTATAAATACAGCCAAACATTAGCTAAATGGGTTCATAAATATTTATATTTGTCGCATTAATTGAGCTTATAACTTATTTGTATGAGTCAAGAAGAAATGAGATGCTGACTGAAAACATTCTCCTGATTTTGTACTTTTCAGAACCAGCTCAGCTCAATTTGCTCCCCCAAGGCCTCGGAGGATGCCTCAGAACTGGAGGAGCCTGACAGGTACAGAATCATCAGGAAAGCCTCATCACAGACCCCTCCTGAGAAACCTCCTACACAAAGGAGGAACCCCAAGTCACAGAGACCCACGAAGAAGCAATCTTCCTTCCCAGACCCTCCTAGCCAACACGAGTTAAAATTTCTAAGTACCTCCAGAAGGGACATTTATTAACACTGCTTTGCACCCTGCTTAGTATTTCCCTCTTTCACCTTCCATCTATGAATAAAGCATTTACCCTCATAAGGACCAGCTGGAAAAAGTGGTAATTACCAGCTCATTGCTTTTGTTAAAATTAGCTCCAGAAAGATGCAGCTGCATTTTCTGTCTCTCTACCTTGCAGTGCAGAAGATCATTCCAACACCAAGCAGTGTTAAAGCACCAGCTGCTGCTTGCTAAAGTCAATCCAGCCTGTCATAAGTATCTCCTCAAAGCCTATTGCCTGTATTAAACAAATAGCTTGTGCCAGCAAATTACATATTTATTTATTTAGCTATTTATTGTTTTTATTTGCTTAAGAGGAAGAGAATGTATTTTACCCACTGAGTATTTCAGTGAACAAAGCTCTCCAATAAGATCTCTTTGTTAAGATGTCTCTAACCAATTCTGTGCTTTCCCTCAGGAATCAGAGAACTGCATTCAAACAGGATGCTTTGGCTTAGTGAATTAGTAATGCTGGTGCTGGAGATACTTAGTTTTAAATTTTATATGGGAAAGCTTTAAATTTAGGGAGAAATGTCACAGAAAGGCCAGGAATATCTGGGTTTACTGAAAGAGCTCTCAACACTAAATGGTGACACTGGAGAATCCATGGGAGTAGGATGCAGTGTCACATGTAATAAAAAGTCTGAAGATGGCAGGACCTGCATAAAATTATGTCAATTAATAAAAATATAATGAATTGATAAAAGTATAACCATTCACATTAGATTCTTATATAATGGCAAGTACATTAACAATGGTTTATTAATAACAGTATAAAATGCATAAATAAATATTCTAATGAGTCCTCAGATGTGTATGGCATTGAAAAGATCCTTGATCACATCTTAGAATCTCAGATTTCTCATAAGACTCAAATTCTCAGCGCATAGACTTTCACTCAGCTACCACTAATGTGCAAAAACAACTTCTTCTGGCCATATTAATGGCCCAGAATACTACTGGGTTTCTTATTTTCAAAAATTAAAATGTTTTTTGGTTGGTTGGGCTTTTTTATGCTATATTAGGAAAGAAGATTTGCTACTCCTGTTTTGCTGAAAGACTTATCCAGAAGTTTCCATGAGCAACACTGAGAAAGTGGCAGGGGAAACTTTCAGTATAGACTTTTCTTACCCATACTCACAATCATTCACTGAGGTGGGAACAATTTCAAAAATTAAATTAGAATATTTGGAAAAAATTGAAATATATTCCTTACTCCTGAGTCCATAACAGCTAGAATACGAACTGTCATTTTTTAAAATTCAATCACATGGTGTTTTATATAGAAATCTTCCTGCTGCTGTCTTGCGTTTTGCAGTTGGTTGTTTTTGTTTTGGTTTGTTTGTTTTTGGGATTGTGGGGTTTTTTTTAGTTTTTAGTGGTTTTGGTTTTTTTTTTTGAAAAAAGACAAACATAGTAAGAATTAAAAATATTTCTTAAAAAAACCCAAACCACTCTTTGTTTACCCAAAAGAATGAAGCCAGAGTGTATGTCTACAATGCTGAGGGCAAACAGATGCTCATGTTCACTGCTCCAAGCAGGATGAATGAGGGCCAGCTGTGAGCCAGCAGCTACAGAGCTGCTGTGGCACAGCCCTGTGCCAGCACACATGGCTGCTAGAGCTGATACATTTGGGTGGCTCAGACAATCACACAACTATCTGTGCTGGTCTGTGCTGGAATATTTACTAGGAATAAAACTAGGGGGGTGGCAGGGAAAAAGTGCCTTGGTTTTATTATTCTTTGCTCTCCCTCTTGGCAGACTAACTTCCGAACTCTTCCTCTCATTAGCATGTGCTAAAGAACCTGTCATCCCTGCTTGAATTCAATAATTCTCTCTAACTTCACGTTCATGAAGCTTTTTACACTTTAGTGTGTCCCGCTGGTCAGAGCAGGTTCTGCTGCAGGTTGGACAGATCTCACAAGGCCACAAAACTCCCAAGGAATGGACACTGGCCCCTGCTGGGCTGGATGTGCTGTGCTGTCATAGGTGCCACAACTCCAAGGCCAGATTGAACACTGGAGTGGCAACCATCCACTTCCACTTTCCCCAGCTGAGCAGCACCCAGTCAGACAGGAAGGAAGAAACAGAGCCAGAGATAACAAAAATATATTCCCTCTCCTTCCAGGTGCAATTCCTCAAAGCAGCATTACTTCTGATCACCGAACTAGGCATGAATTCCCAGCTGGATAGTCAGGTTAACTTACTGCCTCTGGTGAGTCTTACAAGGTCCCAACCAATGAACAAAAATAACGCAAGTGTCCAGCATGTGACCTTAAGATTCACAGTCACAACCTGGCCTAATGATGCTTTCTCACATGATCGTTGGCTGGTTTTCCACTTATCAAGACCACCATGCCTTTATCTCAGTGTATAATTGCAAATATTACTGGGGAATGGCCCCTGCAGGTTCTCTATAGAGAGAACATATTGTTAATAAATCATATTCTCAACTGGGGTAATACTGAAAACCTTGATAGAAGAGCTGCTGAACTCTTTCCACATCTTAAGTTTCAATCAAAAATTCAAATTACGTGCTTAGAAAGCAATTGTTTTTAGGCAGCTTGAAAGCCAAACACATTAACCGGAAGGTTATAAAGCCATTGGCAATGTGACTTCGCTTTCAGTACCCTTGTTGCTTTGACAGTACATCTGCAGTAGCTGTTTTTGACACAATCACTGGTTCTTTTTAGCTGATCATTTATGGGGTTGTATCTGGAGAAAAACACCCACATAAAAAAACCTAATACTACCACTGCTTTCATACATGGGAACTGCTTTACAGCAAATAACAATTTGCATAATTATTAAGCACATTGCTAGAACTTGGTTTATTTTACAAGTTTTCAGAAATTTGTTCTGAGTCATGTGATTTTTTTTTTTTTAGATTTACTATAATGAGAATAATCTCATTATGAAATAAAGTGATAATTCTCCTAATATCAAAGTTATAAAATTAAAGTTATGCATAAAATACTGATGTTCCACTTAGATATACAAATCCCAGTGGTCAAAACATACAAGGCAATAAACAGCAGTTGAATAAAATCAACTTATCTAACTTTAATATGCTGGGACACATTTCTGTAGAGACAATTAAATTAGTTACAATGTCCCAAGTCTTTCAAATACTTATTTAAGTGCATAACTAACGACTGGAAAGAGACTGTATGAATTATACTGGATTATGAGCAATGCACTGTCCCTGGGAGCACACAGACATTTCTTTGTACTTCATTTGTAGCGTCAAGGAAAATCTAGTTCCAAGTATTGTTGAAGAAACCTTTGCAAAAGGTGAAATCAAACGTGCTGCTGTTGAAAAGGACAACTTTGTAACCGTTTAGTCAGTTTTTAGCCAGTATCTGAAATTTCTTAGAACTGCATCTGGAAGAAGCAGTCATGGGCAACCAGTCCATGACATAACCAGCTGCTGAGCATGGGAGAGGGTTGTACACATTTTAGATCAGAAACTCTGTGAGCCATTGCAAATGTGCAGTTTCCATTCCAGTTTATAACATCATTTTCTTAATTGTCTCTGACATTTTATCCATTCTAAGAAAAAAATAAAAAAGAACACTACATCAAAAATTATCATGCAAAACTGAGGGCGGGTTAATGGGAGCAAATCAGTGAAAAACATGCAGCAGTTACTGCAAATAGAAATGCTGTTCCCCCTCAGGTAAAGGCTCCTCACTTTGGTTGTCACCAACAACTTGAACACCCAGCAGTTTATTTTAAGTACCTTGCACAGTTTATAAAAGCTATCATGTAATGAAAGTGTTCATAATAGTTGGAGTTGCTTGCTTCTGTCATCAGAGTCACAGAATGATTTGGGCTGGAAGGGACCTTAAAGGTCATCGAGTTCCAACTCATGATGATACCCTGCTCAGGACCCCATTCAACCTGGCTTTGAACACTTCCAGGGATGGGGTATCCACAAGGGAAGTCCCTTCATTCAGGAAAGTCTTTCATGATTTTTGTTACTGACAGACTTGTGTTACCTCTATCCATGTCCTGAAAGATCATTAGAGATACACAAATGTAACTTTTTTTACTGACAGTTCCTCATTAATTTATTACTCTGATTAAATAAGATTTTTATTAATATTAAGAAATTAATTTTCTGTGTCAGTTGTAAAGTAACAATGACAAGTTTCCCTTCCTCAGTGATTGCTACTTGCCATCTGGCTGAAGCAACAGTATTTTGTAGAGAAACAGACGTTTTTGGAATGGTATTTCAAAGGATTCAGCTCAAGTAATCAATAACAATAGTAAAAAAAGTAAGCTAAAAAGGCCAAAGAAACAAAATACTCTGATTCAGGCATCAGATAGCTAAACTGCAGTCATTGTTCCAGTGGGATTCAAATGTCAAGGCTGTTGGTGTCCACAGCACAGATTTCCACTAGCTCTGAGCCTACTTTATTTTAGCAGAAGAGAGCACCTGACTGCTCAATTTGTGCATAATTTGTTTTTAAGTCCTCACAACATTGTCCAAAGGCAGCTTCAGACCCATGCTGAGAATTTCAAGCCACGTAAGTCTTGCATTTGCAACGAAGGAGGTGCTCCAATTTACAGACCTCTCTGCTAGGGGGACTCCTTGGCACACAGGAACTCCAGCATTACTGGATAAAGATTTTACTCCATGTCACTATCTTCCCCTCAAGAAGGAAGGGAGACAGTGACCCCTCATATGCTAAGCACTTGTCCCAGAACTGCTCACCCCAAAAGTACTGCTGCAAATCCTACATCATAATGTCAGCTGGAAGTTGATGACAAACCACATTATGTTGCTATACTTGGACTCTGTTTCAGAATCATGTCAAACAAGGGAGCAGAAAGGTTCAAAGATAATTCACAAGCGTTACATGTTTTCAGAAACTTTGATAATTTTATTTATGCTTGCACTGGCACTTGATTCATCATCTAAGATTTGTAAATTATGTACATAGGGAATTTCACACAGAAGGCACTCCAGAAACAACATTCAGTATCAATTACTGACACACGTTCAGAGCTGCTTTAGAAAAGGATAAATTATAAATAGGAAATATATATTGTATTAGGCTTCTACAGCAGTGACCATGATGATAAAGCAACATTCAAGCTAAGTTCGGATAAAACTGAGAAAACTAAGTGACCTTTCATTTCTTCCAGTAGCATGCACTGGGATCAAGGACATACGTCTCCAAGAGTCTCCTGCAGGAAGATATAATGCACTCCTGAGGCTGCCAGAACATGAGCCTCTGCAACAGTGACAGGAGGTCAGTATGTAGTGTGGCATGGAGTGAACAATGACATAAGAAAGATGTAGGAAAACTTTATTTTCCAGTCTCAGGAACCTTATAACCAAGTGCCTGTGGCTCAAGAGAATATAGAGCTCCCAGATCTCAAAGTTTTTGAACTGTTCAGTTGTAAACAGAAACCTGTTCCTGATCTCTAGACATTATAGTTGCTCACTCTTGAAGGGATTAAACCATGAAATGTGTCTAAAGAAAATCAAAACAGCATTTCAGCAAAGAACAGAACCTGAAAAAGCTAGCATTGACAGACATCTGAAGAGTACAGAAGGTCATAGAGAACTCTTTAAGAAAAAGAGAACATTTGCATTTTGATCAGCTGTAATTTTACACCTGAGGTCTAGTACTACTAGTTATTTAATTCTAACAACTGAGAAAATAGTTCAAATTTGCCGTGTAACTAATCTCCAAACCTTAGAGATATAAAATCAAAGGAAATGTGTACTTTAGAGAGCAGCTGCAACTACAGGATATGGAATTAAAGAAATGTGCTGAGGATCTCTGAAAACATGCACTACAAGATTTAAAACACTAAATTACCTGGCAGTTTAGAGAAACTGTGGTTGCCCCATCCCTAGAAGTGTTCAAGGCCCGGCTGGATGGGGCTTTGAACAACCTGTTCTGGTGGAAGGTGTCCCTTCCATTCCAGGGGCTGGAATGAGATGATCTCTAAGGTCTCTTTCAACACAAATCATTCTGTTATTCTATGATAATAGAGTGTCATTAAAATACTGATGGAATTGAGACACGTTTTAGTAAGGCAGAGAAGATAATTTCTACATTAAAGCTGTAATGTCTATTTTTAGGTTCTCTCAGACAGCTCGAATTGGAAATTACACTTCAAACCCACTAATGTTCCATACTCCACAATATTAAAATCACATCCACAAACACTATGATAATTCTAATTCACTTATGTTTGGGATTTCTCTGAAACTAAGTTACAGCAGCTCTTGCTCCAATGAAATTTGAACAGATAAATAAAGCACCATTATTTAAGGAATAATTTGAAATGTGTTAAATTTGTTGCAAGCTAACCATGAAATATTAATTATAATCATGTATTAATAGGGAAACACAACCCAAACTTTTCCAATTGCTAAGAAACAAACATCTGGGGACTTGCCTGGTTCTAACTGAATTACAGAGAGTCAGGAATGTGACTGCTCAGCTGCAGCAACATTCATTTAGATTATTACCTTGCATGGCATTGTCATTCCTGACACTGTATTTTGGCAGATTCCAAGAAGGTTGTCAAGCCATTTGTCAGCTCAGTCAAACACAGTATGAGCAGGAGGAATATTTCAACAGAGGTGAACTCATTTTCACCCAGGTATTTTGATAAATGTTTCTGAGGGGAACTGCAGCCTGAATTCAAGAGAAAAAAATCCAGATTAATGAAAAATATCCTAGAGAATTAAAATATTAGCTGGAGAACTGGAAAAATCTGCCCTATATAACACTCTTCTAGATCTCCCAGTTTCTCTAATTCTCAGAAAATTATGGTTTAACCACACTGAGGATGTTTGAAGGAAACAGCATGCACTTGTTTTCATGTTAGAATCCTGCAATCAGTTAATAAAATGCAAATTATGGTTTAGTGTATCACTTCTTAACAGAGGATTGAGAACATCTGATGGCTGAAAAGCACTTATGTGAGAGGAAGGACCAGACCCTTCAGCAGTGGCAATTTTCACAAGCAGGTTTACAGCTGTACCTTATGGAAGGAAAGCAGATACACAGATAAGGCTCCTACAGTGCAGATTCTGACACCTACATCAACAAGAACAAGGTGCCTGGGGATTGGATTTGCAAACTGGGATAATTCACACCGAGGATCCAACATCTGCTCTGCTCTTTAAGTTCACACTTTGCAGCAGACTGGCTCCAGCCTGATCCCCTGCACTGATCTCTTAGCTATTAGGTTCACATATCCCCAAATATATCTTGTTTTCTCCTTTCATCAATAAAGAACCCATTTCATGTGCTCTACAATGTGAGGAGTGCAGTGACTGGAAACAAGTGGGAGGCTGGATTCTGAGGTAGACTGGGATGGAAACTAAAATGCTAATGAAGAAATGCCCTGTGCTCACTGCAGCCTACTTCAAGACCTTCAAGGACTAAATAGATCCTGATTAAACAGAGGATGGTTAAAACTAGATCATGTGAGCTGAACTGCCGTGGGATGAGCAATAATACTGACTGAAGAGAAAGTGAGGGGAAAGTCTGACCCAGTGTGAGATGAATCCAGAAGCTGAAGCACAATGCAGTAGTAAAGGGGCAAGCAGGAACCACAAGAGCCATCTGCCAACAGATCATATTTTGCACTTTTTAATAATTATTTTCTTTATAGCAGACCCTCTTAGACTACATCTACAGTTCACCTCTGAGACAGGCTGGCAGATCCTGAAATTTGCTGGAAGGCACCATTATACATCGGCAACTATCCTTTCAAAAATGAAGTGTCATTAATCATGACAAGAGCCATGAAGAGCTTGAAGAAAATGGTCACAATGAATCTCACATCTGCTCAGAAGGATGAATAAACATACACCCCACACCAACATCCCTGCAGGAAACAGCACTGCTTTATTTGGTTGTGTTTTGGCGCAGTAGAATCCCCTCTTCTCTAGATCTATAAATGGGGTAAAATAAAGGGAGCCTTTATTTTTTAAAAACCCACAATAAATCAATATACTTAGAACTTAACCATATTCAATATTCAATATTCATATTCAATATGTGTGACTCTTTGTCATTGTAAGGTGTAACCCTGTAGTGTGCTTTCCTGGCTACCATATCTGTGTAATCACATTCTCAGCTGCAGCCCTTTGCCTCCCTTTAAACTGCCTCCACTGACTGGTTTACATCTTACTGCATCTAGTTCTGTCTCCTTAATTTCACATTCCTGCCTCAAAAAAATCATCAACATTTCAAAATAAGGGTGGAAACAAAAATTTATTAATCAAAAATTTTCACAATTCTGGATTTTAAGACCTACATTCTAAGTGCCCCTTCAGTTGTACAGCTTTTCTCCTAAAAGGTGTGCACTGACATTAAAGAGAACTGCATTATTACCTGTACATCTTTTATTTCTTTCTGCAAGGTTCAGTGGTTCTGTGGTTTACAAACACTGCAAAGATTTCTTTGTGACTGCTGACAACTCCAACAACAAAAGGAGTGTTTACTGAAGATTGTTAGCAGTTGCTTTTGTTCTGAGCTTATTGCTTCAACTTTAGCATGCAACTACCGAAACTAACTATCTCTTATTACTTGCACTTCTTCACCTTGGCTCAGATTTTCTTCTTAGTTTTGCATTCAGTCAGGCTAAACCTCCTTTACTCTCACTGATCTGTTAAATTTCTCCCAACTTCATACTGGCTTTCAGCCACCCATGTTACATTTCTTAGTAAAAGACCATTTACATTTAACCCTCTTCTGTCTCTTTCCTTTTGTTCACTCAAATATCTTTAGCTTGTTTTTCAGGATATGCACTCAACTGACGAGCTTAGCCTGGCTGTTTGGCTTTCTGCAATCCACTTCTCCAATGTATTCTTGCTATCTTTCACTCTGGCAATTCTTTATGTCAGAAAAACAACTCCTACTCTGCCTTCTATTTCACTTCTGGCTGTCACTGAGATACTATGATTTTTCACCGTCTGTCCCAATGCATTTGATGGATTGTCACTAGAGTTTCTCTCTCCTAAATGTCCTTGATATCTTTAATTACCTATTTCTCTCTGTTTACTTTGCACTCACTGGGACAGATTATATAAATCAGGCGTACGTGAACTGAAATTAACAGATTTGTACAGATGTAAAAGTGACAGAAATGAGAGCAGAATACAGACTAAAGAAATAACACCTAATTTCTTTTGATATATATATATAATGGAAAATCATGGCTGAGAATTTACAACACTTCTTTCTATGCTTAAGCGTAACAGATTCCTTTCTGTCATCTGCAGCAACAGCACTGGCAAAACCAGTGATTGATGACTTGCTTATGCTGTAGAGTAAAACAAAGTTACATGTCTATTTCTTATGTCTTTATAATAAAAGTAAATTTGAAGGAGTTTCCCAAAAATTTATTATTTAGAGAGTGTTCACACAAACTTGCCTTTCTTCACCATCCTACCACTTTCAGATTCTTCACATATTTTTTGGTATTCTAATGAAAACTGCTTATTTGTAGCTATAGTACTCATCAACTAGACAACAGAGTGCTTCCTACTTTATATTTCAAAGCCAGACAACATCAGTTTCTAGAGAAGGCAGAACTAGAATGTAGTTTATTTGTTTGAAGTTGTAATCATCCAGTGGTTCTGTGAAAACTGAGCCAAAGAATTTATCCCTAGAAAGCTGGATTTGCTACAATACATCCCCTGGATCTACCTCAATGACTTTACTGTCCGTAAGGTCAAAACAAAATAACCTTCTAAATTTATTACAGTTCCAGCATTTCCACACTGATTATATCTGAATCTACTTTCAGTCCATTCTAGTTAGGCAATAACATTGTAAATTTTTTCATTTAATGGATTAAAATTCCACTTCACTAAGAAGAAACTCTCCAAGTGCTTCTAATCTACCGTCACTTCCCATGTGTTATTTAAACAGTCAGGTTCCTCTTCTTTGATGGTGAAGGTTGCAAGGGTGCTTTGCTCCACTGCTGCTTTGCAGAAAGCAGTTCAGATGGGGAAACACACACAGCCCTGCCCCAGGGCACATCTCCAGGCGTCCTGGGCAGCTTCAGCTGGGCTGTGCTGGCCCCAAGGGCAAGTGGAGTGGGAGCACCGAGGAATGTAGTGAAGGAGAAAGGTCTCTGATCTCTTATCCAAGTTTTTTGGCTACATGGTTTTATGGGCCGTTCACACAACTCTGATCTCGAGACTTATTTTTCCACAGACAGCATGGTGAGATTCAAAGGTAGCTTGGCCACAGTTAAAATTCATCATTTTCCCTGAAAGGCAGCAGCTGGCCTTTGTTTATTCCCTAACTCATCTACATGGCCTGTGCTCTGTCTGCTCCTCCTCTGCCTGATTTGCTTGACTGTTCTCCACACGTGGCTGACCACACTGTTCTCTTTCCCACATGAACAGTTTTCTTGTTTTTGACAGTCACTTTCCCAGCTCTCTCCTCAAGCAGTTAAAAATATCTCCTCCTTTCCCAGGCTTCCACTTGAGAAACAGTTCTTCAGGAGCAGCTAATCCCCTCCAAAAGTGACCTAGTCAAGTTTGAGCAGCTAAGATTATCAAATCCAAATGCTGATAAATAATAACACCCTAAAATACCTTTCAAAATCCCAGAGATGACCCTTGGTTTTTTTCTCAATATATCTCTTAAAATGTCAAAACTTGCTTGGCTCTTTGGAGTGCAGTGCTCCGAGCCACCTCTGAGCACTGAGCTATGACAGGTATCTCTGCAGCTCAGCAGGATGATAGCTAAAATATTTGCTTTATTTATATACATCATATATATTCTCTTGGCTGTCATAGAGTATAGTATGCTTAGCTTTTCTGGAATGCAGAGCAAAATAAAACATCTTCAGATGGAAGATGGATAGAGCAGGACTGGATGTACAACCAACAGAAAAATCCTTCCAAAGCAAGAATCATGCTATACTTGCTGCCTTATATGTCAATATTATTTATTTTAGCTCATCACTCAAAATGAAGTAATTTCAGAGAGAATCTGGGGGCTGTTCTGGGGACCTCTCACCTCCTGTGTCAAATTCATATAAACACACAAAATACCCAATTCTACTTAAAACCATTTTCTTTCATTTGAAGTGTGATGACCTACACTTTTGTATGCTAAATAAGCTCTTAACATTACTTGTTTACTGCAATATTCCCTTTAGCAACTGGAGCTGTGGAGTAGCATAACGATTGATTCTGCTCTTGAAGGTGATTTACAGATGAAAAAAACTTTTTTATGTTCAACTGTATTCTAAATTGAGTTGCTGTGATGCTGTAAGGAAGTCTAATTAGGTAAGGTAAAGTCTTCCAATTTTTTTATGGGTACTTAATTTTTGGCAATAAGCAAATTTTGCCTTAAAGAATAACCAAAATTTAGATGGTACATTTCCTTTCACTCTAAAACCTCCAAGGGTTTTAACATGTGTGCTTGCTGGGGGTGGTTACTCCCATAAAATGCCTCTGACTGCTCAAGTTCCAAAAAGACTTCTCATTCCAGTGCATTTCCAAGCCTACACAAAGCCATAGTCCAGCCTCTCCATGCCATCAGAGCACTCCACTGGGATGGGGCTGATTGTTCTCCTGCTGCTGCAGGAAAATGCTGCAGAGAGGCTGATGGATATGTACAGGGTGGGAATGGAGACAGCCTCTGCAGCCATCCATAAACTCCACTCATTTCAATTGCTTGCTGTCTGCCACTGAGAGGAACACTGAAAAAAGGGAAAGAAGAAGGCTATTTATTTTTACTTTTTAAAAGACATTAATTTGCCTTTATCATTTGGTATGGCAACATGAATGACTGGATCCTAACACAACTGTGAGTATCAATTCTGATAACAACTAAGACATATATTTCCCAACAAAAATAATGTGACAACATCATGTTCCCTTTCCTCTGGAGCATCTACTCTTGATCAACAAACATCAGAGATAATTCCTGATGATGACTAGCCTATCATATGCAAGAAAAGAGAATTTTTTAAAAACATATAAACCAGGACAGAACAGTGAATATATGGCACTGCAGTGCTTAAGAAGCAGCTAAATATTCCTGTAGAAGAGATTTGCTGAAATTCTGACATCCAGATGAGGAGAGATGACTAAACCTTGAAAGCAGGTGAATTAAGGCTGTTTTTACATACTGAGTCTGAGGTGTCTGAATTCATCATGAAGTGGTCCAAAAATATTTTTCAGGAATAAATCTTTGCCTTCAGAAAAAAGCAAAAAAGAAAGAAAAACCAGGCTAGCAGATTATATTTCCCAGGTATGTACCTTTGATATGTTCTGCATTTGTCTTAGCTTTGTTGTTTGAAACATTATATTTATTGTTTGAGTAAAACTAGACATGTAAAATGGAGCAGATAAAAATCTGTGTCTGTGGGGGTGGTTTATTTGGAAAAAAAAAAGGCAACAAAAGGGCATCTTTTGATAAAATGAAAGCGTACCTATAATATGTATTGGTCAAGGAAAATGTCTTTCTTTTGTGGAAATGTTTGAGAGAAACTAACTGTTCTCCCACAGAGTCTGGCCACTGAGCTCTGGCACTCACCTGGTATCCAATACAGGCTGACTGGGCTGGCACAGGCCTGTGACATGCAGGGTATTTTGGGGCAGGCAGGACAATGAGTATTGACGTGGGAGCTCTCCCGAGCACAGACACGAAGACACAGCTCAGAAACTGGGGATTCACTGCTGTGCTGTAGCCTGGCCACTGACTGGGCCTGAATTCATGAGCAAGTGAGCTGCTTGCAAAATAATTTTCCAAATGGCTCCTCCAGTCTCTTTGAAATGGTTTTCAAGCTGAGTCCACTTCAGTTTTCCTAGTTATTTGAGTTCTGTTATGCTTCACACAACTTTATTCTGCTTTCAGACTTTTGCTCATGCCTGATTCAAGTTGAGCATTGGGAGAGGAATCATTGCTAACAGAGGGAAGATCATGTTCCAGGGGCACTGACTGACATACAATTTAAACCATTCCAACAAAACTGTACAATTAACAACTATCTGGATAACCTAATATATCTTGGCTTGAGACACAAAAATTTGGTATTTTGAGAAAAGACCAGTTATTGCTTCCTCTAATATTCACAAAAGCACCTTTGCAGCTGCCTGTCAACTGAAGTCCCACCTGCATAAAACCCAACTAAACCCACCCAGCTGTTCTTACCAGAATAACCTACTTCAGAAGTTTTGTGATGTTCTTACAGAACATCAACTTTCCCTGTAGACAATCACCTTGTAGAAGAAAGAAAAGCCCCAACAGGAACAAAAGTCTCAGTTTGATATGGAAATACTGCCACACAGGTGCAAGAACATTTCCAGTTGTCCCAGGACAGGATATGTCCCAGGTATGTGAAGTGAAGCACATTAATCTAGCAGTGAAAAGTTAATTCTGCTTCAAAATCTAGGCTATCTCACCAAATTCTAATGGAAACTGTTGCCACAATACACACAACACAGCAGAAGAGAGACATAATGAATTAAAGTGTGGAGAAAACAGTCTCTTCATCCCAATAACCACCCATTTAATTCTCAGAATTTTCTCTTAATCAGTAACATTAAGTTGTAGACACCCAATTAAACAAACCCAGAAAAAGGTTCTTCAGTCACACTCCTGTTGTCTAGTTAACACTGCAGGGTAGTAATGACATCATCAAAAGTAGAATTTGATCCATTTTTCTTAAATAATAGTTGTTTTTAGATCAAATTCAAATTGCAGATGCTTAGCCTTTCCATTATGTAATTTAATTGTCATCCTCTCTCTTCTCTACACAGAAAAAAGATAAATGCCTTTTTGGCTTCCAAATTCGTACCCTTGAGACAGACAAAGCATGGATGAACATATTAAACACGAGAGCTGTTGTGTTCTGGTGAGAATGTGGGGATCATTTTCTTTGCATCTTCTGACCTGCTATAGAAATCTATAGCACATTAATCATTCCTAAACTCAATCTCAGTGTGAGGTGGGAGCAGGGTAATTTACTGTGTCTGCATCAGATTTTTCTTTCATCACACTTTTATACAGCTCAGTGGAAGAAACTAATACTTATAAGCTTAACAGGAATGTATTTCTGGTGAGGCAATGTTACTGTTACCCAAATGCAGAAATGAATAATTAAGTCTCCCTTAAGAAAGCATCCACTGTATAATAATTCCTAAACTCATTCATGCCATAAATTGAACTAATTAAATTAGAGATGTTTCTTCCCCACTATAGAACAGATATGTAAGCACTGAGACAGCAGAATGATGCTCATAATATCAATAACTCCATAGATTAGCCAAAACTGACAGCCTAATTCCTGGATAACATCAGAGGTGAAATGGATTAACCATATGCTGTAATTTTTTTACTAAATCCTCCATCTTCTTTATTCACGATGCTTTGTGCTTCTAAAAGCTGTATGCTAGAGCCTTGCTGCTGTATTCCGTTTACTTCCTTCAGACCTGGGGGTCCTATCTAATATACAAGGAGTGGGGCTGAAGACACTGCAAGACAACATTGCATTGGGAAGGATGGCAATACTTGCTTCCTTGCTGGCAGGAACCCATTTTCACACCTGACATAGGCTGGAAAAGACCAGCCCCACACTCTTGTCATTATTTTTCCCTGTACCAGCTCTCCCCTGTCTCAGCACAAGCGCTCACACAGCTGAGTACTCCTGGATAAGGAACTGCACTGATTAAAATTTTGGGTGAGATAACTCTGCTCCCTGCCTCTTATTCCTATCCATCAGCTGGATGTCCTTTGAGGATGCTGAGAATCGCTCAAGCCCAGGTGGCACTGACCAGTCCTGAGCTACTCTTGGTACTTTTCAAGGCACAGAGGCATTTCTGTAATTTGCTACAAGGATATACCCAAGGGGTGATCTCAGAGCCCTCTGCAAAACCTCTGAGCAAGAAGGACAAAGAGAAGAACTCGGCTGCCTCTCCATCTAAGAGGACTGAAGTGACAAGAATGTTTTCTTTGCTTAAAACTATGTTTTGACTTACAATGAATAAACATTCACTGCTGCATAGAAAATTGCACCCATCACAATACTTCTATATACTTAAAGGGCCAAACTCATCACAACAGTCTGGCAGTTCAAATTGCACAAAGCATCTGTAAACTACAGTCCCTGGCCAGAAGACACTGGAAAGTGATCCTCTGCATTTCTCTCTAATTCTCCTTAACACATCTTGAATTCACACTGCCTAGAATTTACATATCTATTATTATTCTTCTCTGCACACTGGGTTATACTCTTGCCTCAGTGCTGCAGGGAACATACTGGAGTGACCATTCAGGCTCTGGGAAGTGTTCCTGATCCTCATGTTCTCACTCAGTCTGGCTATTGAGCAGTAGCTATCAGCACCTATTGGAATACTCTTATATTCATGGCAGAAAGGGACACAGTATCGTTTTACCTTTAGGCTATGTGGTGTACAGAAAATTAACAGAGATGTGGCATTCCTTGAATTCCTGCCACTTTTCATATTCACAACTTTTTATTTTGCTTAGTGTTTATAATGGTTTGTTCAGTGCTTGCTGAGAGAGAGCATGTATTGATGCTGTAACAGGTCAAGTCCTCATTAAGACTCCTAAAATTATTGAAGATTCCAAGCAGAAACGTTGGAAAGGGATATCACGAGTGCCTATTCTTACGTTCTCTTCCCTCAAACCATAAGGACAATTTTTATGCCAAGATTCAAAGTTAGCAATGTTCCTGTTAATAAAAAAAGCCAAAAACACTTGAAGTATTTCCACAGGAGGATTTCTGCATATATCACCTTCTCCTACAAATCAAACCCAGATATCTGGGGGTGGGAGGAAGGTTGGACAGAGACCAAGCATAAAAGTAGTGCAGTTTGATTTAACTGTCAGAAAGCTATGAAGGTAAAGGAGTGGGCTGAACTGGAAAGATTGCAGTTTCAGCTCCAGATACCCTCCTTGATATACACAATCCATTTATTTCTCAGAATTTCCATAAACAGGCAGGATGTCTATTTCTGTACTTACATTAATGTTGTCATTGATACCTTTTCAACCCAGGAGGTACCAATGAGTATTAGCATTAGAACATCGATATTCCATCACTGACACAGGCATAAAATCAGAAGAGGATCAACACTGAACTTCTAAAACACTATGGAAATAACCAGGCTCTCTAACTGTGTCCGTATTCACTGCACACACCTTGGAGTGTAACAGACTCACATAACTTAATCACTAGCTCTAAACACTTTTTTCTACTGCTGCTTCCCTACTTTAGCAATTTTCTGTTATTTAAAACACAGAATGCAAGTGAAATAAATGCATGCATAAGCAAAAAAAACACAATGCCTCTTCCAGCCATCAATACATGCTGGCAAACACACAACTGCAATAATGGGCCCATTGTATATTCCTAATGTTTCTCATTAATCAAATCTTGTTTGTATTAGAAGAAGGAAATAACTGTATCCAAATTAACTTGCCAATATGATAGCCATTAATAACACCAGAGTGAAGACTCATGAAATGCAATTATGGTACCAAAGTAATAGTGGTACAAACATAAAACATGATATAGTTGATACAAAGAATGGAACAATATGCACTGTCAGTTGCATATATAAAAGTACTTTTGCAGGTTCTTATTCCTCCAATTCCTTGGAACCTAAGTCATTCTCAGTCCACTCAACAGCTGAGACAACTGTAAGATACAATTTGCAGAAGTGGCCACTTGTGGAGGTTATTCTGCAGGATTCTGAGAAGAAAGCAAATGTGTGGGTAACAAAGGTTCTTGAGCTGGGAGAGAACTTCATTGCCATAAACTAATAAAGAAGGAAGAAAACCTTGTAGGTAGGGCCATTATTTCAGGGAAAACACTAGAAAGGATTTGAAAACCTTAGTTTTACTTGGGCACTTTGTTGCAGTTCTTCAGTCCACCTAACAGAGCTTAACATCTTGTGATCTGAGCTCCAGAGACCATGTGCAGCCACTGCTGGGACTGCAGGTCTCCCATTCTACAACACTTCAACATAGAACAGAATCAGGGAATCAAAGCCCTGTAAAATCATAAAGGCCAACTGTTAACCCAGCACTGACAAGGCCACCACTAAACTATGTCCCCATGTGTCACATCTACACTTCTTTTAAATCCCTCCAGGGACAGTGACTCCACCACAGTCCTGCGAAGCTTGCTCCAATGTTTGACACTTCTTTCAGAGAAGACTTTTCCCTAAACCCAATCTAGGCTTCCCTCATTTTTCATAGCTACACTAAGTAGTATATACACTAAGGATATGGTGCTTAAACATTCTTTCTGTACTGGGGTTTGTGCACAAGCCACCAAGCTCTGAATACACAAACTGATTTTAAATCAGTGTGGTGAAAGAGCAGGGGGGGTCACATGTAACTATCCCAACAGGAGAAATGGATGAGAAGAGAGCTTTTCTGTCTCTAATAGAATACTAAGGGAGAGGCTGTGGTATGAACACATATATTATTCATATGGCTGATGCTCTATGAAAGCCAGAAAAGCTTTCATATGGCACAAATCTGTAGGAAACCAAGCCTCATTAATTTGCTGTTCAGTGAATATTTGCTTGTTCCAACCTAGCTATCAGTGGAGACACTGTAAACTTATCTATTTTCTCCAATTCCAAACCTGTGAGTCTAAGGTTTTGGCATTTGGCCCGCAGCTGACAAAGGATGCAAGCAAAATGAAATAGGCTGATAGAATTGTAGGACTATTCCTCACCTGTGACCAATTAGTTCACTTAACACAGTTAGAAAAAACAATAAAACAAAAACAAACAAAACAACAAAAGCAACAACCAAAAAAAAAAGACAAAAAAGTAGCAAGCTTCTAGGAAGCCCAAATATCTTAAAAGAACTTAAAATTTTACAAATTATTTTAGGATTTAATTCTTGCTACTCACTGGAGTTAATGCAGCATTTTTGTTACACTTCAGAAAGAAGATAATTTACTCTGTAGAGATTCTCTGAAGAAAACATGATTATCAAGCTGGGGAAAAGCCAGCCTAAGTCTCCTGTGCTACCCTGACACATGGTAATCAATGTCTCACACCCTGTGAAGGAGTATTCCAGAGGTCAGTACTCAAAACACTCAGCCAGGGATGAATCTTGACCAACTGATGCTAGGATTTCACTGAAGGCAAAGGTTGTCACTTGACAGGACTGTTATTGTGTGTCTATTTCTCATTCATGCTGCAGTGGTAAGTGAGGAATGGCTGGGGTGACACGGAAATACTGCATCAGCTCTAGACACTGCCACTGAGCTGCTGCAGGTAGTGACAGCAGCACAGATCACCAGTGTCATAACTGGTCTGAAAAATTATTTCATTATAGGAATCGAAGATGTGATTTAAAAATTGTCATACTTGGGTATATGAACTGAATTCTTTCTATCGATCAGTCAAGAAGCTGTGTTGTTTAGGAATTCTTGAACACAGAAGAAACCATAAACGTGATCTTTTGGAATTTTCAGGGTATTTTTTTTTAAAGAATATTAAATTTAAAAAGGAGACAACATTTCAAAGCAGCCACTAAGGGATGGATTTTCCCACCTTTCCATAGCCCAGAACTACTCAAAAAGCAAAGCATAGTTAACCCTGAGCAAAATTCCAGTTAAAAATCAAACCAAAAAAAGACCCCCAAATTACATCATGATATTTATGCCAGGAACTAAGATTGCAGGAGGTTTGAGCTTTTCTGAGTGAAGCTGACTGGGTAGCTGAAGCAAAGGTAAGGGGTCAGTCCACAAGAGCAGGTGTATTCCCACTGGGGGTTAAAGGCACTCTCTGACTGGCTGCAGATCCCTGCTTTGCCTTGGAATTGTTTATTTTCCTGTAGAAAACTTTCCATTTTGCATAAGATACTTAAATATTGATTAATTCAAAAGGCCAGGCAGATACTTTTTCTCTTGCCAGCTAGACACATAAGTTGGCAGACAGCCCAAACGGACTGTAACATGGGCTTTCATTAATATTTACACTTTTTTGTTGGAAGTTTAAGAGCATTAACCAAGGAGTCAGAGAGCACAGAGCATAAAATACATCACAAGACATCTCCTCACCATCTGGGGATATGAAGGTTAAATGTCCATAACTAGGTGAAAGATTTTAGCAGGACACAGATAATCTTTGGTTGAGTGCATTCTCTGCTTTTAAACACTAACCCAGAAAAGATTTGATTTCTCCTTAAATAGTCCGGTCTTTACTGGAAGAAATGAAAACATTGTTGCATAAAAATTTGACCAAAACACAGTGCAGAAACACACAGGTCTATGATTAGCAGGGCAGAGAAATGTTACTTTGCTGTTCATAGAGCATAAGGGTAAAAATGTGATGGAACAGAAGAACAGTACTTAATTCACAGCATCAGATAATAGCCATGCAATCTGTATTTAAGTATAGGCTATTTCTGTCTTAAAAACTGATTTATTTCCTCCACCATACCCTGCATGTACAGACACCCATGGATGACATCTAATCAAAATTAGTAGGGTTATCCAGAGTTCTAAGTAATAAAGGAAGAACTGCTTCTAGTTATTGTTATCCTAGTTAATACAATTTAATATATTAATGTACTAAATGCATTAATGATACATGTAAGACATAACTAAAGTATTAAGGTATGCGCTAAAGTTAATATTTTATTGTGTTAGACCACCTGCATTATAAAACCCTTCATCTCTCAGTCTATGAGCAGAGCCCTCACTGACAACTCACAAGTACAATGAATATATAAATAGTTCTGTTACTTTTTCACAGCTTTTAAGTTAGTAGTTGAAATGTTAAATCAAAGGGTCAAAAAATATTTAAAACCCCAATAAAATCTTTTTCTTCAGTAATGATGATATTCCTCCCAAGAGACTGTAAAAAAAGGACTGGTTCAAGAAATTAAGTTTCAGAGATGAGGTGAGTTTTGTTTGTCTTGGCCTCTATGTCCTAATCTTCAATTTATGAGTAGCTACTGGTTTGTCTGCTCTCAAGAGAACCCATCTATCTCACTCAGCTACTGCTGTTCTGGGATTAAAATAGGAACTAATGCAGAAAAAAGTTTTCCTCACATTTTTAGAAAAATAAATAAATAAATACCGCTTCAAAATCTAAGTTTGCATTATCAGAATTGAAGAACTTAGCTACTTGTGACATGATACATTTGAAGTTGCATATGTTGCTATTTTATTGTGAGGGATCTTCTGATCAAGAAACTTCAGTGCACAGTCTTGAGTCCTACCTGTAACATGAAAGAGTTAATGCTAATATTGTCTGAAATAACCCAAATAAAGGCTTCCTGTAATTTTCACTCTCTGCTGTGCCCTCACACAAAACAACAAAACCCTGCTCTGAGTCAGAGAGTCTCCCTGTGCTAAAGCATCCCACTGTCCTTGTTTGGGTCAGGAGCACAGGGCCCTGTCCTGGTGGGCTGAAACATCTTCAGAATTATATTTGCTTCAGGATGTGTAAATGGGCCTATTACACTCCTAAATCTTAATCTTTTCCCAAAGCACCGAGCATGGGGATGCACCAGGATGTGTCACATCTGTGTCACACTGGACACAAATGGTGCATTTCCCACCCCATATTCTGCACTGGGGATGTGGGCAGGAGTTCTCCTGGGCACATTCACTGAGTTTCCTTGGTTATCTTTCTAAAAAATATGCTCATATTCTCCTACAGAAGGTTAGATTTATGGCCTCTCCTGCCTGCTAGTTTTGCTTCGATCAATTCTGAATTATACAGCAAGAAAGCTCCAAGAGAAGAAAAACTCCCAACAACAATGAGACAGTAAATACAGGGATGGCCTTGGGCCCCTCTGTTAGGTCAGCATAGCAAGGAATGTTTCACCCTCTTTCCGGATGTCTCTAGACTTCAAACATTAATATAGAGCACCTTATCCATATCTGTTGCTACATGTCCTTTTCAAGAGCTTTAAACTTAAATGTAAATTTAAATTATTTAAAATAATGACCTTTAATCCAGTGAAATGGGATTAAAGGGTTGAGCAGATTTTTTCCCATCAGGAATTACACATGGGGACCTCTGGCCCTCACTGCTGCTGATTACAGTGTATTTGCCTCATGTCCTTCCCAAACTCCATCCTTTTAGGTGTCTCTTGGGAGGTGTAGACAGAGGATTTCTCACAGTGCATTTGTTTCCCATGCTGGATCTCCTCTTGGACCATATTTGAAGATCAGTTCCAACACAGCACTGTTCCAAGGGCCCAGCTTTTAACATTTCTATGTTAAAGGAACTGGCACATTAAGTGCAATTCCCCAAGACAAAACCCTAATGCATTTTACTTAAATTATTTTTTAAAAAATAAATTCCAATAGGAAAAATGAAAAATGGAAAGCCTTGAACTGATTTCTGAAAGTACTCTCTATAATGTGTTTGCTGTATTCCCTGGGGTAAAAGTGTCTTGCACAGGCAACAATTATTAGAGAAAACAACCTGCCTCACCAGAGCCTCCCATAGACTTTCACCCTGTATTTTTAAATTCTCCAAGGCTTTTACTATGAAAAATTATTTTGCAGCCCAAAGAACAATCCTTCTGGCTTGAAATCCACTCTTATTGATACACCCCTTTTCTCCCAGAAAATAAAATTCAATTCTGTATATAACTTTGTTTAAATGAACTGAGATTTCACCCAGGTGATTTATCATCCTTCAGCAGAAGGCGAGACCAATCTTATCAGCATACTTTGGGTGTTGAGAGTTCAATTAGAACAGTTTGTAGCTGACTGTCTTATTGAAGCCAGGGGACCTGAGGTCAGCACTGATTGTGTATTTTATTGACAGGTATCTTTCCTTGACAGTTGTTTAGAGAAACATGAAAATACAAAACACAGCTTTGAGAATAACCTCTAAAAGTGCTGCAAAACGAGCAATTACTTATCATACCTCATCCCCTCTCAGGATGCTGTTGGGGTTTGGAATCTCTCCCAAAAACTGTCTGAGGATCAAATTCTACATTTATGCCAGCTAAGGGTTAGACATTGTACATCCTTTGCTATCTTAAAGCTTCCAAAGTATTAGAAGTTTCAAATGCTTGTCCACAGATTCCAACACTGGAAGGATTGCTTCAAAATTGTGCTGCTTTAATATTAACATAACAACAAAATTAATTATAGTTTTCTTGAGTCTGTCTGATGTGTTTCTTATACATAAGGAATAAAAATATGTTCAGAGCTCTTGTGAATTTCCAGATCAGTGATCTATTTAGAAGCTTCAGAGTAACAATGCAACACATTACAGGTGCCCTGTGCTTCGAAAGCAATTCTAAATCTAAGGAAAACCTCAAAATCTCATTCACACACACACAGAAAAAAAAAAAAAGTCCTATCAAAATGGAAAGTTTATTTTATGGTCTAAGAAATCATTTTATAAAAAGAAATATTTTTCTCACATATCTCTTGAAAAACATGGAATAACCCATTCAGTGGAAGGAGTCCTTACCCAGGGCAGGAAGTTGGAACTCGATGAGCTTTAAGGTCCCTTTCAACCCAAATCATTCCATGATTCTATGATTTGGAGCAAAGCCATAGCTTTATTAGACATCTATTCTTAAATTTGTTTTTATCTTTGATTTACAGAAAGTCAAGATTCCAGTGCAAATAACTATGCAAGAAACCTTTCAATGTATTACAACTCGGTAATTTACAGTCCATGGAAAACAAAACAGCCTCAAAATATTTTTTCTTGAAACACAGAACAGTTTTCAGAAACAAGGTGCTGTTCTCAGTGTTTTCTGATCACTCTTTCTTCCCCAAACACTTTCTCCGATTCAAGTCAGTTCGTCTTAATGACAAAAATGAAAAATCAGACTACTGCCTGAAACGTGGAAACTTGGAGAGAACAATTCTTCTCATATTAAATATACTGCAGTAAATATATAAATAGATGTCAATGTTCCCAATACATATGCAAGCATTCCAACCCCAAAAAGTGCTCCTTTTGTCAATTAAAAAAAATAATAGAGACCTATTCTACCGCAAGCACAGTAGTAGGGAGATATGGGATAACCACATGGATACATGGTTGTATGGATATATAACTGCATTATGGATACAAGGTTTTCAGGTAATTGTTAGACACACACTATTCCAGTTGTCTGCATAGTCAAAGAACACATTCCCACCTAAAGGGATTACACTTGAGTGAAAGCACAATCATAACCCTTAACCCTAGTGTTTGAGTTTTTCTGGTGGATTTTTTTTAATGGATGCTTGGAAACTAAAATGTCTTTAGCTTAAATGATTTAGGTGGATAATTAATTGTCTGTTGCTCCCACAAAGTGAGAATGCATCAACACAGAATATAGACGTATTTTGAAGGACAACAGAGGAAATAATGCTTAAATCTTTCTTAAAAGCAGATAGCTGTGACTTGGCCAATGGATAAGCCCAGTGATTTCAATATAATCAAACTGAAATAGAGCAGTTAAGCATTTAAGACTTCAATAACCTTCCTAAAAATCAATCTTTCTTTTAAACTAGCCTCCCAGCCATGCCTTAGCTTTCACAGCTTTAAAGAACAAAAAGTCCCTATAAAACACCCGTGTGGTGAAAATTTTTTTAAGAGATCATATTTGGGAAATGCTCTAATTAAATTTAACCAAATCACCAAAACCCTCACACCCAAAACCAGATGTTTCTCTGGGCAATTGGATGCCCCATACGATTACTGCTTGCATGCATATGTGTGACTGTGAGAGAGTGACTGATTGCCTTGTCTCATGGTGAAGATCAATAGTTGCTTTAAAAGGAGATAGATTCATGGAAGCTATTGGATCCAAATAGTTTATTGCTTTGTGCTCATCCTTTGTTTAATGGCAGCTCTCAGAGTCACCTCGGCAATTATTCTTTAAGTTGACTTTCAAGTAACTTCCTTGCACATCACATGGCCTTTTAAAGGTTGTGTTCAGAAGCAGCATCTCCCTCTCCCAAAGTGTTTAAAACAGAGGTGATGTCACAGCCTTCAGCATCCGATGGTGGCACTTATAGGAATTATATACTAAGAAAACCTTACAATTTACTCCCAGCCTCTGGAGCAATCCTTGATTTCTAGAATTAACTACTTGTTGGAAATGTCTTAGATTTGTGTTGCTAATTTTGTCCCAAAGGAGGTAGCAACCTATTGCATTTCAGATAAACATCCCAACACCTGTGGGCTCATCTTAAGGTACCTGACCTATCCAAATCACTAAGTTTACTACAGCAGTCTGGAAATCGATTTGTTTCTATTATTTTTAGATCATAATCCAATGAGTCATCAAGAGCAGTAGGTAGGTTTCAATACTCCATAGTCTGTGTAGTATTGAAATACAGATTTGTTTTTTCATTATTGTGTCATAGCTGTATTTTTCAGCTTCTGGACACTCCAGTTATTCCCTCTACAGCATCCTAAGTCTCTGCCTGCCCTCACCTCCCTCCATTTTGTAGGGAAAGAAATAATGTTTGAATAGAACATTAAATTATAAGAAACTCAAGGAAGAAAACCCAACCTTTCATCCAAAAACCTGAAAAAAAATTTGGTAACTCAGCAACTGAAAGCCATCTTGCTTCTTCTCCTCAAGATGTGATGTTGTTGAGGATGACAAGCTGTACCTATGTCAGCTGTTTCTGCTCCAGCAGACTGGCCTGAGCTCCAGTCTCAGTGAGCTGGGTGTCACATCAGGGCGCAAAGTGCAGCCTCCCGTTCCTGTGCTAGGAACACTGGCACAAGAGGAGCTGTCAGCTCGGATTTGAAGGTCCCTTGCAGCAGTGCCAGTATGGGATTCACCCCATGATGCCAGAGCACTCCCCAGGCTTAGACACAGGCACTGTGCTCTTCTCCACCAAGTTATTTGTCATGTGGCCAAAACCCATAAAACCTTGTAGTGACTTCTTCACAAGCTTTATTCACATTTATAATCATGAGTCTCAGCAATATAGAATACACAATCACGATTAAAACAAAGCTAGGATTAAACACAGCATCGGAGGCTTGTTGAGGATTTTTAACAGGGAGGATTCAGCTATCGTGACTTGAAGCCAAGGTGGCTGTGTGATAGACAAGCCTGTACTTGGTAGGACAGAAATGGGTAGATCTAAGACACACCATACCTTACTTTATCTGTTAGTTGTGGAAATAGTATCAAGAAAAGCAGAGAATATCTCACAGCTTAAAAAAACATAAACACTTAAAAAGCAGCAGTAATTCCCAGCCAGCCTTTCTTTTTCCTTATCTGCTTAGGAGCCAGGCATACCTCCTGTTGGTGCCACATTACACCCTCTGCATCCTTCACTGCTCTGAAACTGTCACTTTTTCTACCCCGTTACTTTTTTCACACACCACTAAGAGCTACCTTTAAGGTAAGGCCACACCACTAGGTCAGAAAAGTGAAACTCACTTATCTGATCACTGTTTTACGAGACAAGAAGCAAAACACCACTGTGGAGGCTGCAGCAAGCAGACAAGCTTTATGCACTGCTCCAAGGAGGGAAGACACAGCATATCAAATATGGTAGCAGATATTCAAACACTACTCTCCCTCATACAGAGCACACACCATGGAGCTGTTGAGAAGCTGCTATCAAAGCCCCAACTTTCAGCAAAAATCCCCTCTCATCCTGCATATCCCAAGGGGCTCCTTTCCTAACTTGTCCTCTTTTCACTGAAGTTTTCCAGTCCTGCTCCCTTTCACATTCAACCTCCCATCATCCATTTATTTCTCCTCATCTTTTCTGAGAACTGTGGATCTCGACGTTCCCTAGAACAAGTTTAGCTCTGTAGGCTCCAGATAAAACACTGCATCTATTTGCACTTCTTTAGAAGATTTACAATCTCATTCTACATTAAATCCCAAGTAAAGCCACCAAATTTAATGGTATGTATTATTACACGGGTAAAATAGAAGCCAGATTGCTGGCTTTGCCCTGCTTATGTCATCAGGATATCAGCTACTCCCTTATGCCAAGTAAATACCACAGATTAGGCTAAATTCCTTGCTCAAGCTATGTTTACTTGGTCAGTTTAATTCAACATGAATCTCTGTTGCCACAGAAATAGAAAACAGGGATTTTATGTCTGTATTAGACTGAAAACTCATCTCTTTTTTTCAGTCAGCCTGGTTCCTAGACAGAGGCTACAGAAAACATATGGGTTTATATTATCAATTAGGCTTCACAGTAAGTGTAATACACAAAATAAAGGACATGCCATTTCCAGAGGTTAGATTTAAAGATGAAGACTTTATGTCAATGCTATTCACCTCTTTTTATTAATATTCCACTTGGCAAGAAAGCTATGCCAATTTTCAGGTTTTTTCTTTTGTCATATTTTTTTTCCTTTTGAAATCCTATGAGAAATCTAAAAACAAAATTAGTATGATAACTCTTTCACCTTTTTTTTTTTTTTTAAATCTGTATTTTGTTTATACTTCATCAATATGAACAAGCAGCTAATCCTTGGAGAAATAAGTGCTTTGGCTTCTTCAAAGTCGATCAGCCTGGCTTGGTAGTCCATCACTATATTACTCTTAGTGGCACATTGGCACCACTGTCATGGGCCCTTCCTGTGCCTGGAACAAATACCTCTCCCATCAGATTAAAGCAGTCCACTTCAACACAGGGGAAATATGCAGTGTTTATTAAAATAGTGTCAAGCATTCTCAAACAACCGCCAGTGAACAGCTTTATCATCTGAGTGACAAATATTGCTAACAGCTGCAAGGGAAAACCAGTCAGATATTCTCCAAGGAATGCACCTTCTATCAATCTGTCCACTCTTGTTATAAAAACTGTTTCAGATATTTATATATAGGACGTGGCTTTTTCTTCCAAATAAAAAGGCAAAAAAAAGAAGGTAGGAAAATAATGGGAAGGAAGACAATGGGTTTTAGAATCTATCTACTATCTGCTTTCTTGACATTTATTCAATAAAATATTTCAGAACAAACATGCTAAATATGTATTTTGTACAATTTCTTTTGTTCTGCTTTATGGCCTCAGAATGCTTTGTTTTCAGTTCTTCCCCCTCAGTTTCTTGCCCCTAAGCATTGCATTAGAAATCTGTTTTATTTGGGCCTGATTTTTAAAACGAATGTGAGGTGCTAAGAGATGCATACATTTAATTATTACAATCCAAAAAGAGAACATCAATGCCAAATTTGTATCAATTTCTTAAATAAAACTGAATTCATGAAATGGAGTTAATAAATGGGTAGGATAAACTGGAAACAGATGGAGAAAGCTTCTGGGACTGTTTGGAAATATAGACTGAGTTTTGAAATCCTGATAGGTGTTTGTCTATGTATGTTGGCACCTAAGTTGAAGATCCAGATCTTTACTAAAAATAAGTAGTGACTGTTGTCTAACCAATTTGCAAACTGGGACACATCTCGCATCATTTGTCTTTAAAAAAAAAAATCTGATTTCCAGATTCCAGATACCTTTTCTTCACCAATAATTTTTGCGCAAAGAAAATGCCAGCAGGAGACAGCACGTCAAGGCCCCAGGAACACTGAGCTGACTGGGGAGCAGCAGGACAGTGTGCTCCAACCCTAGATAAGAGCTGCAGAGCAAGTGAAGCTGTCATAGCTGCACAGATAAGGAAACCAAGGTACAAAGTTGGGAACTCACTTGACAAGGTCACCCAGCGGGCCAAATACCACAGCTGAGGAAACAACCCACATATCCCAGTCCTGTCCTCCCATTAAGCTGTTTACCCAGAATATGCATCTCCCATGGAGGCATTCTCCTACACCCTTCCTCCTATAATTTTATTTTAACAGCCTGCAAAAGTTACAGTGTATGTAATTCTCTCTAATATTTACAGCCTCTGGTAAAAACAATTGCAACCTATTAAAGTGTGTTATAACCTCACAAGGAATAACCTTGTACAAAAATCCTCCACAGCTCAGTATCCCTAAATCTTAACAAGGAAAGGTAATTGTTAGCAGTAGATTTCCATCTCTGCAAAGCATAAAAGAGTCAAACATCAGACAACTGCATTTCAGAATGCAGACACAACAAGACAGAGCAAGACTCCTGTACATAACTGCAGCATGAGTAAGATGAGGGTCAGGGACCCCAGACACAGCTGAAACACAGAGGCAGAGAACACAGTGCACAGGGAGATACATCAGCCTAGCAAACATCCTCTCCGCTGGGAGAAAAGTATTTCTCTTGTATCCACCGAGTCATGTGGTTGCTGCCCCAGCAGTACCTGCTTTTTTACTCCTTCAGAAACTTGTCATCATTAGGTTCTAGTGATAAGGATTTCATTCTGATTACTTTGAAAATCCTGAAGGACAATGCACTGTGTGGTTCAGTGCACACAATTCAAGGATGGACCATATAATATGCCCTTAGATGTGAAAATGTTTAAGAAGTAGAATTTAATTCATTATGGAAGATAGGTAAACCAGAAACCAACTTAGTCAGAGCAACCCCATCTACACTGTAATTATGGAGTTATATCTAACCTTGAAATTCTAAATCTGTTACTCTGCATTTCTTCTGCTTCACTTGCTTCCCACTGCCACCACTGCATCTTATCTAATAATCTGCCTGTGTTTCTTGAATTGCTTTTTCCACATATACTGGCTGCATGCTTACAGAAGGCTCCCCATTTGTTATTTTCTATATGGGTTTTACTTTCCCAGTTTCTATTCACTGTTGACAGCCTTAGTTGTATACTCATTTTCTCCTGTCAGTCTTGTCTATGCACTTCATTAATACGCTCTTTACCTATTTGTTGGTCTTTTACTAATCTGGGTTTAGTCCCATTCTCTGAAGCTCCATGTCATCTCCCCACTCCATCTTTGAGAAACCTTCTTGCCCAACTTAATGGCTTTTGCTAATGAGAGATAACAAAATCCTAAATAAAAAAGTCACTGAAATATATGTGTCTGCCAAAAGGTGACTTTTTATGTATTCATCATATTACAAGGACAAGACGCTGACAGTTTAGGGTTCTGTCTCGTGTCCTGGTAAGAAGCTGCAGGTACATAAACCTCATCTGAGAGATTTGATCACACTGGGGAAGAAACTTTGCTTTGCTATTTCATAACCTTCCTTCCTGCAGGAAGGTCAGAGTACGAAGATGAGCCTCCCACTGTGCTCTTAGCTTAATTACAGAGAATGAAGAACAAGTTGATGGATGACCTTCTTGCAAAATCACTCATCCCTTGGCCTCCATGAGTTTTCATAATGGACTTGAAAAAACTGTAACAAGTGATAAGAGGAGGGTATTACGAATTTTCTGAAGACCAAAAATGGCTGCAAAACCTTGTGACAGCATTTCAGAACTTTAAAGCCTGTTTTTATTCCTAAAGGTCCAAAGCTGACCCGTTTTTTTCAACACTTTGTGATTTTCTTCCTTTGACATTTCTAGTTAATAACTAAATAATTTTTATTTCCACCAAAAGCTCACATTAAATAGGATTTTGACAAAATGAGAAGAGAAAAAACATATTTCTATATTCACATTAAAATACACTAGAATAAAATGGCTATAGGAAGAATGCATTTTGACACAGATGAAAATTCATTCTTCTTTGAAACCCACTCTCCCTTGAGAAGCTCCATGACAAAGGGGACCAAGTTTAGGAAACAATTTATTACTGCATGGGCAGCAGCATTGGGTTCAGTTCTTTGCAAGAAGAAAGATACTTGGCATTTAGGGCCCAACTTGAGAGAGGTTTCTTTCTATGGCAATGTTTGCTTAGGCAGTTCTGCTCCTCCAGCCCCACCTGTTCTCTCCCCTGAACGAGATGCAGCTGTTGGTGTGGGAAAGACAAATATCTTGTCTGGACCATTACCACAGCAGTGAGGCAGATCTACACACACAAAAGAAAAAGCATGGAACTGCCTAGACTTGAACTTCCACTGAGAAGGTTCTGGTGAAACAGCCTGAGTCCTTTACCCTAATGAGTCAGAGGAAGGGCTGCAAGTAGACATGAAATATCTGAGCTGATACCAATCACTGCTCTTCTCTCAGCTGTCTTCCTCAGTGCAGCTTGAGATGAAATCCCATCCTGTTCTGATAACAGTACTGTGGAAACAGATACCTTCCCATGAGAAGATTTTAGGTTAAATTAACTTGTGGTTTTCAAGAGGAAAACGTAAAAAACTAAGATAAAGTTTTAGAAAGGCAGTTACTTATAAAAGGAGTTAAAACCTGATTTTTTTCCCCTCATTTTCTGAAGCCGCTAGCTTATTCCATTATTAGAAAAAGGCAAGACAATTTGCCATTTAATCACTTGAATTCAGTCTTCCATATAAGCCTTTTCTATTTATATATGCAGCAAATTTTGATGGCAAAATTTTTACAGAAGACATTTGAGCTGTTAGCAAAAGCAGAAGTAATTCTGTATGTTGACCCATATGAAAAATAATCCCTTTTCTTACCCAACAGTTAAAATCCATAATAAGATATATTTTAATACACTCCTTATATGCCAAACTGGTAAGAGAAATGAAACGTGTAACCTAATGTTGGAAACCTTCAAAACACTGTCTTTCCTTTGTACTCTTTAGAATTATTTTTTTCCCTAATAGTCTTTCAATTTCTCAACACATATTCTCTCTTCCCCCCCTACAGTATGTTTTTATGTTGTAGCTAAATTTATCTGCAAGTGATGAAAAGGATTTCCTTCCATTTGCTTCCTACAGACACCCACCAATAAGAATGTGCAATGCCTCTGCAGATCTTTGTCAAGAAAATTTGCCAGGGTAGATCAAGCATTTAAAACACATTTTTCCTTTATCTCTTCACTCTTATCTCGCTACCTTGAACTCCAATTTCATAGGCACTCAATGACACCACGGAAAGAACTAAATGACCTCAAAGTCCACAAAACAGGAAAATACAGATCTGCTTTTTCAGGTATTGATTCTGGAACTGTAGTCAGAAAAAATTCTCTCACAAGCCAGCTGGTCTCCAAAGGCAGGTTATGGAAACTTAAATCACTTGGGAGACTTCAGTAAGATAGATAGATAGATAGATAGATAGATAGATAGATAGATAGATAGATAGATAGATATGTAAGAAATACTTGTTGGGAAAATGGTGTTTAAAATCAACACTTCATTATTAGGTGAGCATATAACTCTATAGGAAACTGGCCCACTAGGTCCATTTCAGACAGATGTGCTTGTCCATCCTCTTTTTCTCAGCCACATCAGGACCTGGGTTGCAAAGGAATAGACACATACCCTGTAACTCTTCGAAAATTGTGGGGGAGTAGGGGAAAATTGAGAAGAATTAAAACAGACCAAATTTAGTACATGTAGGTGGTTTACATTAACACTTTTTGACATATCAATAGATTCTATTTTTGGTAGTGGTGGGATTTTCTTTTTATTCTATAAAAGCACTGAATAGCATGAGTGTCTCGTGATTTAAAAATTTAGAACAGCTGGAACAGAGTTTGAAAAGTAAGTTGGGTTTTCAGAGGGGCTTTGAGGACTATTTTGTTGAAGGTCCTGAGTCTCTCTCATTTATTCCTCAGAGGGTTTTCAATCTGAGGACACATTTACACAAGAACAAACCCTCCCAAAAGTAACATCACACCCAAACCTGCACTGAAATGTTAATAGGAAATTTAAAAAACACCAAAACAAACTAAACACCTTCCCACTGCTTAGCAAGTGCAACTTATATGTAACAGTAGGCTCACGGGATGAACCAGTCTCAGAATCCCACATCAGCTGTCCCCAAGCCTTTATGATGTTTGTTACTTTGAAAATCAACTTCCCCCCACACTACCCCCAAGGACAAAAAAAAAAAAAAGACAAAGAAAATAGCATCTGCCATCTTGCCATTGATTCTCTTTAAGAAACTCTGCACTTTATTTATCTCTGTCAAGCATTTGGAAGCAGACATTCATACATCCCAACAATTGAATACAACTCCACAGGCAGTGCCAATTCTTCTCCAATGCAAGGGTGACATGCTACACTGCTCATAGGTCATCTAATCAGCAGTGAAATAAAGAACTGCCAGACCTCATAACATTTAAGCCATCCACAGAACGAAGTGTGCTGCACGTACTCCTGGGAACTGGTGTGTGAAACACACACTGCAACATTTAGAAGCCTGCCTCAAAACTTATTCCAACTTAAAGGTTTCCATTTTAATTAACTTCTGTTACTTTTGCTTTGCCATCATACTATAGCATGGGAAAATACAGCGAGCTAAGCAAAGGTTTGTAGTCACAGAACTTAATGTAAGAATAAAAGTTTAACGAAATACAAAGCTTTATTTGCCCTTAGAATATATGTACAGATGCCAGTTTGCAATAAGGGTTTTTTGTTGTTTTTTGTTTTGATTTTCTTTCTTAAGACAGTGCATATTTTTAACTCAGGAAAGGGCAGAAAATGTGTGAGAGTCATAACTGGGTAAATGCAAACAATCAGAAATTAACTCAGATCTCCTCATGTTTTACAGAGCAGGCAGGGAAGGTACAGTTCTGCTAACAGAGGGCAGAGGAGGCCTTTAGGAAGAGAACCAGCACCTGAAGAACTGCCAACACCATCTGTAACGTGTGGTGGTTGTAAAGAGACCTGGAGCCACCTGAGTGGCTCTGGGAAACCTGCGGGCAGCTCCTTCCTGCACGGAGGAAAGGAACACACCTCAAAATGAAGGTAGACTTATTTCCAATCTGCATTTTTCTTCACAGTCCTCCTGCCTCAGCACAGCCAAAGGTCAAGGCCTTCAGCAGGCAACGATTAAAAAGCAGAAGCTTTTGTCTTTTCAATAGCCTTAGAGTGAATGATTTTATTTGGGAGCAATCTATGATGCAAGGAAAGGATTTAACTGCAGCTGCACTAGCAGCTACAGATTCTCTCTTTAACCTGATTCTTTTTTTTATTAGTTCTTCTTTATCTGTTTATTGGCCCAGGGAGTACAAGGGTGGAATTGAATGAGAAACCCAAGGGAGTTTCAGTCTCAGTCAATGCAATTTTCCCCTCTTTAGAGGCTAAGCACAAAGCCAATTGCTCTCCAGAGTTTCTTAAACTCTCATCCGTCTATGAAACCACATTCATCATCCTCATCCCTATATTCTTCTCTCCTAACACACTGGTCCTTCAAGTCCTACAGAATTTTCTCCCAAAAATTCATTGAGAGTCAAGAAACTTCAGTATTTTTTCTGTCTATTGTTTTAAAGCAGCAGAACACCTGGAAACAGTTTTAACATACATTTCACATTTATTTCTGCACATCAAAATGATATGGGCAACACAATTAACAGGCAGTTTTAAGTGGAAAGAAATTTAAGTGAACCAGAAACCAGAAATTCTAACTTGTTCATGGACACTGAATTCTTCAATGACCCTTTGAAATAACCCAGGAGTGAAAGCTGGGGAATATAACAGCATCATGGAAGCAGCCACTAAAAGAACAGCAGTGAGAGAAACTCGAAGTGACTTTGGAAATGGAGAAAATTGGATACTGTGCCCTCTCAACCTGTAACACATGCAGTCTGCAGGTAAGATAAGAAACAGTCCCCAAAAGATTAATGCAGAGGGAAGTATCTATTCTTTATATTCTTGTAAATAGGACAAGAAACAATCACATCAAATTCCAGCAGAAATATTCTGACTAGAGACCAGAAAATCTTATTTAAGTCAAGAAGAACAAAGCTCATGTGTAAGCTGTGGAACAACAGACAGTAGGAATATTCAGTATTTTAACAGACTTGCTAAATATTTGCTGGGAAAAACACAGGTATTGAAGCAAAAGGGTCATCCAAATAACTTTAAGATCTTGCCTGCCCTATTATACCTTCATTTAAAACCTCTTCACAAAATAGCTTACACAACCTACATTTTAGCTGCACAAAACCCATCCATCCCAGTCTGTGCCATCAGCTCAGGTTAGAAATCGGTTCTATGATATGTGCAAGTGCCTTTTCTTCAACAACGGGGTATTCCCTCCTCACTCTCTTCAAATGCCTGCTTAATCAGAACACTTAGTCAAAATACATGAGATTTTAAGTTTATTAATGTAAAAATGTCTCTAGAGCTCAATTTATATCCAATTATAAGTTACTGCATTTTAATCATATGCAACAACTATTATTTATGCAATCAGAAATGTTTTCCTGATTGCATTTATGCAGTTTTCAAACATGTATTATAACTGACCTTATTAAATATGCTGAAGCACCACTTACACAAAATCATACAAAGGCACAGTTCCTCAACTGAACTCTCAAGTAGCACTTACAAACATGAATCAGTGCTAATTGCTTCACATTTATCATCTCTGAAATTGGAGTATGGGCAAAAGTTCTCAAACAAACAGCTGTGTAGGTCACAGATTGGCAACAACTAGCTAAGCAAGTTATTTGCTCCCCCTTCATCCCAGATTTGTTTTTTAACCCCATCTTCAGCCAAATAATCTGAGAGAACATGTTCTTTCTTATCACCTATGAATGTCTACTCTAAATTTATAAATATTCTACCAAATACAGCTAAGTAAAATCGTCAGTTTATGATGAATGCTGAAGCTCAGGTTCTAAATAGTGCCGTGTACTTCACAAGCAGAAATTCTGGGACTGTGTGCATTCTTGGTAATTTATTTTATGCCAAATAGTCTTCTGTTATGTTTTTATGTATGTTTGTTCCAAAATAAAATTATTCCTTTAAAGTCTGTATGTTAAAAATCAAAACTATGAGAAGTCAAAAACTTCTGTAGAAACATATGCCCTCTTTCTTCAGTAGGCAGAAACAAATTACAGAACTTGATTGCCCACAACTTTCATCCTTGTACAGTCAATGACCCTTTCAAAAGATTTGCCACAAACATCCTTCAAATTCAACAGGAGAGTGTTTTAAAAGTGCCTTTACAAAAGTGTCTAGTGGTTCCATGTAATTGTGTCTCCCAACCTCTAGCTATTAAGTTCACCCTCTGTTGACTCCAAGCAGAAATATTCTGAATTATACGTTTTCTAAGTGACATCAGTTTACATCAGGAAAAGATCCGATCCACAGTTGTGGATTTGGATCTTTTTTTATCAGAATTCACAGAGTACTTGAGTATTACTTATGAAATGAATGCTTGGCAACTCAGGTACATTTACTTGAGCACAGAATCAACACTTTGGGAATGAAGACATGCAGAAACATCATGGTGTTAAAAGCTGGAAAGAATACAGAAATAAATAATAATCATTCTAGACATAACCTTTCAGAGACATAGGACTACAGAGACACACCCTTTTTGCCTGGAGGCTCTACACGAATCTGAGGAAACCAACGTGTGGATGCCAGTGTGGTGTGCAAAGACCTTGCTACTCCTCTTCCCATTAAATGGCACCCAGGAGCATAAGTGCTTGTACTAATCACATCCCCACACTGCAAAAACTTTCTCCTTCTTCCGTGACAGGGACAACCTGTTAGGCTTGACAAAACTAAAGGACTTGTGTAAGAGCTTGGCAAGACAGAGAGGGAATGTCTAAGGCACTACCTCTTTCCTTTGACATGGGGCTAATTAAAATAAAAGTTACACCCCAAATTATCATGATAGGCTGACTACAGTGCCCCAGGTCTCTCCATGGAAATCCTCATGACTTTAACAGTGTACAATGAACTGAGAGAAATCAAAATTGTGAGTGTGTTTATGCAGTGTATTTCAACTACTTGTTCCCTGTACCAGTCACACACACCTGAGCTGGACTGGGCACCAAACCATCAGAGATGCAAGAGGACAGTACCAGAGGCAGGATGAACTTGCACCTCTTTGGAAGCTGAAACTGTAGAGTGGTGATTAGGATATTAAATCTGAGATACTTAACCCAGCTTTATTCCCTGTAAGAGTCCATCCCGGCCTCAGCTCTTCCTAAGAGGTATAATTTACCTTCACCTTAAAAAAGGTCCTTTCTTTGGTGCCAAACCCTGTAGAGCTGGCACATGTCACAGCTGCCATCAGCATCACTATGCACCTGTGTAAGGTGTCAATGTCTTCTTTGCTCCCACAGAGGTTTATTCATCTCCTTAACAACACTAGCTTTCTCCACAGAATCCTGCACAATTCAAGGGCAAGGCCAGAAAGGCTTCCGGAATGATTTCAGGCTAAAGTTGCTTTCAGAGTAGAATAAGGCCCCCTGCATATACTCATGAGCCCTATGGCTCATTTGTGGCAGTGAAGAAAAAGCCACTTATCCCACATTTCTGCAGTCAGAGAGGACAGAATGAGAGATGACCATGATTGTGGTGTGAGTCCAAGAGATGGTGACTGTCTTTATTAAGACACTTTTAAACAAAGAACTATAATCACAGGCAAAGTCTATTGGCATCAGGGAAGAAGCTGAATAGGGCTCAGACAGTTAACTTTACTTTTGCTTTAGTTTCTCCTGATTAAAAGAACAGGAATAATACAGTGAAAGGCACTTTGGAACGGATTGGTGAGCAATAATATTGTATAACTGGGGATTACTACTCTGCTTTAAGATTGGAAGTAAAACATGGCTTAAAATGAAACATTAAGTTGACTGACAGAGTTATTAATATTCTCACACTTCTTTGACTTACACAATGTGATATGTAGCCCTTTTTGTAAATTAGGAGAATGATGCACACCTGATTTGTCTTCATAAATCATTGTATTTTTACCTGTAACAGCAAGGCAAACTCCCTAAGAGTAATGGAACAAGACCTGAATGGTACTGAATTTTCACTTTTAAGACAATTTGATAATCAGATTAAAGTCTTAAAGTTTTCCCCAAGTTGCTTAAACTTCTTAGCATTGCTTAACTAATTCTAAGAAGACTGTAAAAGAAACAGGAAAGCAAAAAATGAGCCTAAGAATTACAACTTCAAAGCAAGATCAGGATGAACAAGAATCAACCAAGTGATAAGAAAATGTTTAAAAAAATTGAGGAAGAAAAATTCTACACCAAAATGTTGGCTCTGCTCAATGGCACTTAGTAGAGAATATGCCAGGATAATATGCTGTAGTAATATAGACACCAGGGTTCAGATCATGCATATTTTTTGGCATTTTCCTGAAATTGTAAAGTCACCGGTGCATTGAGAGGCTTCAAATGAGTGACCCCATCCTTCTCCATCATACCCACACCCGTTATATTCTTTTCAGTAATAATGAAATTCCTCTTATAATGATTTTTCCTCCCTCTTGAGAGCATAATTTCTGTCTGTGAAATGTTTTCCTGAAGAAACAAAGCTAATAGACTTCTGCCTTAGTTGCCTTTGCCAGTGTTTTTACCCTGGTAATTTCCTAGGAAAGAATTTTTGATTAAATTAAGGATAAACAGTTGTCAAATGTATTACATGCTCAGGAAACATGGAAAGAATATCATAAGCTGCCTCAAAGTTTGGGAAAGCTCTTTCCTCTCAAATCTAAACTGCAGTCAGTGACAAGCTTGAGGTGATGCATTGTTAGACTGGTTGAAAATTTTCTATAAAAACTCACTTTGATTGAAAGTAACATTTTTTATAAAACACCATTTCTTAGAGATGACATCTGCTGTCTTTAAAAAAATGTGAATATTTTGGTATGCCAGAACACTTGGAAGAAATCTTTGTATTCACAGTCAGAGATGACTTCATTAAGAAAAAAGTTTTAGTCTTTCCACAAAGAAAGACTATGGTTCTTGGTTCTAAAAATCAATGAAAAGAAGATTTAATGGTTGGAAAGATCAGGCAAAAGTGGAAATTCTATTGAAACTTTCCTGAAACAAGAGGTCCTTACCATATAAGGAGGAGATTTTCAGTTATATCACTTAACAGAGCTCAAAAAAGAGATTTCACAGCTATGGTACACCATGGGTTTTTTTCAGCAGTTTGTAATTGAAGTTATATTCTGAGATTTAAACACAAAACTCTTTATGTAACTCTAACAGGGCAGAGAGAAAGAAAAATGAAAACTCCAGCAGTTAAAAATAAACAAACAAACTAAAACAAATAAATAAATAAGTAGGTGGCACAAGACCTTGACCTCAGAACATTACAATTTGTATCACAGAATCATGCTTTGAGTCTCTGTGCAGCAAAGGAAAATAAATAAGCCTTATGTCTAAGTAAACCCCATCCCTCCAAAAAAACCAAGAAATACCAAAAATCACTGCAGCCCAACATGGCAAGAACCTTCTTAACTGAATGTTAAGTCCAGAAGCACGTCTCTGTTAAATTCAAGAGCTCTGGTTTTGCAGACTTCAGCAGGAAGTTAACATCAGCCGTTCATGACAACAAAGATGCTCGGTGCATTTGAAATGGTTTTCATTATCCTGAATATATGTTAATATCCTTAAATATGAAATAGATCAAAAAAGCACATATTCATCCTTACCTCAAAGACAGAATTCCCAGACTATAAGGGAAAGTGATTCTGAGGTTTTAATGTACAAGAAGAGAGACTTATTGTTCAAAAGATGCTGCTAAAATGGCAATGTCTTTTTATGCTTACTTTTCATGAAGCTGTTTGCAGGGCAAAAAGCTTTCTTTGAAATGGTTTTTAACAGCTGTAAGATGTCTCAGAATTTTTTAACGCTGTAATAATACAACAGAAGGAAATGATTTTTGAAATTTTTTTCAGCTCTTAATTTTCCTCATCCTATTAATCATCTCCTAGGTAAGACACTGCTGCAGAAGCCCCATTTCAGAAAGTCAAATGAAGCCAAATAATTTTGGCAGACAGAGATATCAGTCATTTGTGCCTGACATATTTCAAATGGTTTGGTTTCTTCCAAGTTTTGCTCCCAGAGAGGATTCAGCAAATGAGCACGTTTTCAAAAACTATGGAGATTTTTAACAGTACTTGAATGAGCCAAAACAAGTACTATCATCTTACTACTTAATGTTGTGTATCATTTTACTTTTTCTTTAATAATTTGCATACAACTTTGATACCTATACACAGTTTCAAGTCATGTTAAATCACTTTCAAGAAGCATTAATCATTACTGCTAAAAAAGCCTATCACCCATCATATGGCAGAGTCACTTGTGCCTCCAAACTCCCACACATGTCCACGAAGACTTTGCCATAATCAAGGCCTGGTACTTATGTACAAATTGAATTTATTTTTGTTTATGTCAAAAGGAAGTAAGAAGGTCTCACTGCTGTAATAGAGAATAAGGCTTGGCTCAGGTCCTCCAGGAAAGCCAAGGTTCAGGGAAACCATGTGTTTTCCAAGTATTAAAGGGTAAATGACATACTGCCCTCATTAGGAAAAAATTGCAACTGCTGCCTCAGGGAGATGGGTTCCGTCCTTGTCTTAGGGTGACTTTATGGTGCTTGTATCCCCAGTTGTCTGTTCTGTTGGTGTTGAATATTGAGTTCTGCAGCTTTAAGACTGATTCCAGGAGTGAAGAGGTGCAGAGTTTATTATCAGAGACTGCACTTGCTCCCCTGCATCCTTCACACACAGACTGTGTTGTCTGCAGTGTCGTCTGCAGTGGACAACGGAGAAAGCTCACCTGTGCTCTTGGTTAGTTTCTGTCTATCTGAGGCAAAGAAATTCCCTGGACTGGCTTTTTTCCCTTTTTCTTGGAATTGTTCGAACCTGCTCTGGAGTGAAAAACCCAGAAGAGCACCGGGAGCTCACACCTGTGGCCCACCAGGCCTGGCCTGGGCTGCAGCATTTCCCAGTGCCAGAGAGACTGAGAACAGACTGAGTGATCCACGAAAGGGATGTTCTGAATTTGTCATCTCTTCAGAGCAGCAAAAACTTTTGTTGCTTAGTGTTGTTCATTTTTGCTCTGGGAAGTGCTTGCCTGTTAAATAAACAGGGTTTTTTTCCACTTCTCTCCAAAGAAATATTTCTCCGAGCCAGTTGGGGGAGAGACTGCTTAAATCTGTTTCCTAAAGAAACCCCATTCAAAAGTTTTCTCCCAAATTTGCCCTAAACCAGAACATTCCTGAAACTCAATGAAACTATAGATCAAAGGTACAACTCAACAGAAGGTAAGAAATTCAGATAGGAAAACTCTTAACTTCATTGGGAGCTGAAGTTATAAGTTTAACACTGAAATATCTTCAAGTTGCACATTGCCATAAAATATCTAGGTACAGATATGGATATAGATACAGATATAAGACATGGAGCCTACTTCCTTTCAATGGTCTATTTGTATATGTGCACACAAAGAAGAAATCAGTTTTATTGCTCATGTGGCAATTTCCTGAGCGAAAAGGTGTATGGCAAAGAAAATCCTGAAGTACTGCGAGAGAGGGAAATCTGAAAGGCCTTTAGAAGTATTAGACTGGAAACACTAACTCTGGATATGGTAACTCCTGATGACCAGAGGCTGCTGCCTTCTCTGTATTTCTGAAGCATCCTCAGATTTACTGTTCTCCCCTGCTATGGGAATAGTCCACATCCCATGGAGCTTGCAGCAATATGCTGGTACTCAACTACCAGTTTTTAAAACTGCCCCTTGAACAACACATACCAAAGTTGTTTTATGGTTTGCCTGTAGCACAGGCTGCAGCTACATCAACATTTCAAGTTTAATTGCAAGCCAATATAAATACACTTTTAGAAATACTGCTTAGAAGTTATGTGACACATTCTACTGGAAAAACATGCAAATTATTTCAGCTTTCTTGATGGGCTCTAACAAGATTTTACTTTTTAAAAGCAACTTTATATATATGTATATATATATATATATACACACCCCTCCTAGGTATTCTTACAACGACTTCTTAATTATTCAGCTGCAGCTTCTATTCTCAGTTCCATCAGACAAAGATTTAAGAGGGACTGTAATGATGATCTGTAACAATGAGACCGGATTGCTAAGTCACTTTACAAGAGCTGCCACTGAATTCTGGAAATTAGTTGAGAACAGATCTCTGAATTGCCTCTACCCCCATTGAAATACACAGAGTGAGACCAAACAGCTTGTCCATTTTACTGCATCAGCTAAATTCTGCACTTAACATATTAATTGCAGAAAAACCCCAAACAAATTTGACTTACAAATGGTTACAGGCCACTTACAAACACAGCAAAAAATACAGTTAATTATATTACTCTATAATTCTATGTTAATACTCTTCATCTGTTATCAAAGATGTTTATTTGGTCATAAATGATCTAATTTTATTTTTCCAGGAACCATTCTAACAAACTGCTTTGGTAGAGCTACATTCATCTTCAGTCAATAGTCAAGTTAGCAGGAACATTATGCATTGAATTTATGATTTACTTCTTGTGTTTTCTCAACATTATTTTTGCAAGTTACTTTAAAATGTATTTTTGCATCACATAACTTTAACATCAGACAAAACAGTCCTATTTCATCCCCATTTTAACCAAACCACAAATTCATGAAAATTTTCATCCAACCTTTGTGCTCTTAGATAATATCCAGTATTTTCAGGCAGAATTCCCATTCAGTTAAGATAATTTTTAAGAAGCATAACTCAAAACCCCCTTTTGCACTTAATGTGATATTGATATGATCATCATACAATTAGGGATAAAAAAAAAAAAAAATTGATAGTTTCTCATATCCTACCAGCCAAATGTAGGCCAGAAGCAATGAATGGAGAAAAAATAAAAAGATTAAACCTTAATAATCTGAGGTTTATTACTATTTCACTTCACAGGCAATCAGTCGTCCAAGCCTACCATTTACCAGCCTGGCTGTACATTAATTGCCTGAACAACTGGTTAAATTTCAGCCACCAGAAAACATGAAGGCTCCATTCTAAGGGTCATTAGAGGTGTCCCTGTGGTGCTGAGCTGAAGCTACACAAGATGAGTGTCCTCATGGTGAGCCTTTTTCTGGAGTTCAGCGCAAAATGTGCATTCCTAGCATTAATTAATGCTCTCCCTCCTTCTGACCAGCTGTAAAACTTATCAGAACCCACAGCAGACATAAGCACTGTGCTCATCAACTGGACCATGATCCATGCTAAGCAATCCTTGTGCTCTTGAAGCAACCACTACAAACTCCACAAGACTCATCAACAGAAGAAGCAGAAAAGTTTACATAAAAGGCTAAAGCAAGACCAAAAGAAAAAAAAAAAAAGAATCAAACCAAACCAACCAAACAAAAAACAAAAGCAAATAAAAAAGCAAAGCAGCTTTCCACAGAAGAAATGAAATAGCGTTCTGTCAGTATGAGAGGTCTTTAATTTATGGTGTGATACAGATTTTCAAAAAATTAAACAATGTCCCTCACCAAGTTTTGGGTTCACTGAAATTGATTTCCTCTCTTCAAATTCAGAAACTGAACTAAGATGTTCACTTTTATTCAGTCAACTGACCCTGAAAAGTATTTACAATAATTCTGCTTTTTCTAAATTGAATTTATTAAAGTCTAATGCAACGACAGCAAGTGATCCATAGAGAAGTCATTGTGGAAAATCTAAGGGCAATAACTGTTCATGATGGAAGTGGAGTCAGAGGTTCAGTTGACTCTTCTGAACAATACTTGAACAAATCTAGAGGGCATCTGGTGTCTAAATGCCTAATTGTGAACTAGGATTGATGATTCTGTAAATCAAAACAGAAATCCATCACTTACAGCTGTTCAGATGGTGCAGCAAAAATAGAATACAAGAAAGAAGTATTCCAAAGTCTTCAAACCAGGGCTATCAGATGCCAACAAACACTTCACTCCCTTCTCGTTTTCATCATATCCACATCTGGTGACTACGACTACCTCATTCTGTTCAGCTTCCCAGTAAGTTTGGGATTTCTGCCTTGGAAGAATTCTATTCCAGCTGTAATATCCTCAGAACTGTAAACTTTCTAAAGCTTGTTCTGAAGCTGTCCCTTTGCAGACGTCACTCTTGTTCTGCTGCACCTGGATGCTCTAGGAATACCACCCCAGCTCCCTCTGGGACTGACCGAGCGTCAAGCACAGAACTCTCAACGTGTCTGCCCTGCTATAAAGCTGCTTTTTTGATCTCCCCATTGCTTTTAAGTAGAGTATTTAAACTATTGATTCTCTTGGCCACAATCCAATTTTATTTAAACAGAGAGAGCAGGAGAGTGTGAGAGAGCCAAATAGCTCTGTTGACCACACAAAGGTTTGCATCTGTTATGCTGGAAAAAAAGGCTAGGTCATAGTGGACTCACCTTGCTCACTGGTTATAATTCACTTGTCATAACACACAGCACTTTAAAAAAAATTTAAATTCATACAATTGCAGTAGGCAAGGTAATAGGAAATCATATGCAGCTTTTGGAGACACTCAAAGGCTATTTAAGATGTTGAAGAGCTGCATAGAAGCAATTGGAATGTTTTTACAAGTACTTTCTGGGAGTTTTTTTATCCATTACATTGTAAGTTAAGAAGTAATCACCTGCCAGCTTTAGTAAGGATGCTCACAGGGGTAAGGATGCTACTTTTGTGACTTAAAGAACCTGTTAAAACAAATCTCTTTAATATAGAGAGGAAAGAATTATTCAGTGTAGTATAATGCTTAAAAAATAAGTGATGGTTAAAAAAATCCAAAATGCAGAATCATTAAATTAATGCCATCTAATGTACTCTTTCAAATAGTACTTTAAAAATAACTATTTTGATCAAAAAATCAAAATTCTTAAGAGAAGTTTCACACATCTATATTCTGTTTGGTTGACAGTAGCTATCAGATGTACAGTGTTGGGACACATTTATAACAGTCATTGCAGCTAAAGACAAAAGAGAGTAGAGCAAGAAGCTTCCAACTGTGAACCAGATGGTTCCCTAAGTAGGGAAGCCTCCTCCTCAAATTTTCCTCCAAGTCACTCTGTCCCTTTAGAATGAAGTCTTCCTGTCAGAATAACAGAGTTTGGAAACACGTATTGTGAGATAAGTAGAAAACTCCTAGAGATCCACAAAAATGTCCTTTGTCTCCAGGGAATTCCCTTCCCAGCTGGTATAGCAGCCTCTGTCTGTTAATGGTCCTATTTAAACTTTGTTTTCAGATTATGTGATACCCAACTCTCCCTGTCAGCTCCTAGGCTGTGGGTTTAAATTTTTAACTGAAATACGACATTACTCCTCACTTGGCTCTCTTTGCATTTGATATTAAGGAGAGCATAAGAAACTTTTTCAAAGCAGTCCTGCCCCAAACATGCTGTGATTGTCAGTACAAGGAGCATCCACCAAGACTTTTGCAAAAGGCCTCCAAATTTTAAATTGCTTTGCTTGCTGATTATATATGCAATATAACAGATAAAGCCGTCCCATTGTCTCATGAAAAATATTGTGTGTGCCAGCAGAGAGAACTTTAAGCATTAATAACTCCAAACATTCAGAGAATAAGAGAGTAGCTGCTACCAAATAAAAAAGTCATTCACAAAGAATCACTCCAAAAAAAATTTAGAATTACAGATTATGGCATTAAGAAAAATAAATGTGTGAGCCTAGCAGCTTCCAGCTTGTGGCTTCCTAACTTTTACTACACAGTCTTGAAACACATAAAAGATGAGAGTCAAATGTAACTGAGTAACTCTAGGACTAGGAAATTAAAACAAAAATATTGACATGAAAGGAAAGATCCCTTCTCCAAGTGTCTGGTGCTGTTACATACACAGTGAGTCTTCAGGCACTCAAGCTGACTCTGTGCAACTAACTTACCTCTAAAAATACTTTTACATAGTTATACTAATTCTGAGGCATGGAACAAGTCTCAAAGACAAACCAGCAAACCTGTACACGCACTGATTTGGTTAGATTTAACTTTGGAATCTTTTAAGTGTCCTTGGTTGTGTGGTGGAATGTGTTCAATTGAGCATTTCCATTCCAGCACGTTGCTCAGAGCTAATTCTTTGGTTGCCTTCTCCAGAAGAACAACTTCTGAATGGCTGTTTCTGACTGATCCTTCAATCGAATTTACAACTGAACACTAGCACTTTTTTTTTTGCATTTAATTTTTTTTAATACAAACACATAACCAGACATTCAGAAAAACTGAGAGTAGAATACACTAGAACAAGTATTCTAGTTAAAAATATTCTAAGCTATTACTGCTAAAATGTGTTGTTTTTTTCAGGTGGAATTTGAAATAGTGAAATAATTTGTTAAAAAGCATGTAATGTCCTAATTAGAAGTTAGCTGTTTTTTAAATTTCATCCTGAACATTAGAAACCCAAATTGCTGACATTCTCAACAGCAATTGCATATTATGTATTTAGGAACTGTACTTCTCAGCAAATGGGGGACTCTGTCAAAATTCACTTTCAAGTTCATTATGACAGAAAACTGCTCTCCCTGAAGCATTTAAAGCAAACTTCTGACACACTGATGAAAATAAGTAAAAAACTTTTGCTCTGAAAGTCTTACTCTCCATTTGGTGCAGAACTGTGGAACATAATCATAAAACTTCATGTTTACAAAGCACGTGAACATAAAGATTATATCATTAATGAATTCTACTTTTCCCCATCCCTTTCTTTTTAACATATATTTTTATAACCCAGCTTCTCATTTCTAATCTATTCTTTTAATTCTGCAAAAATCCATGAAAATACCAAAGATTATTTTTTCCCCAAATGGCATTACCATATAAATGAGGAAAAGCCAGCGGGTACAGTCTTTACTTTTAGAGCTACTTTGCTTTTAGAATGAAATGCATTATTATGTGAACAAAACTGTCACTGGATGTGTCCAGGAAGTAGCTCCACCATGGACAACACCTTCGAATTAGCAAAATGGGAGAACTGACAGTGAAAAAAATGCAATCCTGAAGTTTCATATTCAGATCCCGAGTGGATAATCTTCCCCCTTGAGGGTAAGGCTGTGTTCTGCCCCCCCAGTCCATGTCCTCCTTAGAGCAGCACTGTCCCCTTGCCCTGCTACCTCAGCTCTGGACGTTGAGTCTCACTGAAGAACTTCACATTACCACTGCCTTCTCTACACGTGCAGTGTCTTTAGCTTTGCAATTCTTGGGCACTCTCAGATTCTTGCTCCTTTGCTTCAGTCTCGCCATGGAAAGTGAATGCAGCCCCTCTGAGCTGCAGATAAGGTTATCAGCTGGCAATACTCACAGCAGCTCAACAACAGGAACCCCACACTTGATAGAATGTCATTTCCCTCTGTACTCTAGAGCAGAAAATTAAGTCCATTTTTACATGCCAAGTTTCCATGTATATCTGTATCAGAAAACCCACAGGTCACCAGGGCATAATAGAGGAGAAAATGTATTATCTGTATTCCCTTCCCAATATATTTCCTTCTGTGGCCTACTTGTTAAGAATATCCTATTACTGTAAGGGGAAGGCCATATTCTTTCAATTTTCCCAGTGGAGTTGAACATTTCTTTGTCCCCTTTTGCAAAATAAATAAACTATTTATGTTTCAGAGAGAAGATCACTACAGCATATTAAATACAAGATTTATTAGAATTATAACCTGGCACCAGTCTCTTCCATGCTGCTGATTGCCTTGAGTACCCCAGCTGCACTCATTTATATTCTATAATATCTATAGGAAAATTAAAAACTCTGCAGTCCAAAGACTTGGTAAAATTTAGTGCCATTTTCATAAGAAAACTCTTGTTCTGTTCAGGACTATGTGTTGATTGAGCTTTAAGTATAGAAAGATTCTGTATCAGAAGATACCTGAATATCGACCTGAAGGGCAAGATCCCTCTGAGCTGGTGTCTAGGTTTCCTTTAGCCAGTAAGCTGAAGCAGGACCCATTCATTTCATGCTAACACAGCTATCCAAATTAGGTCAGATGAACCACATCCGAAATTAATTGTCCGTTTCACTCCAGTGGCTGCAAAACAAGTGTAACCAGTTGGCTGAAGTACAAGTATAGTGCAGCCTGCTAAGGTTGGATCAGATGAATTGCATTTAAAGTGTATCTTTTGCTCTATTAAAGCCTGAAAGATCACCAGCCTGGCAGAATTCTGTAATGAAAAAGCAAGACTGAAACATGATTGCACTGCTTGCCTAGCAGTATGGACACTAATGCCAATTCCCTTGGAGAGCGATTTTCACCACCCTTCCATACACAACTTGCTGCCTGAAAGTAAGATCCATCCTCCCCATCAAAAACCAAAAAAAATAGTTTATAGGTGACTTTGCCCTGCTGAGCCAACATATGGCTCTTCAGTTAATCACTGCAGGTGCTCCTGCTGGAACCACAGTTGTTTCAGCTAACTACGGAATGATAAACAGGGAATGCTGGAATAATGAGAAGCAAGTATGGAAAGGAAAGGTCAGGGAAAAGTCCTAGCACTTTTAACACCTGATATTTTAGCTTATGGAAAAACTGAATTCTGAATTCTCCAGAGAATTAGAGTCAATCATGGCCTGAGGAAACCATTTCCTAAAGTACTCTAAGTACTTAGTCCATCTGAGGTACTTATGGGGCCACAGCATGGTGACCACTGCAATGTGCACAAACGCCACTATATAAGGGTCTTAACACCCTTACAGGCAAGTTCTCACCCCAAGGGTGTTTGGCCAGGAAGTTGGCATATACTGTAATTTAGTGGCTTTGGCCATACAGGAAACCTGAGGGGATGTACAATGAAAACAAGTTTTCTAAATCCCTGACTTGAACCTTCTTGATGGAGCCATACCTCCTCTGTGAGCTGCTCAGTGTCATGACTGAAATACCTGCAATGTTTACCTTATTTAGGAAATCACTCCCACAATAGGTCCAAAACAGCCAAGACAGTGGAATAAAACTTGTATCTATACAGATGTGATGGATGGCTTTAACACAGCCATCCGAGTCACACTTAAAACCTGCAGCTGCTGCTCCAGTCCTTATAAAAACTAGGATATTCTTCAGTCCAGTCATGGCTTAGGATGGCACATTTTAGTTACAGCCTGGTTTCAGTTTTGTGTACAGGCTGATTAATCACATTGTACATGGGAAAAACTGATTTCACTTATATGGAAAATGCAGTAACACAGTAGCAGCTGTGTTGTACATCAAACAGCATGACTAGAAATGCATATATGGGCACATAAGAGTAACCCTTTAGCTTGCACTATATAAATCAAACCAAGTAATCCAATGATATGACTAATACTGCAACGATCTACTTAGATTTATTTGTTATTTTAAATGCTATAAAAATATATTCTGAACAAAAAGCAGTGCACTGCAATCTGAGAGCCAAGTCCAGAACTCCAATGAATTCAAGTATTTCCCCATTTCAATTAAAATATTTATTGTTTATTTTTAAGGTCTTTAACCCCACCAGATATACTGAAACAATGACAGAGAAATAATATAGAAAGCTACTGTTGAGTGGATGCTGAACAGGTTTGATTCCTGCACTGATTCCATTTTCCTGGTTTGCAAAAACATTTAGCAATTCTCATACTCCTAATTCATGGATTTGAGAGAAATATCCTCAACAGGGCCCTTTATTTAACTGTAACCACATATTACAGAACTGTACTTCTTCAAGAAGCCTGTGATCAGGGTTTGAGGTTACTGTTACCTTCTTAAACAGGCACATTTCCCACTAAATAGGACAAAACTTTATAGAACATTATTTCAGAATAACACAATGTAGTTCATCTAATCTTAGGCTTCTCTGCCACCCAGCAAAGCATAGAACACTTTTAATTTATAATCTTTTAGGAAATTCAGTGCTCCTGAGGCAGACTTCTCAGAGAGAGCAGATCTCTTGTCTGTCAGGGTTCACACCATTACCTTTGCCCAACGAACTGTGATGGAAAGCATCGTTTTTCCTTCCTCTCCCCTTCAATCCCATCAGTCACCCAAACAGCTCATGTAAGCTCTCTTCCATGAGAATGCTGCTATTTGATGGCTAAACTCAGCACAACCACAGGACTTTTGATGGGGGTATCATAGCATAGCCCCCCACCTGCCTGCCCTGACAGCCAGACACTTCAGCATCTCAGCACAGGAAACACGGGGCATATGAGGATACCAGAGCTGACCATTGGCAGACAATCCTGTCCTCCAATCCAGGAATGCTTCTGACTCTCCCCTCAAAGAAACAACCACGAAGAAAAACCTCAACCAGCTTGAAATGGTTACATAAAGATGACAAGCCATCAGCCTGAAACCTGAAGGAACTGCACTACTATCATACAAAGAGGAAAAAAAAATAAAAACCCACCCTAATATTTGAAAGCCATACTTTACATAAGCATCAAGCTTTGAAATTGAGAGCCACTTCCACTGAAAAAGAACACACCATGTCTCAACTCCCACAGAGCACAGCTCAGCAGGAGTCACAAGCATCACAACTGTTCATGCAACCACTCAGCAAGGACAGCAAATTTCAGCTGTAAGGAACCACCAATAGTTTATGAAGCCTCTGCCTCTTGTCTCTCCCCTCCACCATCTCACTAGAAACAAGAAGAAATTCTGTCTGAGGGTCCTCTAGGGGTCTAGCTTTTCAGAGCCACCTTCTGTAAGAGAAAACCTAAGTTCTCATTAGTCATAAATTGCCAGTACATAAATCACTAAAATTTTCAACACTATCTGATCTCAATTTGGCAGTAAAAAGAGGGAAAAAAAAATTAAAAAAAAAAAAACAAACACAAACAAAAAAAACCAACAAAAACAAATAAACAAAACAAAACAAACAAAAAAACCCAAACAAAACAAAAACACAAAAAACCAAAACCAAAAACAAAAAAAAAAACCCCAAACCACCCCAAATCCTTTTGGTTTGGAACACATCTGTATCAGGACATGAATCATAGAATCACCACATCATTTAGGTGCAAATGTTCCAACCTCTCAGGCAAAGCACAGATGCATAACTCTTCACATATGTGAATTATTAATGCCCAATATATACAGAAATAGACAACAGACATATGTCAGATGAGTCTGTGATGTGCAACAAATTTCTGGGACTGCCCTCATGGCCTATTACTTCCAAGAATATGTCTTGCAGCCGTTTGCCTGGACATATGGGCTCAACCACCTCAGCAACTGCTCCCTATAGGAACCAGGAACTCCCACTTCTTTAAGGGATGTTTGTCCCAGTTCCAAAAACCTGGATCTCTTCTGGCTTCTTAGATGCAAAGGTGTTATTGCTGAACTGCATATAATACACAGTAAATATGGCAGTAATACACAGGCACTGCCTGGTCAGAAGACAGCACTGTATTTATACAGCAATATTGGGAATTTCCATATCACAAGCTTCTTTTCTATGCAAGCCCATCCATAAAATTGATTTTCTAATATTAAAGACAGGATATCTGAGACAACTCCTCTATCAATCAGCCCATCATGCTTATAAATTAACTGTACTGCAAACCTGGGCTTTGTTCAGGATTACTTCAATGGATTACTTCACCCAAGAGAGTAACATTTATTTCTAACGCTTTTATTGATCTTCATTTTTGTTATTTGCCTGAATGCTGCTAAAACCATGGTATAAGCAAAGCAGCCTAAAGCTTAGAACATGCCAGAAGTCTTAATATACTGCATTACATCATCCATGCTGATCAATATTTTCCTTTAAGCCACTGCTGGAAAAACATGCAGTTACCTTTCAGTAACTTCTGTAACAATTCATTAGGACTAAGAGATATAGGCTTAACTATTATGGATGTTCTTTTCATGCCAGTGAACATCAGCTTTTTCTGTGCATTCAAAGGCTTTCATATTATTGCTCAAGTGACACAACTTGTCGGGTGACATTCACATGAAGTTTCATGCCATGCTAACAAAAAACCCCTATTAATCATGAAAAATTTACGTGATTCCAGAAGATTCAGAAATATTCAACAATAATAAAGCATATTACAATTTCAAGAAAACACACTCTCTGGGTCTTTTGAGCCCCTGAAAAATACCTGGTTTACTTCATTCTGGAAATGCAGGATTATTGGAGTTTTATCAGCAGATTTTTGGCTAATAGCCAAGCCTAATTCAACAGGATAGCATTTTAATATTTTGCTTTGGGGTTTTATTAATCTTGTTATTTCAGTGAAGTTACACTGACTTAAAAACAATGAGAGTGAGTTAGGCTGAGAGTAATTTAATTCCTTCTGCATATTGAGTTGTATAGAACTGTGAGCAATAGAAAAAGAGAGAGTTAGAAGTTGAGTTGCTTACATAAAGAATAATTTTAAAAAACCTACAAAAATAAATCCATAAATCATTAAGTAAATGCCACAAGAAGAAGGAAAATTACACTTCTTAAGAAGCACCCTGAAACATAATAGTTTATTTCCAACAAAAGCTACTATTCAATGGACAGACAAACTTACTCATTATATTCCAAATGATCCAGTCTTTGTCAGCTCCATAAATCACAATAAATCATATGCAACATATTTAAAATAAACAATGAAAGAATAAAATGACCCTTCAAAAGACAAATAATCCCTAGTTCATAAATGTTTTGGAAACTGATAACTTGTATATGCCTGATTCCCCTCAATTCCCAGTGGTAATAATAGATGAATGCTAAATTCATTAATCACTGGAAAAGACAGAACTGTTACAAAAGAACTGTGTTGAGACTGCTGCACTAACACTCCCCATGGTGTGAGATTAATGTGTGGCCTGTACAATAAGAACCAAGCCAGTGATACTGCCATTTATAAAACTGTCTGTCTTAACCTTTTTATTCAACAACCTGCCCTGGAAATCAAAGCAATTGAGCACATTGGGGTTTTTGATCCCACAGCACCTTTGTTTTGCTCACAAGTCATGAAACTGCAGAATCCAGTGCCAAGTTTCTATATTATAATCAGTATCTTGCCAAGGTGGCAGTGTCTTATCAACTTTGATCAGCTGGACACTCAGAGTCTCCCCAACACAGTGGAACTGACTCTCAAGTGCTTCAGTGGTAATTCTCAAGAGCTGATCAGTGTTTCCTTACCTACACTGTTTCTCAACTTGTCTGATTCCTTCTTTTATACCTATTCCTAATTTTCCATTACAGCAAGGAATTTGTAATAAACACTCAATAAATGCAACATTTCCCACAGGTATCACTGCTAATCTTCCATTGCTTGACAGAATTTGCACGTAACAGTAGGATTCAGGTGCAGAGGCTTTCATTAACTGAAAGAAAAATGCATTAATTGCAGTTGCATGAAGAACATATACAAGTGAAGTAAAATTTGTCTGTCCTCAAGTTTGCTTGGAGCTGAGTCAGCAAAGCCTCTATAACAGCAGGCTCAAGAAGATAGCAGAACCACACTGCAGAGACCTGAATTCTATTCGTGGCTCTGCCCTTCACCCAGTAAAATGTCAAACCCAAAAGTTATATCATCTCTCTGCTTCAGATTCCCAAAGTAGAAAAACCCTTTGTGACTGCACAGAAAGCACGAGGTGCAAGAGCAATGCCTTCCAGTACTCCAACCTCATTAAGGGTGTTGAGTACATTTTCAGCTCTGTCAACATGTTAAGACATCTCAAGAACAGTGAAAAAGCTTTGTGGTCCTCTCCAAGAACGGGATCAAAATACCTGATCTTTCAATGACTCATTTTAAGGGCAGGGGCAACACCTGAAGCTCAGTGTCAGTGTAAAGGAAAATCTAGTCCCAGTTTGTAAATTTCATGTAGTGGTTTTATTAAAAAGATCACTCTTGGGAAAAAAAAAAAAAAGTTAAGCCTTAAATATCAGTGTTTGACCAAATAAACAACACAGTCAACTGATATCTTCCACATATTTCTGTGTTTTAACCTTGTTATTTTCAATTTTATTAATTTAAATTTCACAAACCAGGAAGCCACAGAAATCTGGAGATCAAACTGTCACCTAAGGGACTTCAGAATTTTGTAAAGATTTTATCTGGAAGAGTGTTGTTTGCCTTTTAGCTTTAGAACATTTACAGTACATCTTACTTATATTTTCAACTATTTTCCAAAATTTTGAAGTTAGAAATCAAAATGAAATCCAGATGAAATATGCCAGGCACTGGCTCTCAGATTCTGGCAGCAGCTGCCATACAGTGAGACCCCTCAGAAGGTAACATTTGAATACTTAAAGGATTTGATCTATAAGCACTGAAAAACTCGAAACCAGAAAACCTTGAAACCAGAGACTGAAATGCAGGTATCACCCTTCCAGATATTGCCTATGTTGCTGTTTGAAATGTATTTTTTTTAAATGAAAGAGAGTGTTATCCAGTGCCATGCATTTAGAAACTCCAGCTTTTGCACGGGCATGGAATGCTGTGGGATGAACCCAACTCAGTTGACATCTGGGTCACAACAGATCTGTTCCTGTTTCTCCTTCTCCCACACCACAGTTATTTCAGTTGCTTTGATAAAGGAATAATAAGCCAGTTTAGGGAAAACATAAAATGTAAATGAAAAGAAAAAGAGAGTAAGACACATCAAAAAAAGATTTAAAAATGTTAACTTGCTGGTAAAGGTAATTCAAACTGAACCCAATTATATAAAATTATTTACCAAGTTCTAATTGCTATCAATGAGAGAGCAACTCATGACAGAAATTCCAATTACAAAAGGAATTATCTGCTCTGCAGCAACTAGTTGTGTGACATTTATAATACACAAGAAATCCTGAAGCTTAATTATTTGCATTTTCCATTGCTACAGATGCTGCATGGAAATCTAATTAAACAGATCCACTAAAACTTACAGATGGTAGCCTACAAGTAGGGAATGTGCTGATCCATGCATTGTTTTAAAAGGTATTCATAATAACGTCTAAATAAAATGGGAATCAATCTTTATTTTTATGTGTTACAGTGTGTGAAAATACATTGCAAATCAAGAAAATATTTACACCTTGATTCAACATATTTAAATCTATCAGGATGAGAAATGGGATATTTTCCTTAGTCTCAAAATATCTCTGCCAGAACACTATCACTTCTGTAGTGCATTTTTTGCAGACTTGGCTACAAAAGAATGTTTCTTGCCTTAAGAGTTTTCCCAGAAATAAAAAGGGGAGGTTCTTTTTTATGAAAGACTTCCCTCTTTGCTTTCCTTTCACGTATACCTCATATTCTTAATTTTCTCAAATAATCCAGTACAAGTGGGGCCACAGGCTTTAGAGAAGTCCATAGATTCCTCTGTGACTTCCTCTGCATTTTGAACATCCCAAATACATCATTATTCACGCTCTACAATTGTAATGAATGAACAGAAATTCACAGCAACTGTGCAAAAATCAGCACACTGTGAAGAAACAGAATTTTACATGAAAGTCAAAAGGTATCAGGGGGTGCCTTCTAGTAAGATTTCGAAAATTGTATTGTTGTAGTAAAAAGCACAACTGAGGAAAAAAACTTACTATATTTCCCAGACTCACTTTCTGCAGAATTCACAGTCCATCAGAACTTTCTAAGGGGATTCTTCTATGGGCAGATAGATTGATGAACAAAGAGTACACTGTATTAACTCCGAACGAGAGCCCCCATAATTTTCTAAACGCTTGCACACAATATGCTCTCTAGTAGGTCCAATGAACTTTGCACCTTTCCCTGGATGCACTCAGTGACAGTGCATTTCACTTTCCTAGAAAATATACACTTAGAACAGTGTGATGTTCTATTTGGCACTCCCCCAGCCCAATCACAAAACAGGAGCCTCAAGAAACACACAAAACCCCACTATACAACCCAAACAGAACAAACAAAACCTAAAACAAGAAAGGAAGAAAAAATAGGCCAGTGGTGATGGCTTGCAGGTTTTAGCCCTTGAATTACAGGGGTCATTGCCTGAACAGTTCCAAACACCACCAGAACATTTAGGGTTGAATGCAAACTGAATATTCATCCTCTCACTTCTGAATGCATGTGTAAAATGCTGCCACGTACCCAAATTCCTCGCAAAATTAAAGTAACTTTGTGGGTCCTTGTAGTTTCATTTATTGAGCCCTTGGGCTCAGAGTTGTCTTGCCAATCTGTCGCTGATTAAAAAAAATGATTACAGCTTTACTGCTCTCCTCTTGGAGCTCCATAACCTTGCAAAACACTTGCTGCTGTAGCAATCACCGTCATATTTCTCTTCAGCTATCAGTCGTTGCAAATGATTTTAAATGTTGCTTCTTATGCTTCAAATTTGCATTTTTGATACATTTTATTTTCTGCCATAATACACAATGCCAAAAACAGTCTGTTGGCAGCAGTTTGGATCCTCTCTAATGATTTAATACTTTCTTCATTTGATGCCTCTAATATAAAAACACTGTATGCCTTGAGTATGGCTAGATTTTTATCTGGACAAAAGTTAGTTTCTCAGGACCAAACCTCTTGGATAAATTCTTCTGCCATCTCAGTCTTCAGCCAGAGACATATTCAAGAGAAGGGATACAGTAAGACTCTCCTCATGCCCCATGCATCTCCAGACTGATTCAATATTCTGCTGGACTAGAACAGGCCATTATAGGGGGCAGAAACCTCGACCTCGCACAAAATTGCCTCACAGTAAAGGACCTAGAAAGGACTTTTTATAAGCCTTTATTCTGTAACTTGCACTAAGCAATACTTGAATCTTGCTTCTGCTCCACTTAGTGCTGTTCCTTTCATTATCTTCTTTAAAAGCTGACTCTAATTAAGTGGCTGGTATATATTTCTAGCTGCATGGCATAAAGACGAAATATGATCCTAGATCAAATACTTGTGACATGCTCTGCAAAACTAGAAAGTATGTAGCGTATTAATCAGCATTATGTTAAGATTCCTGAGCATTAGAAAACATTTAGCAGATGAGCCTGGATTCCTCTCTAGGGTTCACTGTGGTATCAAAGGTAAAATTCCTTAGGCTATGGACAGTAAGAGTTAAATTTCACTGATGTGTCCCATTTGTTGTTGCAGGACACGCACAAGGACAGACATGAAAGGGCATCTCTTCTGAGCATAGAAAGCCTTGCCAATGACACAATCAGCCACCTAAAGCAGCAGCATCCATGCATGATGTGACAATCAGATCAGGCCTCAAAGCAGAAGCAAAATGTGTATGAAAAATCCCTCCCAGGTAAAAGTTTTTCAGTTAGAATCTCTGTAAAAGAAAGAACTCTGCTATTTCCTCTGAAGGTCAGCAAGTACTCAGCATGTCATACTAAAAGTGACAAACTTTGCAATGAGCTCTCACTGAAAGCAGCCAGCTACACATCCCTTCTCCTTTTTTACTGAGAAGTCTTTCCGTGCCAATTGCAGCAGCACTGAGTCTCTCAGGTAACCAGTTAGTAAGTCACTGACTCAGACAGCAACTCCCACTCCAGCTTCCCACTCACATATAACAAAATCCTACCTCCAGCAGCAGTCCTAACTGCAACAGGGGAACTTGATGGGGAGAGTTATTGTCCCCTGGAGATGCCCAGGAAACACTGATCATTTTTGACAAGAATGTCCTATGGGAAAGGAACCAGCTCCTTTTGTCTTAGGTCAGCAGTGATTTCTCCTTGTAAACCTCTCTGGCTTTCCAGAAGAATTTCTAAGTGGCAAGAATCTGATTTTACTTTGCAATAATGAGGTATTTCCCTTCCATTACCTCTTTCTAAAGCTGCACTCCATCCAGGTCCAGCCTCCTGCCAGGATTCACTTCACACCCTCATCTCTAGGGCTGACAAACATGCCAGCTGCCCTGGGGACAGGCTCCTTACTGTCTATTGATGCAGAGAAGTATACTAATTGTCATTAGTATTGTCAACAAATACGACAAAAGAGTTTCTATAACAAAAGAAAATCCATTGGAGGATCCTTTCCAATGCGGGAAGGGTTTCCTGGTAACTGACAGCAGGAGCCAATGGGAAGTGTCACTCATGCCCTGGTATCTGATGTTTAAGGGTTATCTATTTACACCAAGGACGAGTGTATAACAAATCAATAGCCATCTTAAATCAAACAGTGATACATGGAAAAGAAGGAAAAAAGAGAAAATATTAAGAAGTTAGGTGTTTCAGAATATTGTGGCATCATTCATTAACATCAATGCTAATATTTAATTGGAAAATTAAAATCTCCTTTCAAAAATTACTAAGTAACTACTTCAAAATAAAAATCTAATCTAGAGCAAGTGTGATATGGCCTATGGAAGTTAGATCTAGTTAAGATCAATAAATGACGAGCAGCCACTCTGTCTATTTTCTTAACATGATCCTCTCCTTCCCTAGGGCTCCCAATCTCTCAGTGAAACCCAAATGCTGTTATTTGGAGCCATCCACCAGATAGTGCTACATAGCCTTGCAGTGCAGGGCTCCACACCCTGAGTGCACTGGTTCCACACTGAGTAGGAGAGAAGAAAATGCAGCTATTTCTTTTTTTTATCATACTCCCTTGCTGCTGATGTCCAGTAAAGTACAAGTGACTGAATTAATGTTTTCTGACCATAAACCTCTCACCACTGCATTCTTTTGCCCAACTGCTGAAATCAAACCCGCTGGTCCAATGTAGCAATTTCAGCCACATCGGTAAGCTCCTGTCACTGGCAACATCTTGCTCTTGTGGATAAGAATTCATATAAAGCAGAAGGAAATCTGAGCAAGGGATTTTTGATTTAAGTCCTCACAAATGAATCAAACACATGACAAGAATTTCCAGAAGACACAAAAATGAAAAGCTTTTTACTTTATAGTTCTTTTTTTACATTATTTTCCAGTCACACCTCCAAAGAGATAAAAACAAAACAGTCTATTTGCTCATTTCTCACAGTTAAAGTTCAAGAGGATGATTCTTTGTATGAATCACTGACATTACAAAACTGTTTTTGTGGAATATGCCCTACACATCCGAATGTATATACATTTATTTTTAAGAAGATTAGAATGATGAACTTCTATTGTATATACCTGAGTATAACACAAATGAAGGAAGCCTGGATGTAAAGCTTCAAATTTCCTATATCAACCTTTTCCAAGGGAAGTTTGGGAGCTGACTATGAAGAATACTAATAGTTCAATCAAGTTCTGGTTTTAATATTCTAATCCAGTTCGTATGCAAACAGAAGCAGGGCAAAGTACTTTATTTGGGGCACATTCAGTAGCTTATCAGATGAAATGCTTGCAGGAAAAATTGCGATATCAAATGCATTATCACAGGGAATAAAATCAATAGAGAAGACTGCCTATATTGGAAGTGACTGAACAGACAGAACAGACACACAGACTGATTGAGTAGAAATACCAGAAATCCATTAGATCAGACCTGCAAATTTAAACATATTTAAACTGCTAAATCATAATTCTCACATGCCCTTATACAGTTAGCACACATTATAAACTATAAACAAAGGAAGATGTTAAGATAGCTCAGGGTTTGAATTTTTTTCTCCCCCTCTTCTATTCAGAAGCTCTATTTTCATGGTTTATTGGTTTATATAGTTACAGTACTGGACATGACATGAGTGTGTGCTTTGGGATTCTTCTACTACCTGAGTAGTGCTAGTCAACAAATTCTAAAGGCCACTTGCAACAGCTTTCTTGTGTTCTGATTTGAAATCATATTTTTTGGTCTATACCTCTTCATTTTTTGCTTGAGGCTACTGACTTAGAAAGCGAAGTACAGACATGTTGCAGAAAAATAGGCTCCTTCTGATAGGATTGTTTTCTTGTCTTTCAAGAGAAAGAAGCTTTAAATTAATGTGTAATGTTTAATATTTTCATGTGGAAAACATGACCCCACTAGAGGTATATTTAACTGACTTCAGTGGGACCACAATTTCAACTTTAAACAACAGGCACTTGAAAATTACAAATAACTAACATCTATAAGTGGATAAAAAATTAAAAATGCTGGGAGACGTTCAAGTTTAGGAATAAGCATTTGATTTGATTTTGATCAGCAGCTGAGGGCAGAGCTGCACGTCAGCTAAAAAAATGTTCAATCACGAAACAAGAGCTAAGACAACCACTAAGGTGGGTTTAGTTTTGTTTAGAGCGAAAGCTTCAGAGCACCAATATGTCACCAGACTGCTTGAAAATAATGGCAAATCTGTCCCAGTGACTAATCTTTGAGCCCTGCCAGCACTCAGAATTTAACAACACTGAAACGGGGAAAGAAAATAATGTCACCTTGTCATTCTGAAATGGACCTATAATCAAAAACCTTGAAGCGGGTTCATAGAGAAGTATCAACCCCACTAAAACAGAAGGCAAGCTCAGCTTGAAAATACTAAAATACATTTTGTGATCCCACAAAATACGAAATGGCACATTCCGTATCTCCTACAACACTTAGTCATTTATTTGGAATTGTCAGTAATTTATACTGCATATTTGCAGGTCTGCCCACAGCCTTACAGCCTCCCACTGTGATTTTGTCAGATTCCAAGCCTAGCAGGGTCAGGTTGGGTTAACTCTGGTATGTAAGACCAGCTGCTACATTTTACCCTGCAGACAGCTGCCTTTCAAAGGCAGGTAAAACATTTCACAATTCTATGAAGTCTTAGGAATAAGTCAGTCACAGATTTTCCTCAATACGCTTTGCAGGATTCAACTACACATATTATTTTGTGTAATGTATTTGTGACTTTATGGCATCAACATATGGCCACCACACTAAACACAGCATTTCTGACTGCTTATTACCAAAGTCTTCTTATGAGGACTGAGTGATTAAATTACTTTTGCAAAATAAATAGCTTTCCAGTGAAGGCAAACAGATTTTGACATTTGTAGCTAAGAAGTTAGATATTTGGGCTCAAAATTCAACCATCAGCTAATGAAATGCATCACTAAACATAAATCTTGCAAATAGCTATAGAAGACTCTAATTTGGAGAAGGCAAACCAGCCCACTGAATTCATCATTATTCTTTAAAGTTGAACACCTGCTTAAACATTTGCAGATTTGGCAACTCTAAGCATTGTCTGCATATTTAACAGAACTGATAGTGATGCCTTGGGTTTTAGCTTTTATATTTTTCAGATTCTCTGCTGCTTCGTGTGTAACTCTGAAACTTCATATTAGGTGTCAGTAAGGTCTCTTCACAGGGTAGTTAGACAAAAACAATCCCTTCCTAGCTAGAGAATCAAAGACAACTGGTACCCAAAAAGCAGAAACAATGGTGAGGGAAAGGGGCAAGCCTGGGGGCTGAGACTTCATAGCCTGGGGCTGTGGCTGGAAAACTGACCCCAATATACAGATGAATCAAAACTTACAGAAGTGTAAAACTCGTGACCGGGTTCCATCTTGGATTCAACTTGGGTGCAGCCCTGCCAGGCTCTTGCACTGCCCAAGGCGTATCCTTTTAAGACCTTTCAAGAAACAGCTTTTTTATTCCTTTTGCTCTGTCTAGTCTCTGTTCCAGATCAGCCTCTCTAAGCATCGGTAGTTAACATATATGTACAGCTACCAGAATTCATACTGAACTTACGAATAATCACTTTCCTTTATTTTAAACTCCCTTGAAAGGAAGGCATTCTCCTTGCCTCCTTGCCAAAGCTAGCCTTTTTTCCTCTAGTTTTCCTATTTACTCACATCAGAAAAAGTGCCACGCAGAAAGAAATATGGATAACTAGATGTATTTGAAGAGACTGCTGCAAGGAATCTAGTTACAAAACTTCAGCTGATGTCACGTATTGCTACACCTTATTGTATCATACACAAGAATCATAAGCAAAATTGTCAAAAGGCAACTGAATAGAAAGACAACTTGTACTCAGCTGGCTGATAAAGCCAGTAAAAAGAAAGGGAAAGGTTTTATATTTCTTTTACTTCAAAGTAAAATTATTGGAAATAGGACTGACTTTCATCCCTGTGGTTACACAATGTGTGCACAGGTAAAGTGGAAGGATGCCACCAATTTCAGTAGGTCTTCAGAAAAACGAAGTGGGACTCAGAGAGGCAGTGATTTGCCTCACATTTAATTTTCTCAGGCTCTCAGGGAAACTGCTTTGACACACACAAAGATCAGATAAGCAGAAACCATGGCTCATCATGAAGATAAGAGAACCAGGTGGGGGGTTATTCTGCATTTCAGAAATATGCTGAAGCAGTATCTTCAATCTGAATATGATAAAGCTTTATCAGGGTGAGGACTTCACAACTTCATTATAACAACAATTTGTTTGAAGCTTCCAGCAAGGTATCAAACCCATAATATAGCCATGCTGTCTCCTTAGTACTTCTGGCTAGAGAAATTAGCTAACATTATATTGACTTAATCAAAATCATGCCACTTAATTCCATAGCATTTTACATAATAATGGTCAGGCTACCGTCTTCCTGAAAGAAAGCATAACATTTACAAACTAAATTAATTTTGTAGCAACTATAAAATGGTAAATACTCAATATAAAACATTAACCTCAGGTTTCAAATGGATCTTTCAAATAATGCAACTTCCTTTATACAGTACCTTTATATCCTGTGCTAAATGACTGTATCTACTTTGCATTAGTGTTTATCCCTTATGTGGCATTCCAAGAGACTCTGTTCAATTTATTTGCAGGACAGATAAAATCACACTTGTTAATGATCTCCTGTCTAACAGAAAAATTAATGTCTTTAGCTAAGCTTTAAACTCGCTAGAAAGATTGTACTGATCTGGTAGCTATGCACTTTCTCAGGATTCCAAACTCTTTCTAATCTGGTATTTCTATACTTGCCTTGGAATCCAACACATTCCAAAGCATGAGAAGCATTCAAAACATACCAACGAACTTTGGAGAGAGATACATCTCAGAAAAGAAGCTTGTCCTGTTGATTGGGGGTAAATGAGGAAAAAATATGATAGTGCAGCCTGCAAGTCACAGTGGAGAGTGCTACACTTGTGCTTAGCTTCAAAGCTTAAATGACATAAATTCCATCTTCCAGAGTATAAAGAAATGATCCTGTAGGATTGTAGAAGCAGAAATATCAGTTCTCTTCCTTTAATATTTTGAGATCAACTGTAATAGATTTCAAAATTACTACACTTCAAAGAGATTATGACACTTTGCTTTAATGTGGGTCCTAGAAAAAACATTAAGTGCACAAAAACTGGACAGCTAAGCCTTCCAGTTCATGTGAGATTTGTATTATTACATTCCTTAGGTAAGAAATGTATTAAACCTGTTACTTGTTTCAGAGATATTAAAATAATTGTCATTTAGTCAGTAATGTTAAGTTTTATGGTAGACGCAGCAATGGAAAGAAGTTGCATCTTAATCTCCTATCTAGTCTCTTCTCTCGAAGTAGAGATTTTCCTTCAGCTAGTCAGTTTTGAAAAACTCCACCTTTTCTTGTGAAGCTGTGATTAGGGAGCTTAAATAAATGCTTACAATTATAAGTTGGATAGGCTGCTAAAGAAATTAGGACTCTGAAGTAGTCTCTGCACTTCTTCCAAGGTTGCATCATTTTTCAGTACTGGTTCACTCTTCCAAGTACTGTATTCCCAGAGTGCAGGAACTCCTGGGCAGGCATACACACCAGTTTTCAGTGTGCCAGGTTTAAGATGAAAATCAGACGGAACACATTATCATCAGTTTGGACAAAACAGCTCTGTTCTGCTATGACTTACTATCCAGCAATATTTGGCAGCAAATCACAGGACTTGGAAGAACTTGTATTTAATGGACGAAAACAGTAAAGATATCTATTATAAAAGAGGAGAGAAAGATTAACACTAAAAAAAAAAAAAAAAAAAAAAAGAAAAAAGAGGATGGACAACAGAGATGACAGAGTAAAGAAAGAGTAGAAGGTGCTGCAGAGTCAACTACAACAGATACAGAAAGATAAACCAAAAGAGAATAAGAAGAGAGATGGAGGATGGAGGAGGAGAAGGAAAGTTAAAGCAAAAGCAAAACCACATGAATATGAAGATCAACTGTTAAACATTAGGGTGAGAGCATGGACAGTTCAGAGATGAATGAATCACTTCAGGCAGCACACAGCTGGGCAGGAGAAGGTGTTTGCACGAGCCCAGGCATTTTGAAGGAAGGGTTTGTTTGCACAGGGCCTCACAGAGCTTGTGTACAACTGCAGACTTTCAGGCTGAAGATGTGCTGAGGTGGAAGATTTCTGTAAGGCTTTTTTAGTAGCAGAGTTTATAGCCATTAAAATGACACATGGCTTCATTATAATTTTCCATGCAAAAGAAGGCAAAAAAGATTTTAAAAAACCCAAAAACTAAAAAAAACTCTCCCCTTCACTGGACAAGTGAGTCAAGTATAAAAATATGCCCAAGCAAATGACAGCTTTTTAGTTCATCTTTACATCAAACAATGACAGCAGTTTGCATGACTCAGACAGATGATTCAGCTGTTGTCCTCTCAGCTCACTCCAGAAGAAAGGGAAGGAGAGAAGCAATTTATTTTTAAGTATGCCTTACTAGCAAGAATATTATAAGAAACCCTTTATAATGTTTTCTTTCCTTGAGAACTGAGCTCTTGCTTAAAACCAACTTCAGAGATAAGTGAGAGTAGGAGGGTTACTGGGAACATGGAGAAAAAGCAGGAACAGTTAAAGAACAGAAAGAACCTATTTTGAAAATCTGAAATGCTTTAATTCTACTAAGATCTCTTTACCTAGAACATGGACCAAAAAATTTTATAACTAAATCTCTTTCAAGAAGCACCTCACCTATCTCTATATTGTTGATGAATATGTCAAATATGGGATTTTAAATATCAGTGCAGAGTTTCCAAAGGAAGAGAGCACTGTCTGAAGGATAATCTATACTAGTAACAGCCCTTTCAGAAATACTGACTTAACTTTGTGTGAAACAGGAAGATATTCTATCTGGTTTTCAGAGACTTAGCTTGAGGCTAAAATAGTCTCCAAATAGGTAAAAGTCAGAAAACTGGTCACCAGAAGGAAAAAATGAAGAACACTTAATTATTTTTACTAATGCAGATAAGGAAACATCCATTTTTCATTCTCAAAGACTCATTTCAGCTCCAGTTTCACATTAAAATTCATAACCCCAGAAATCATGAAAGTTTGGCCTCTGCTACCAGAGTCTGTTTTCCATGGGAGACTTCAACATGTTATAAGGGAATCCTACACAGCTTAACTCACTGCAAAATACAGCAGAGGAGCAGATGGAACATCAGTTATTTCTGAACAGAAACTATAACAACATCATAGAATCATAGAACATGTCTACTCTAGTTGATAGCAAGGACAACATTAAAAAAAGCTGCCTGTTTTGCTTCTGAATATATCTTTGTTGACAAAGAAATTCTTAGAAAACAAGGTAAATTCATTCTATAGATTACTTCTTTATAAAATGTGCATACAGATTCGGCAGAAAATGCTATAGATTTTTTCCTCTGACAATAAACAGTAAAACTTACCTAAACAGGTTTCTATTTAGGCATAAAACTCTGAATCTTAAACAACACCTTGTGTAATTGTAAAGAAGTGTGTGAATAATTTCCATATAAACAAACTGCCAGAGACAGCTTTAATCAGGGTCGGTTGATTGTTTCTTTTTTTAAACTCAGGCTTTTTACCCTCAAAATATCAGTAATAGTGGCATTAGTGCTTCATGCTGCCAGAACATCTCAAAATGCTAGTGGATTCTTTCCACGGAGATTGCAAGCATATTAGGATTTCTCTTCCAGAGCAGTCATCCTACTCACTACAGACTCAGAAATCCCAGTGCTCTCTTGGCATAAAATTGCCAAAAGTGCCAAATGATTTAGTGGCCTCTCCCACTCATGGGCAGCTATATCCTGGTCAATTATCAATGCTCTTCCAGGCACCAATCTAGAAGTCTTGCCAGTGGTAGAGGGATAAAAGCACAGTCTGTGGATACTGGATATTCTTTTTAACTCTGGCTGGTATTTTGTAATTTCAGTTGTTAAGTGAGGTTGGACATGACTTTTAGTCTGGCATTTTCTTATTGTTTTTATTATCCAAATTACAGTGACAGCTCCTACTGCTTCACTTTTGGGAATTTGTCATGAAATTGTGAAGCATGATCTATAGTCTATCTCTGAAAAACAGACTTATTTTTCTCATATCCAGTAGGGCAAAAACAAGACTGTAGAGATTAAAAATCCATATATTTTGCTTTGCTTTTCAGAAAGTGGAAGCTGAAAATAAAAATAAAACCATTTATGTAACAGAAATGATGAGGCTGAAATGAAGGAGGAGCTACTCCCACAGCACTCTAGCATTTGCTATTTGTGTACTGTGTTCATGTGAAAGCAAAAGATAAAAGAAGTGCTCTTAACTAAGCACAGAAGCGAAATCAGTGTCAGATTTACAAGGAGTGATGAACTGGAAGACATGGAGGGAAGGCTGGGTAGTTGCTGTGTTCTGTGCAGGAATATAAAGGAAGTCACCAACCATCCCCTGCTTCTGTAGTCTCTGTGTACAGGCCAGTAAAAACGATCTGCAGTGCTCATGAAGGGTAAGCAGGCAAAGGCTGAGTACTGCTGCTGACATATGGAAAGGAGGTGGGAGGAGAAAGAGCTGCATGATCACAGCAGGGTGCAAATCTTCCATGGTTTGATTTAACACTGCACTTGTTAGAGGGTTCAGAAAGGCAGCAGCTCCCTCAAATCAGGAATACACTCTTATAAACAGTGCTTTGGACAAAAGTGAACAATAACTTGCATTCTGCCCTTGCCCAGAAAGAAACACTCCCTAGGCGGCAAATGAAAATTTGCTTTATGAAATTCCTTTTTATTTTCCCTCCTGTCACTCCTCCCAATTGCTAACAATATGCTGTTTACTCCCTGTCATTGGATTTCACTGGTTTTCTCTAGCACCATACCAAGCATATTTTTCATGCTGTGTTGCTGAGCAGTCACTTAATGATCTTTTTCAAAACAAAGGTCAAGTCTCCCACTCTCTGTACGTTCCTGACGTGTATCACCCACACTTTCTCCAACCATCCACAGCCACTCAATGCACAGCTTTAAGTACTGGGCTGCTGGTGGCACTAGTAGAGGGGATTAGGTGGCCTTAATTTCTTCCTCAGCTTTTTGCACAGTCATGTTAGTGCAATTTACAGTCTAAGCTGGGAGGAACAATTCTCAACACAGCAGGCAGCTGTAAGCCCTGTCATTTTGGGGAACACCATGTAATTCTTCAGCTCCTGAAGGCAGCTGGAGTTTAGAGCAGCACAACTGCATTAACTTAGACCCCGGGAGATAGATATGGCATCATTCTGTCTATTCCATATTTTCAGCAATTAAGAAGCATCTTCTGAAGCCAAGAACGAGCAACTAAGAGCCACTGAAGTGTTCAGCAATCGCTATGAGGAAAGGCACCTTAAAAATCCACTGAAAGCTTCAAAAACAAATGAGAAAGTAGAACACTACTGAGTCAAGTTCCTACCACACATTGTCCTATTGGCTCAACTGGCTGTAAGGAGCTAATAGTTTCTGGAAATTCTTAGTGAAGGAAGCATTTCTGACTAAAGTTTCAAAAAGACTGGGTTTAATTCTGCTATGGGGCAACTGAAACGGTATTGCTTTTGTAGCTCTTGTAACTGAATACTAAGATGGTTGTGACTGTTTTGATAATACGTAAAGTGAAAATACTTCAACTAACTTAGAAAAAGGCTATTTCTGAACCTGAACTGGTTTTATGGGATGTGCAGAAAGAAAGGGAGGTACAGGAGTCCCAGAAAAAGTCAAACCTTGTGAAAGTGATGTTCTTTCAATAAACTTAGCTGAAGTTTGTCTGTAGTCTGAGCAAACTACTCTGAACAAGAGCAGCACACTGAGATGGCAGAGAGATTGTCCCCATAAAAGACAAAAGATCCCATATTGACATGGTTACTTTAATTCAGTTCTATTACCGACCATGTCAATTTGAGATAAAGATTAATTATTTGTATTATAAAATTTATACTGGTCAGCAGTCCTTGCAAAAATGACAGGCCCCAGTGAACTCTCAGTTTTTCACACAATCAACACAGAAGTGTTTCCATCCCAAGAGTTTTATGATCTAAATATATTCAAGAATTCAAAAAATCCCATCAGCTGAATTGAATAAGGACTAACAATTAATTCAATTTTGTCAATGCCGAAATGGTGCAGTTAGAAACTTTAATTTTATCAATGAAATAATTTTGACTCAGTTTTGCATGGAAATTGAAGATGAAAATTTTAGAAATATGTTTAGGCAAACACAAAACTGCTATATTCTGTGAATTATTTACTGTGAGGAGATACAGGGAGTTCACAAAAGAAAAAGAAAACACAGCTCACAATATATTTAAATTTATAGTTCAGCATCTGGAGAAAAATAAGATCTATCAAAGATCATTTCATTGGCTATTACAGATATCCCCCAAAATATTACATACATAGAGGGAATGGCACTACTGTTCTCATAGAAATATTTTTTGTCTCCATAGAGTCTGCAGGGAGAAAGAGTGATATAGTTTCACACAGAAAGAGAATATCCAGTTCATTGTGACTTGAAGGTAAATACAGGTCATCTCACAGAGATAAATATCTCAAAATGGGTTCATTTATCTTTTTTTAAGAATAGATAAAAGCAAAAAAAGAAAAAGTGATCTTGACTAGATTGGATGGTTGCAATAATCCATTCAGCTCCTTTGGGATGGAGAATACTGTGTCTCTACTTTATCAGTGAAAAACAGATTTCACTTACTTTTCTCTTTAGCAACCTCCTCCTTGCTCCTACCTCTCCTTAAAATCAAATATTTCGAAGTTTTGAATTTGGAACATGGAATCACGCAACTAATCAATCAGCCTGTACATCCAGAATCTCATCATTTCGAACATTACTTCATACATATCTCAGTGATTGTGCCTGCTGGGCTACCACTGCCTTCTAAAAAGATTACAAGGACCAAAAGAAACCACTTTGTTTTGCCCTCTGGCTTTCTAAGTGAAAGAAGTGTCATGGTGAAATGCTGACAAAATCTTCTCATGTTTTCCAGCTTTGAAAAATTGCAGCACCATGTTAATGCTGGAAGCACACAGGCAAAATATATATAGGGGGCGTTTTTATTTGTTTTGTTGGGGGTGTTTTTTGATTAAGCTACAATACAATAGTTAGCAAAATTTAAGCACAGAACAACTGAATTCTCTGCTGTGCAGATATAGGAATGGGGAAATCTTCGGGACATTTTGCTGTACTTCCCCTATTCATAAATTCATACATTACAGGTTTCAGCTTTGCAGAACAGTAAAGGTTGAAACTCATCCTTTTGCAGCCTAAGACATGAGCATCCAGGAGATATTTTGTAAGTTTAAATGTTTTCCATGCTTTATATGTGTCCTACACACTGAATTATACCAACTGTTAGGAAATTATCTTCCTACTTTACTCCTGCACCACTGTATTGGAGCATCATCCTGGGAACAAACTCCTTCCCAAATAAGCTTGCAGCAGCACATGATCACTCTATGGATGCTCTGTTTTAAATCAAGCTTTTGCCATCTGTTCCTCTGCTAATTATAAATGCTACAAATATCCACAACTACATTGCAAGGAAAAAAAGTGATTAAAGTGCATATATTCTTTCTGATATGCATCTCTGTTGTTTATCTCAAATGAAAAGCAATACCACCCACCACACAAGTCCCACAGTAGGAAGACAACAGAAGGGCAAGATGTTTAGAGCTTCTCATCTGGCAACAGGCCACTGGTGATTGCTCAGAGTCCAAAATATATTGTATATACTCAGCAAGACAAGCTTAAACCCGTGCAGAATCACATACACATCTGAAGTAGGGCTTGCCAGCAGCTTTGCTCACAAGAACTCTTTGATGTCCAAGTCAGGGTCACCCAGGATGCTCAGCAGGTAAATAATTTTCAGCTGCATCCTTCCTAAATCCCTTCCTGTTCTCTTCTCCCTCTAACCCCTAACACCATCATCAACCTGCCATTTTGGAATTCCCTCTAATGAAGTGAAACATAGTTTTCCTCATCTACCTTTTTCTCATTCTCTCAGTGTTTATAGATTCATTAACTGCTATACATGCAGACATGCATCATGTTCTCATTTCCTCTTTCTGCCAGGTATTTTCCATGAGGAGAAATAACTGGGCTTTAGTAAAGATTGTTCCAGACATGATTTCTCACCTAATGGAGCATGCCTCCATTTCAGTCATGACTCCGCTATCTGGATCCACTAAACTATCCAGCATTCATTTGCTTCTGATACAGATTATATGCTTTGGGACTTTTTTGGTATAGGGGGCCTTTTATTTGGTTTTGTTTCTTCTTTTAGTTTTATTTTATTTTATTTCCTTGCACCAATAGAAATAACTGAGGAAAACACATTTATTCTATCGTTGCTGTTTCACTAACTCCTAATTTCAGGGAGTTTCAGCTTTAAAATCAGCCATGCCTTAAGGATCTTACAGCATCTTATTTTATATCCACATCTCTCCTTAGTGAGTTCAAATTTTATAGACAACTTTGCGTCATTCTGGAGGGAACACATCAACTGCACCATCCCTGATACATCAGTAATGGGTTTGCAATTATGGTGGCAGGTTTCAAAATTGCTTCCTATTTGCAGCTTCTTTTTTTTGCTAATGGAAACTGCAGCACATGCCACATCTGTCTGTATTTGTACATTGCCCTGCTGTAATAGAATATTGCTCTTTCTTGATTACACAGGGACATATTCTGCCATTAAAGTGTGGATGCAGTATCTCAACAGAAACTGATGCTAAGGTTGTGAAGTTACTTAAAAAAATACTGATAGCAAAATATGGCCCATAAGAAGCTGTTTGGATTTCTTTTTCCTTTACGTACTGAGAGGACTATTTGTGATGCCATCTGTTACTTTACAAGGGGAAGTTTCAATATATTTTATCACAGTTCTAAAATTGTTTATAGTAGTTTTACATGAATACTCAAAAATTGTTGATCTATACCCATTAAAGTTTCTTGTACCTGTGTTCAGTCTTCTTTTCTCCTTTACAGGCAGTGCACACAGATAGGAAATGCTTGCTCACTATCTCCAACAGCACTATCTCCAGGGGAAAAGGATTACATTGCATGTCAGGTCAAAAGTTCATTACAAGTCACAAAATCTTTCCTCTGCTGAGCATTTTAACTTATTAAGGTAAGAGACTTACGTAAGAAAGAAAGCACTTCATCAGAAGAGACAAAGGTTTAATAAAAAGGAGACTAAATATAAAAACAGACATTTGTGTCACATAAGCATTCTCATTTCAGTCCATCTTGCCTCATATTCCAATGAAAATAAACCCCTAAGTGTCTTGTTATATCCAACTTAACTTAGTTATATAAGCATGAAGAGACTAATAAATCTGTGGTCACTGATCTGAATCACTATATACTTCCTTATGAGCAAATATATATCTGGTTTACCAGCTTCCTTCATGCTGCATAACTGCAGTTCTATGCATAACTGACAGTATGCAGTATTTTAGCAGTTTATATTTATTCTAATTACATGTGGCACGGTTTCCTTTTGGATGCTACTGTCCTGAGTGAACCATAATGTAGAGATTCATGGTTATGCTTAAGGAATACTGCAAACAATTCTGTATTTAAACCACTAATTATCATATGTTTATAGATATCCTTGCTGAATGCAGCACTCTGGTGTACTTTTACTGAAACAATGGTTTTTTTAGACAAGTTCTAAAAAAAAATCAGTAGATGTAAAAGACCTGAGCCTCACAACTGTCACTAGGTGTTGTTTAACATAAAAACAAAATAAATACAGGAAATCCACTCTGACTAATATCTCTGCTTTAAGAGGAAATACCCAGTCCCCCTCCAATATGCTATTCACTTAGCATTAAATAAATAATAAATAACATTCAGCTAGCATAAAAGATTGTTTACCCTGACTTTACTTTCAAAAAAAAAAAAAAAAAAAAGAAAAAGGAGGAACAGAATTTATCCCTTATATACCTTGAGTGAAGTTAATGTTATCAAACAAGAAATTAATCTGGGCCAATAAACACTGCTGTCAGATAGTGGCACATACATCCACACAGACCTGTTAAGCTTTGTCGTTCTGTATTCTGGAACAGTTCATCGCTCCACAGAAGAGCACTGTCCTGGGACTTGCACGACATAAATTTTGTTGTTATATCTGGCATTAGCTTGATGGATAACTCTGAACCTGCTTTATCCTCTGCTCTCATATCTGTCTAATCTAGATATACATTCCAATGCGCCTAACCATGTCAGAAAAGTGCTTTCCCATGTAGTCACAGGATGGCAGAAAAAGCTTCAGGACTCTCAAGCGGGAGGAAGGATCCTGACTTGCACTGAGCAGCCCAGTTCCCTGAGCGGCTCCAGCCCCGGACAGCTCCGGGCAGGGCCCCGGAGCGGCTCCAGCCCCGGACAGCTCCGGGCAGGGCCCCGGAGCGGCTCCAGCCCCGGACAGCTCCGGGCAGGGCCCCGGAGCGGCTCCAGCCCCGGACAGCTCCGGCAGCACGGCCGGGCCCCGCCGAGCGATGGACACTCGGCAAACCCTGCAAGGGCCAGGGCTACAATCTGCTCTGGTAGCAGAGCGGGCACTGGTGCGCATGCACGGACAGAAGGACTAACAGAGTTATTCTAGAAATCAAGTGTTGAAGTACAAAACTCTTGTTATTCACCAAGAAATGCCAGGGAATTCTGAAGTCTCTGAAACTGACTTTTATAAATATTTACCAATTGTAATCAAATTCTATCAAGAACTTCAATATCCCTAGTACACACAGAAATTCTAAAAGCACACACTATTCTAAAAGCAATGTTTTCTACTCCCTTGAAGAAACAACTTTGTTTTCTACTCCCTTGAAGAAACAACTTAGCCCCATTTTTTCTTAACACTACAAGTATAATTTCCAGCCTCTCTCCCATTCCCTAAAATGTAAGCATCCCCCCACGGACTTCCAGCGACTGCAGCTGCTTTTACCCTTCTACCTCAATCTTTTGTCCAGGTTCAAGTTCTCTAACTGCTATCACTTGAAGAGAAAGCCAGAAAGGCTAATACACAAACACTAGAAGTCAGCACTGGAATAAACATCTGAACTGACAGTGGAACCCAGGGAAGGAAGGATGAAGACAGATCTCCAAGGTAAAATCCACATTAAAATTATGCTGTGCAATTTCAAATGGATTGTGTACACAGCTGAATTTCCTGATTAGACAATTTCAAAGCAACCTGCAGAGCCAGAGAAGTATCACTTACCTCTATCAATCCCCATGTTAGTCAGAACTCAATTGTAAGCCACGATATATTGAAACCTTTTTCAAAAACTAATCAGAAAATTGTTACTCTGATAGTAATTTTTAATAAAGTATTTTTCTATCTAACTGGAAGAAAGTAATCAGTGAAGTAAATTTATGACACAAAGTTCATTAAGAGGACAGCTAAGATCACAGAATTAATTGATGTCCCTATGTACCTATTTAATGAGAATGATTTTCTGTTACCCAGGATTACAAGCCAAGTCACAGAAGTGACAGATAAAGAACAATCTACTCCCTGCCAAAGCCACTATTGAGTAGCTTAGCAATTTATCTGTAAACTGAATTTTGAATCATATCTTAGCCTTGAAAGTCATTAGACATTAGCTGTTCAGTCCAAACGTGTAATTCAATTTTAGCTGCCAACCTGCTACACAAATCCCCCAATGATAACTGCTGGAGTTATCTAGCTGATGACAGACTGCTTACTCAGAGTTAGGACTTGGTAACTCTGCAGCAATAAGTCCCTTTCTAAAGCTAGAAGTTAAGTGGTGGAAGTACAGAAAATCACACTGGAGGCAGCAGCATCACCTTAATTTTCCTCTGTGTCAACTCTGCTTTCTTGTTTTGGTTGAAATCTATGAAATATGTACTTTTTAGACTACAGATGTTTGATTTTTAGATAGTTTGATTCTTCCAGGGACTTTGAGGGAGCTTCTTCTATTTATACTGGCCAGACCCTTGATCTTTCAGGCTTTTCCAATTCCACAATGACCTCCAAAAGGCAAAGAGAACTGATTAATGCATTGTTGGTCTGTCATGTACTGTGGTGCTCTGTCTAAGAAAACAGGAAGATAAGAAACACAAGAATCAAACTCAAGCCTCTCTAAAGTCCTTGCCAATTTGACCATCAGCTTCAACATAACCAACACTTCACTACAGCTTCTTTGGACAAATCTCAGTTTTGGTTATGTAAGGAAAGGAATAATCAAACAGTCCTTGCATAAGTAGATGTTATCTAAAAGAAAAAGGTTTTCATACCCCATATTTGAGCTCCACTTTCCTCATGATGTCCTACTTCTTGGAAAAGCAGCTCAGCTGCTCCACCCCAAATTCAGACAGGTTTGCATTTTACCCTCAAAACATGCACATGTTGATAAAGACACTGACTGGAATTACATATCTCTAGTCTCATGGTTAAAACCATAAGTATAAAGCAAATTGTTAAAACTTCCGAGAAATCTCACCCCCCCAAAAAAAGGTGATAATCTCCCTCATGGTTAAAACAGGGTATCATAAACAGGATTTAACTTGTAACTTTTGGCCCTTGAGAATAATGGACCTGTTTTTCTTGACCCTAAGCCTGGACAACTTACTTAAAATAAAACTAGTATAATTTACTCATGGATACCTGAGCTTGATAGTAGCTCTTACACTAACCAACATCAGAACTCAGCCTCCTAAAAGTCAATCAACTCTTTTTATATTACACTGACATATGGCTCATTTGTATGGCATTTTCTTCCTCTTTTTTTTTCCTTTCACGAATTTCTCAGAATCTGACAAAATTACAATTTAAATTTGGATTAAAACAAGCCACTGTGGAAAAGAAATCCACCTGGGTGGGGGGGGGAGGACAGGACGGGCAAGCAGTAGAATACAAGAATGGTTACTCTAAAAATGCATAAAGTATGTTGGAGAAAAATTTAAATCTACAGAATTTCATGGTACTGATACGATTTGTGACTGCAGCCTACAGAATCCTCCTGCAAGCGAGAAAACTATTAAAGTTGTAATTTGAAACATAATACAGAAACTAACACCCTAGTTTTGTACTGACCTACTTAACTTCAGAGTCTTAGGTAATTCCTAGGGAAGTTGGATAAGTGTCAGTTAATTAGAAAAAGCTGGCTCTCTGTACCTTCCAAGTTAATTATCCTGACATAAATGCCATTATTTTTCCCCTTGTCCACTGCAAAAGAAAAAGTGTCAAGTTTGAGAAGGGCTTTTTTAGAAAGCACATCTTCTCTGTTGTAAGAAGCTGATTATGTATTACACTTGCACAGATTCAGTCTCATGTTTTCCTATTCTTTTAAATTTCATGCAAGTACATCTCAGCTGTACTTTTGGATCACATTTATATTCCAGCCTTGTCCCTCTGTTGAGTAAGAATTGCTCTAAGAGACAACCTGTGCTAGGAGTGCCTGGGTAGACTTATAAATCACATTTCAACTCTTTTGTACTGCAGATCACTGGAATACACACTCACAGTCTTCACCTTCAATTAAATCTCAAGGTGGGCTTGGAATGATAATCTCCAGGGAAGCCAGCCTGAGGTGCCTGTGTCCTGTCACAACCCAGCCACTTGGTACATCCATTACCCCGCCAGCAGATATTCTTCAAGTGTACTGTAACCTTCCTTATGACTAAATTCATGACAAATAATGAGCAGGACCTGAATGGTTTCTCCAGGAATGTATGTAGTGAATGCACCAATAACTGCATCGCAGAAAAACCTGTGTTTATATTTGAGGTAAAGAAAGAAAAAAGAGATGTTCTGTTAATTAACTGTTGGCAAAAAAATACTTCATTCTTCCTGTAGATCCAAATACAGCATAAAAAAAAGAAAATGTGGTATCAAATCACTGGTAGTGAGACCCATTGAAGGCAGGTGTCTGCCAGGGAAAGGACAGCAGAAAGAACCCAGTCTACAGAAATTACCTCTTACCTCAAAAATCCCACCAGGGCAGGAGATATTTGGGTGTTACAGATCAGGTTCCACTACACTGTATTGATAAGGAGCAAGACAACATCCAGCAAGGGGCTTTAAACCTCATAGACACATGATATAAAAACTCAAGGCCTTTAGAATCCCCAAATCCAGGTTCTTTTATTACTCTTCACTACGTCATAATCTTTTTTGTTAAGATACAAGCTACATGTTGAAAATGAAGTGCTAATTTAGATCACTTTTTAAAACATAACTGTGTGTGGAGTAATAACCTTATCCCCCTAAATTTATCAGTGAGATTATTTTTGTTACCAATTATCTACTGATTCATCTCATCTTGACACAATCCGCTGAAGAAAATTCACTCCTTTGTAATGACCTTTGCATGAGTAAATTAATATATTATATTATTTTAAAACAGAGTCTTTTCTCCTATGATGCTGGAAGGCCTTTGGATCACTAATCCCATAAAAACCTTTCACAAATTTTACTGATCAGAAGCCCTCGTAATATTCATAATTAAGTGGTCCCTTCTAAACATCATACATTTTTACTTCTTCAATAGAAGCAGAAATATTTCATTTTCTGCATTCCTACAATATATTTTCTCTCTTCAGAGTAGCATTACTTTTGTAACTTAGAAAAACTCTGCAAATCAATGGAAGTACACAGGTTTTCCCTCTCATCTATTTCAAGCTGAGCTGCCAGGACCCAGAATAAATTTGTGTTAGCTCTCAATTCCACGACCTTCCACTTTGTACTTTTAAATTTCATTTCATTTCTATTACCTGAGTTCTCAAGGTCTTCCAATTCTGCATGCTTGGTATTCCAACCCTTCTCAGTACTGGTCATGTTTTCCAAGTCCCTGCTATCAAGTTTCACTACCACACTTCTAACTTGGGGCTAAAAAAATCAGAGTAAGTTAAGTGCCAACAAGGGGAAATGCAGTAAAAAAGTGTTAAGAGCCAGCCCAAACGACAAAAATCAGTGGCAAAGCTGGAACAACACAAATCCCCCAGTTCCTAATCCTGTATTTGTTTTGTCACCTAACACTGCACTTCTGATCAGGTGTGAGGAGGAATTTGCAGGTTCAGAAAGGTGATGTACATTAATATCTGACAAAATTATCCCTTCAGTGGTTTTTGTCAGAAGTCTAATATCTATCTAATCTATTGATAATCATCCTCAGCATGAATAGTTATGTGTAACTATTTATCCCCACTTAAGTCAGAGCAATGTATGCACACAGATGATGACATTCCATGCCTTGCTTCTTAGGCTTGCACAGTCTCCAAGCATCTCCAGACATAAAATGCATGGCGCTTTTAACATGATAGCCTGAACTGAAACTCTGTAAGCAATAAAATTTAGAGAAACAGCTTAGTTAATGCTCAGAACGTGGTCTGGCAGCCTGCCATGCATAAACATGCACTGAAACCGAGTTAATGCCAAGATTCTTAGCTTTCAACTTCATAGAAATTCCTTGTGTGGTTTATACTAGATCCTCTTAGTTCATTTAACCTTTTTCTTTCTTTTTGCAGTTTAATCCATGGCTAGTTGAACTTATTACCTTTTATATATAAGCATTAATAATGTAATAGACATAGCCCCAAGTAGAAGTAATAGAATTAGTCCGTTAGTATAATTTTGATTAAAGACAGATCTAACACAAAAATGACATTTATTCTGTGCCTTCTGTACCAAGCCTCTATGAACACGAGATGCTGCAGTGTGACTTGTTTCAATAACATGTATGCCTATTCCCATAACAATAAATGCTTCCAAGGCTCATAAGAATTCACATTCAGCTATCAAATCTATTCTGAAGTTCCTCTCAAGCCAAAGGCTCCCTCTCAACAGGTTTGATCAAAAGATTGAGGCCTTCATACTTGGGTTCATGGTATCAGAAGGTCTAATTTGACTTTCATAATCCTGATGTCTGCATTTCCAAGCCTGAGATCTGCACAAGGGAAATAGCTGGAGGTCCTCCCTAGAGAGTGCACCTTCCTTACTTTTTTCTTTTTCCACTAATAATTACATTGATTTAGTTTTAATTTTTTTAGAAACTTACTAGTCACTTAAATATGTACCAAGCCACATTCAATATATGGATTAGGTGAGTAATAAATTCCATGTTACCACAGATTCTGAGCTCCATCCTTTCTTATTTACAGCTTCAACATACAGTTGTAAGGAAGAAAAATACTATTATCCCCAGCTATAAAATGCAACTTAAGACACAGCTAAGATTTTGTCATGTATCACACAAAGTCCATGGCAGACAAAGAAAAGGGATGAAAGACAGACTATAAAGCTGAATAACAGGTTCAGACTGTCCACAGACATTGCACCATTATTGATGCTGGGCAGATGTAAAACATGCAAGATTTTCAAAAGCAAATGTTTCACAACACAGCAGTCACTTGGTCTTGCTATTTATTTACAGCCGTTTGATTTTAAAATGGAGAATTTAATCAACAAATTGTGGTCAAATCACACAAAAAGATTGTGTTGTAAACTGTTGTTTCAGACACCATCCCTTGAGTCCTTTGTAAAATGATGACACATTTCACACTATTGAATTCAGTCACATTTAAAAACTTAACATGATTCTGTGGCTGTAATGCAGATTTCAAATGAGGTGTACTTCTGTGCTCTCTTTTCACTGAATAGTAGTGACTGCTGAGACAATAAGTGCAAGTACCATGCTGCCTTTGCCCAAATAAAATATGGATCATGCTAAAAAGAAAAATCAATCAATAGCTTCTCCTCAAATTAGGCCATATTGGCCCATAGCTCAATAAGGATGACCAACCAATTGATTTTGAAAAGAATAACTGAAGAAGTTGAGAAAAGTTTAATTTAAAATTTTATATTCAATTACACATTTTCCAGGTAAGCAAGCCACCCAGTACTGCAACATTATGACAGATTTATATTCACATTTGTGTCTGCAGATGTTTGTGCTGATGCACATAAAGTGGCCACACCCAAACACATCAGATCTCAGCTCCACACCCTCAGTGCTTCCCCTCACCATACAAAAGGGCACAGTTATGTAAATATTTGTGCAAATATGTGTATATAACATGACATAAATTTCAGACAGTAGCTAAAGGTAATTGTGCTAATTACTGCAACCTTGTCTCTGCTGATTTACAAGGTATGAAGCAGGGCTTCTGCCCTGGAGTAACAGCACTGTCAGATCCAAGAAAGTTTTAACTGCAACACCATTTCTGTACTCCAGCCTCCTGTGCAAAGCCTACACTGAGAACCTCATGTAGACATGATGTCTATAAAATTAGTTTATTAGTTTGTCAACGAGGGGAAGAGGAATGATAATTTTCCTAGAAATCAACAGTTATCCACAAAATGGTGGTCTAGTCCATCCACAGCAATTAATACTGTTATGATATGTCTTATCAGGCAGCCTTTTAAGAAATGTTTTCACAAATATTTTAACAATCTATCCCCAACAGCACAGCCATGAAGCAAGGACCAGATTTCTTCTAACCACATCTCTGCATGCAAGAAGTGTGCTGTCACTGCTACACCTGCTATGCTGGCAGCAAGTCTACCTATACATGTCTTCATCTGTGGACACAGAACCTTTCATCGAAGATTATGATCCAGTAAATCAATTTGGTTGAAGCCAAGCAATTTAGAGCTTAATTCCATTTGTAAGCTTTTTATATTTTCTTTTTGGAAAAGGCTTAGCAGGAGACGATTAGTAGTCTCTGTTAATTTGCTCCATAAAAGGTTTTATGAATAATCATATGCAACATGCTAGTTTTGAAGTAATTAAATAAAACCATTAAGATGGCCAGATAGAAAGATATCTAAGCTTTGCAAGAACTTTATACAATTTGCTTTGGCTTGGCAGACCACTAGTTAAGGTTGGTTTTAGTTTTCCATAGAATGATGCTTCCTATATAAGTTTTGAGACTTTATGAGGTTTTTTAACATTTTCAGAAGGTCTAAGAAAGCATTCTTAGCTGTGAAATCCTAAAATATGAGAGGCATTCTTCATGAATATTTTCTACAAGATGAGGAATAGTTTCTGGACTTGTGAGACTGTCTCTTGGGAAAGGGGACAATAAAAGAAGTGACATGGACTCTAGTTTTAAAGAGAAAAGAAAGAGGGAAGTGGAAAACAAAAATTACATAAAGAAGGAAGCAAACCTATCTCTAGCTAGAAGTGTTTTCAAATTAATGTGTCAGTCCTTCATTCAGTGTACCATTTTCAAATGCTGCTCAATTCTCACATCAAGTGTGATGTAGAAATTAACAAGTTAAATCCTTAACCTCTGCACCCCGGAAGACTAAATCAGATGTTAACAAAGATTCCCTTGAAGTCTGGTAAATCTAAGAATCCATGTTTACTGTGGAATCCCCTTTTCTGTATGAGAACTCAGCAGCCCCAGGAGATGGATATGATTGGTGACTGCATGTGAAGACACACTCCAAGACAGCTTTAACTGATACCATCGGTAAGACCACACTGTTATGCTGAGATTCCGAGCAGCATTTCTCACACAGAGATGACCAAAACTACAGAAAAACACAGGGAGAATAAGCTAAGCAGGGACACACCACATTTAACTGCAATACTTTGACTTCCCCTTCCCTTTGCAAAGTTGGATACAATTTTAGGATCACAGAGACAAAAGCAGAGCATAAAAGTTTGACTTGTTAATATGCTATAAAAGAACCAGGATTCCTAAAGAAACAAATCAATTCTTACAGAAGGGTACTACCAGAACTGCTAGCCAGCTCTAGTCTTCCCTTTCCTAGAGTCTTGCTGTGGCCATGGTGCACAAATTCCAGACAATAAAGAACATTTAACCTCACTGTTCTCATGATCAGCATGAACAGTAAAGCTTCCATCATACAGTCTTGGGCAGATTGAAGCAGGGTTTTCGGTGTGTGCTCCAAAAGTTTTTTTCAGTGTACAGACAGTAGAAGTAAAAGAACAGTTAAATATTACCTTTATTTTTTAAAAGTTGCATTTCCCTTTCTGCTGTCATTTACTTCATACGTGATTGTATTCAAACTAGGGGAAGTCTAGAATTAATTTTGAGCTTAAGAAATTAATCTGTTTTATATAGGTAACACATCATAACACATCTTGAAGATACCCTTTTTTCCCATACTGCAGGGAAAAAAACAACAACAAAACAAACAAACAAAAACCCCAAAACAACAACCAAAAAACCCCACAAAAAAACAACAACCAAAAAAAAAAAAAAACAGCAAAAAAACCCCACAAGAGCCAAAGCACTGTTTCCTCCAACACTATACAAGCCTGAAAAATCTCTACAATCAGAATTGACAATAAAATCCTTTCCACAAAAACTGCAGGCACAAAAGCTTCGCTGTTTACCACCTTGTGGCTTGAACTGGTAACTATTCCTTCTTGCACACACACCATTCCATCATTTTTCAGTTAACCAGACTCAAGCAGCAAGCACCGAAACTTCGCTCCAAGTTCCTCCCCAGAGGAAATTCGAAGACCGTAAGAACAGCGAGACTGACACGGAGCCCAGGCTGCCCCAACCGACGGGGTAAATCAAGAACGCCAGGACTGTCTGTCTAGCTCCCACACAGCTCTGAACATCCTTCACACAGGCAGCAACCGGTTGCCCAAGCTGCATTTCTCTTCTACTCACAGCTCTTCGCAGCAGCCCCCTGGAAGGATGCTACGGTCAAAGGAACAAGAAACATGCGGTAAAGGGAGAAGTACTTACATCCCGGAATTTGTTCCAGTACTTGTCTTTATCGTACTGCGAAACTGTGCTCAGCCATTTGTCGTTGTCCAGGAAATTGCCATGATTGCTGTTACTCGTGATGATCTCAGGATGCCGGCTCTCCACTTGCAGGAAGCACCAGGCAGCGATCACCAGCACCCCCGACATCTGCAACGAGAGAGGAGCGGAGAGAGGAGCGGCGAGGGGCAGCAAGGCAGCAGAGGCTCCTCGGGCACGGAAGTTTTGAGGGGACCCAAGTCGGGGCCACTCGCCCCTCACGGCCCTCGCCAACTTCTGGCTGCAGAGACGGCTCTGCCGAGACCCACCACCCGCCCGCCAGCCCGGAGGGGCGGGGAAGAGCATCAATAACAACAATAATAATAACAACAATAAAAACAAAACAGGCCACTGGGGCCGGGAGGGGAGCAGCCAGGGGACAACAGCACGACGGTACGGAACCGCAGCCAAGCGCCCCGCGGGCGCAGCCAGCGCTGGCTCCGCGAAGTTTGGCGGCCAGGGAGGAGAGGAAGCTCCTACCTCCGGGCAGCGCCGCCGGCCGCAGCTCCCAGCACCGTGCGCTGCTTGTCCTCCTGCTGCTGCCCGTGCCGCGGTGCGCGGTGCCGCTGAGCTGCGTGCGGTTCCGCTGCGCCCTGTGCGGTGCTGCTGCGCTCTGTGTCTGCGCTGTGGCGGTGCCGGGGAGCTGTGTGTCTGTGCCGTGCCGGTGCCGCTGGCTGTCTCTCTGCTGTCTGTCTGTCTGTCTGCCCGTCTGCCGGAGCGCGCGCGGAGCCGCTGCCCGTGGCGGGTCCTCAGCCCGCCGTGTGCGTGTGGCGGGCGCGCGCGGGGCGGGCGCGGCCGCCGTCTGGCGCCCCCTGGCGGGCGCGGGGCGCGCTGCAGCGCGGGGGCGGAGCGCGGGCAGCGCCGCCGCAGGCCCGGGCTGGGCCGCGGGAGCCGCGAGGCGCTGCCGGCCTCAAACACCGACGGGAGAGGGAGCGCTTACGGTGCCGCAAAGGCGGCTGCCGAGAGGGGGGTGGTGGATTCTTTTCGGTGCTACCCAGAGACGGGACAAGGAGCAATGACCATAAATTAAACGCAAGTTTCACCTGAACATGAGGAAGAACTTCCCGTGTGGGGGTGCCTGGAACGGGCTGCCTAGCGAGGGCGTGGAGTGCCCCTATAATGGAGACATTCAAAACTCATGTGGAGACGTTCCTGTATCACCTGCTCCAAGTGACCGTGCTCTGGCATTGGGGTTGGGCTGGGTGATCTCCAGAAGTCACTCCCAGTCCGAACAATTCGATGATTCAGTGAAACCTGGGGAGGGTGTCTGTGAGGATACCTGGAGAGGAGGGCTGTGAGGACTCCTGGGAAAAAGGTCTGTAAGGAATCTTGGGGACAATACCTGGAGAGGGTTCCTGTGATCATATCTGGGGACGATCTATTGGGAGAAATCGTCAGTGAAGTCTTCACTACCACTGCAGTCTGAAGAGATGTAATAGTGGCCTTAAAAAACATAAAACCCCCATCAAACAACCGCTTTCATATGCCCTGGGAATGGTATGACTGTCTTGAGTCAATGGTTTTACAATTTTACACTGCTTTTACAGAAGCAGTGACATTTCCAAAGCCCAGAGGTCATCCCGGGTTTCTTCAGGGAAGGAGCTCTCTCCCTGGCTCAGCACATCCCACGCTGTGGAGAGGTTTTGCTCCTGCCCTGGGGAGTAACGTCAGGCACTGCCCAGGCCGTCAGAAGGGTGTAGTGAGAACCAGCTCCTGTTGGTAAAAAGGGGGAGGAAACATTACAAGGGGAGCTGCATCCGTGTGGGAACTGGGGTGAAAGGAGGAGACCTTCTCCAGGGATAAAAAAGAAAGTTCTTGATTGTCAGTAGAGGACGTGGGAGGGAGGGGCTGGCTGGCTTCCTACATCAGGGAACTCATCCCCTGATTTATCATATGATGCCCAAAAATGAGGACATATACCTTTAATGGTCATTTTAAATACAGCTGTGACTACTATTCCATATGACATTTTTCAAATATGGTTCATTAAACTGTCATGTAAATAATGCCTTTTCTCTCCAAAAAGCTGTCAATGAGGTTAATTCCACATTTCCTGACAGACACATTAGACGTTTCTTTAGTAATACAGAAAAGAGTTGTGTTTATTTTTTACTGCTGCATCTGAGCACTGAACACAGGATACAAATCTATTCTTAAATCTGATTTCAAATACAGTTCCCAATGTGATGTTACCTCAATAAAATCCTCTGTGATTTAAAAAAAGTGTGAAGTTTTGTTCATTTTAACAGCAGAGAATGAGCACGTGCATGTAAGTGCCCCACATTGAATCCTCCCCTTGGTGCACATAGAATCTAATGAAAACTATGTGCCTGCAGGAGGGCAAAATATAACCCAATAAAAGCAACAAATAGAAGAAATCCAAACCAAAGCCCTGCAGATTTGGATGTAAATCCTTACCTAAAAGCCTTGCTCTGCCCTCTCTTCTACAATGGACTGTACTGTTTTGCTGAAGGTGGCCCCGGGCACATACTCCTCTCAAATCTCTTTCTGTGGTGCTGGTGATGCTGCATCCCGTAAACTGTTCATTTCAGTGAGAGATAAGGTTTATATACCTTCCACCTGGCAGGATCAACACAAGCTTCTTCCCTTCTTACTTAGATTAACAGGGTAATATTCAGTTTATTCTGTGTGGGCCTTTTCTGTAAGCCTTTTAACAATAGAGAATTTGTCTCTTCTGCACAGACATTAAAGATCTTTCACCATTTAAAATCTGATGGTTAAGAGATTTCCCCTGTGACCTTATGGTAATCCATGACCATTCAGCTTTACATAGTTCCATTTGACTCGTGTTTCACCCCAGATACCACTGCATTTCAGTACCATCAGGCACAAACCCCATTACCTGCTAAATATTTGAGGATTTTTATGCACCATGACAGTTGTGCAGAGATGCACTAATTATCTTTCTCGATCCCACTGGAGATCTGACCAACTCAATTCTCCCTTGAGCAATTCTTCAACTCATGAATTCCTAGGCTTGGCTGGTAAAAGGCAGCAGAATATTCTTTCCTCCCAAACTTGCAGGAGTTCTTATTGGAGAATGTCTCCATTATATATTTATAGAGCAGTTCTTTCACCCCTGTGAAACACTTGTTAGTACAGTGAACCAGACTCAGTCCTTTGGTGACCTCAGTACTGTTGACTTCGCTGAGTATGAAATAGGCTGCTCTGCTTGCCAGTCAGACCTGAATGATAAATTGCAGAAACATTGTATATAAAGTGAGTAATTACTTTCTTACGTGTCGAATTTGTGTCAGAAATGTGTCTTCGTTTATTTAATTACCTCATAATCCCATATTCAACACATAGCTAATCTTTCTTGATCCTGTAAAACACAGCCTTCCTGTTTAATCCCGATAGCAATCTCTATCACTCTGCAGCTGCAGCATTTCACCTCCACACTGTTTATCATCCATGACTAGAATTGAAACACCCTTGTTGGCTGGTTTTTATGTTGGGACAGTGCTATAGTTTCCTCTAATTCTCATCCAAAAATACAATATTGTTGTGGATGCCTCAAATATTTGGTATTTTGGATGTAAACAGCTCCTTTGTTCCAAGTTAGAAGAAATACTAGGGAGGTAAAAACCTTTCTTTTATTTTTTGTTTGTTTGTTTGTTTGTTTTTTCTTTTTTTTTCTTGCAGCTGTAAAAAGTGACAGTATTGATTTTGGATATTATTTGATATTTCACCTGTATAAATCTTTTGATCAGGAGTTGTGTTAACAACCATACCCTGCCAGCTTCTCCGTGCTGTGGCCTGTCCGGGTTTGTTCTGGAAGCAGAGCCCTCTGGTGCAGAAAGCATTTCACACACATAAGAAGAATCAAGGGACAGATCTCCACTAAGACTAAACTTCCCATGCAGAGGAAAGTCTTTGTTGTCTTAATAGGGCACTTTGGAACTCTCAGTAAACTGACAGAGCCTTCAGCACCAGCCTTGCCAGCAGCAGAGACACAAATCAAGAATGACTGGAAAACCAAGTCATGCACTCCTGCTTTCCCTGAAGCTCCCTTCACCTGGTCTCACACCAGAGCCCGTAGCCAGAAGCTGTGTACCCAGCAAGGTAAAGTCCATAGCAATAGCACAGAAGCCTTAGCATGTGCAGGATTTTACTTCCCCCTTTTTATTTGGCAGCAAGATTCACTTTTTCACCACCTTGATTACTTCCATAGTTCTTGAGGCAGAGGCTGCAGCCTTTGTAGTAGCACCTAAAAGCTTCTGTGGACTTTTATTCATGGCTTTGCCCCTTCTCTTGTGAGCCACAATTCGACTCACTTAATTTAAAAAAAAAAAAAAAATTCACTAAGGAAAGAAAATCTTTACAGTGACAAATGTTTAAAGTGTATTTCTTTACTGTACCAGAGTCCTTCATGACTGGATTAGGAAAATTCAGCTCTGGTAATTTAAATGGATTTAAAAATATATCACTGCAAAGGTGCATGCAGTGGGACAGGCCTTTATTTAACAATCCTTAGTGTCTTCCATATACTGCCGTATCCTTTTAATAGACAGGAGTTTTATTTCCTCCTGTGAGTCTCAGAACTGCAGATTCAGCTTTGTTAGCTCTGCTGGGCAATTGTGCAGGAAAAAAACCCTAGTTTAACCTGCACAATAAGTGATCCATGGCTTATACAAAGTTCCTGAGACATTTGTTCATTTTACAACAGGCCATAATTGATCTTTAAAAATACTACAAATACAGGTTCTGATTTGACCTCTTTATTTGTCTCTGCTCCTGGCCTCTGCTCCCTGTGACAGCCACATTTTATTGCTTCAGTGCCTGGAATTTTGCAAGAATTGGCTAAATGCTTGCCACCAGAAGTGCTTCGAGTGTGTCCCATGGCAGGAGAGTTATGCATTTCTAGCAGGCTGTTCACAGTTACTTTGGTGACATTGCAGTTGGTGCAGTCCTCCACGTTCTCATCCTTCTGAAGCACTTAACCCCAATATCAGTGATTTCACTGAAAGAGAAAGCATTCAGTGATCTGGAAAGATCATCGTGTTCTGCACTCTATTTGCTAAGGTGTATTAGTTGTAATAACCCAGATTAAAGTGAGTTGAAATACTGGCAAGTCCTGGACAAAGTAAAAGCTGAACACAGTTTATGGTAGAGAGTATAAGAAACAAAATAATTCAAGTAAAAGAACAGTAAAAAAATTTATAAGTAAAATTGTTTATCACATAAAAAAGTGGAAGGTGGTTTTCTAGGTAAGTCTTTCTCAAGTTGCAAAGCTGTCTTGCCCACATCTGGCTAGAAGTGAGAAGAGAAAAATACGTTTAAAATGGAAAAGATTCATGTTCACATAAAATGTATAATCAAATACAAGGTTACACTTAAACTGAAAAATGAGATTGAGGCAGGTATTCACAATGTTTGTGTCTTCTGAGGCTAATCCTCAATTTCCTCTATCATAAGGGAAAAGAAACAAGTCTTCCTGAATGATGTCTTAGAGCTGAAGTCTGTCCTAACCTCTGTGGATTGTTTTGTGAAGGATGTTATCAACTCCAGAAAGAGCCTCCAAAACCAGAGGCACACTAGGTGTTAGGTAGACCTTGTGATTGCTGTCCTCAGGATCCACAGACTAACATAAAAAAATAACTAACATGAATCAGTCTTTTTGCGTCACATCAGAACATTCATCAATTCAAAGACTAGATATTTAATAGGAAGATAATCTCTGCATATTTGACAAATGGCTTCAATTTTTTATCTTTCTAGTGGGTATGGTGATCATGACAAAAGTAATTTTATAGTATTTCACAAAGTATCTTGTAAAATGGCAACTGTATTTTATAGTGGCTTTTATTACTACTGGAACTTTTACAAGGAATTACATCACAAAAATCAGTTAACATAAATATTGCAGTGAAGAGCTTTCCCCATTTAATGCCAGAGTTAACTCTGCCAATGCAGCCTTCATTTTCAGATGGAAAAGGTCATTAGAAATAAATTTGTCCTCAGACTTTTTACTTAGCTGGGATGAAGTTTTGTAGCTCTCTTCAACCTGGAAAATATCATGCCATGATCTGCCACTGTCAAGCTGTCTTACAGGGTGCCTTAAGCCTTTTTATAATATATGAACAGAAACAGAGATTTGAAGATTAACATGTGGAATATGAAGTGGGTTTGTTCAATATTTACCACAGTAAGGTCTGTTCTGAACATCTGCCAGGCACCACAACAGAAAACAATAATAAATAACACCACTTACATTAACAGTCAGCTTTCAGAAATTAAATTTGCATGAAAGATGGAGCATCATTAATGGCAGAACTACATACCTTAAATTTGCATTAATGTTAATGCTAAAGAAGACTTAAGCGTCCTTGTATTTTCTTTTCTCCTCCTTAAACTTTCTCATATTTCCCCATTTTTGCTGCAATTCTTCTTTGATCTTTAACACAACCATATACAGCCTTCACACTTTGAGCTCTTTATAGTTCTTTACAATAATTACTTGCATTCTTCCCTTTCTCCTTTTGTTTGCTTCACTCTTCCCTTCCCCCTTTTCCCTTGCTCGTATAACTACACACTAAAATCCTTGCAAAAGCAGCAGCTTTCCTGCAGCTCGTGGAGCCAGTGCTGCCTGATGGACAAAGAGTCCCAGAACATCTTGCAGCTCGGAGGCCAGGCTTGGCATCAGCCCAGCTGCATATGGTTATCATCAGATTTGAGTCTGCTGAGTAATGTGGAAACAACTGGAACTGAGGATTTATTATACCAAATATTCTGGCTCTCGCTAAACATTCTTTTCATTAAAGAAAATAGAATAGAAATATTGATGTCTATAGACAAGGACAATAAAGATGAGCCACAGCTGAGCCATGATGGTTTGCACACTCAAAAACCCTCCTCAGTTTTTGTACCTTCAATGTTTTCCTATGGGGGATGATGCAAAAATGTGTTGCAATGAAATACTCTCGGATAACACAGGAAAACAATTTTCTTTCTGCCCGTTGCTACATTTTAGGTGTGAAGCTTAAAGTCTCTAGAGAAGCTGAGAATTCTCTTTGCCAATAACTTGGACCCTTATGGAAAGCCAAATGATGTTTTACACAACCACTGAATCCCTTGAAGTTCAAGTGTTTGAGATGAAGAGTTTGGGAAGAGAGGAAAGAGAGGCATTGGGTGTGACACTGGCTGGAAGTGGTGAAGAGGTGGAGGTAGGATCGACTTCAGTGTCTACTGGGAGCCAGGGGAGCTCTAAGAAATTTGAGGATTGTAGACCTGACGACCCAGGTCTGGAATGAGGTTTCAGAAAATCAGATTCTCAGAGGTAGCTTCAGGCCTTCGGGTAGGAAAAGGAAAAGGAGAAAAAGAAAAAAGAGACTGGTCAGTTTTCTTACTCTGGAGACCATTATATCTGCAGAAACCTACCAACAATTTTCCAATAAAAAAGTAATTTTTTTATCTCAATCAGAGTAAACACTTTTCTTAAGTATTTTGCCAGCTCAAATTGAATATAGAAAATTATTACCATTCCCAGAGGACCTGAAAAATAATCTTTTGAGATTGTTTATCCTCATCTACAAGTGCAGGGCTCTTGGTTGCATACACACACTCCAGAATATTGGACAGAAGTGCAACAGAATGAAGTGTACTGCTTGATTATATATGTTTTTCTGAATCCAATTCATAAAGCCTGTCTGACCTCAGATGAAGTGAAACCTGCAAATTCCAAATATACAGCTGAGATCTCCCAAAAGAAAAAAAGTAATACTATTAGCACAAGTCAGCTCTGCATGTTCCTGGCCCATATACTTTTAAAAATGAGATTATTAAATTGTTGAAGAGGCAAAGATAGTGACTCCCTAAGGCTTCATAGAAAAATGCATGAAGATATACACAAAGGTGACTTTAGACATTAAAAGCTCTAAGAAAAGGTCTGAAGTCTTGCCTCAAATGAAGCATGTGCTATTAAATATTGTCACCTAGGCCAGCAAGAGAGACCACACTGAGTGAAAGAGAACATTAGGAGACAATTACTAGCACACTGACGCCACACAAAAAGAATTGCCTGTCCTCTGCTGTCCTCTCCAACAGGAGAATTTACCAACAATGTCTAGAAACAAGTATATAACAGTTATATTATTATGTCCCCCTCAGCATCATTCTTGCAAGAAACTACAATTAAATAGATAATCCTATGTCTCAGTTTATTTTTCTACATGTGTGAATACCGACAAGCTCAATAAGCTGCTTGGTATATGTGGCTTTAGATTAAGCCATTAATTTGAAGTGTGGCTTCAGATTCCTGCCCAGTATTTCTCATCATTCATAGTCCAAAGGGTTGCTGGGAGAAAGTGCCAAAAGAACAAAGAGCCTGCCCAGGCAGACTGGACTTTTTTCTAGACTTCATATTAAAATTAAACAAAAATAATAAAAATCTAATTAGCTTCATCACTTACTGATGTTTTATTCAACGGAAGATGGAAAACCTGTTGGACTTTCAAAATCTAAAGCTGCACTCAGGGACACAGAGCTACACAAGAAAGTGGAAAACCAGCACCATGGTTTGGGTCCCAGATGCCTCCCAGAGCTCTCACCTGAGACTTCCCTGCTTCTGAAACCCAGATAGAAGGACAAAAGGGCACCCACACCTTACTCTTGCTGGCTTACTGTGACAGTTTCCCTCTTCCTTCTTAGGGGTAGATGCAAACTCTTGTGCTCCCTGCAAGGTACAAGGACTCTACAAATCCTTGTTTATGCCTCATAACTACACAGTGACAGGGAAGCATATGGGTTACAATTCAGCAAAAGCAAAATGTTATTTAAGATCTTGTGGGAAAGCACTAAGTAATGAATTGTTCTCAACTACACAGAAAAAAATATAACTTCCTCCCTCTTTAAGTCACAGCATTAAGTTTTACACTGATAAAGACAAATAAGAAAAAAAACAAACTAACCTCCAGACAAGAGCATATAGTGTTTTGGTTAATTTTACCAAAAATGCCTCTTGGGAAAATGATACATAGCTTATATTCTCTATTCAAATACAAATCATACACTTCCTAAATGTCAAGAACAGATTATTGGAAGAGCCTTTGATTAAAGTTCCTCACATCAGTCCCAGGTGTTACAGTGTGGATACTGGACACTTTGACAAAGACTGATAGAGCATAAGCAAAAATAATAAGAGATGCCAGTAAATTAAACCTTTGTCTGGATTCTTTTGGGGATTCTATTTCAGATTTAGTTCCTATTGAATGACGAGTGAGCTAATTAAAATGAATCAATTCATATTCTCTAGGGACCAACTTTTAGAGTTTTAAGATAGCTAATAATTCCATGGAAGTAGAATCATACATATTTATCCCAACCCCTACACCTTCCGAAATCACTTCTTCCACTCTCTCTTGCACTGGTGTAGCAGGGGCTTGGAAGGATAGAGACAGGAATGACTCTGGCTTAATAAATGCAGGATGGATATAAATAAGCACTGTCTAGCACTAATAGGCTGTGCAGAGAACTCCCAAAGGAGACTTTGCTTGAGACTCTTAAGAAGAGCATGATTAAGGCATTGGTGAGTATACTCTGGGGAACTATCCTACAGTGGCAGAGAAATGAGCTAGTAGACAAAACAGGTAGTTTCTAGCAACTTCAAGGCATGGAATTCTATTTCCAGCAGCCATTCAGACAACTTCAGAGAGGCATGGTTATTTCCTGTGTACATAAAATTCGTGTATGGGAATCACAAACTCCTCTATTCAGCATATAACTGCACACAGTTGTGTAATCTTAATACAGAATATAAATAAACAGTGACAGAGATGCTTAAGATATACACACAAAAACTGACAAGGTATTGCACTGGATGTGTTGGAATGCAAAATGGGATATGGCTGCTCTGTATTACACTGTGTTCCATTTTTGAGTTTTTCCATATTCTTCAAGGGCTGAACAATTTTTTGCAATTTATTTACTCTTAATATTAAAGAATACCAACGGTGAATTTCCATCCAAACCTTAATCCAAATGGACTTTCCCAGCAATTAAAATATGTATTTAAAATGCTGTTTTAATAGTGTGACATTCAAAACGCAACCAAAGGTTTTCTCTGATTTTAAGTAGAAAGAGGAAATAATGTATTATTCAAGCTCCAGAGCTTGCTTAATGCAAGATCAATTTTGTTAAGTGTTGCTTAGCAATGGATTATGAGTGCAGATCGTGAATATTAATGTAGGATGGGTATGGCAGCAATATCTGTGAAAGTACACTTTAAAAGGAAGGATATCCTGGTGAACCCAAATAAATGAATAAATAGCTCCAAAGTTCCATACAAAAAGGAGGTCACATCTTCTTCACCTCTTGCATCATTTATTGGCCACTAAGCCAAATAGCAGAAACTTTTGGATGATCTTTTTTGTTTTCCAGATATGTACCCAAAATGCTAAGAGTCTGCTCCAAAACTCTGAGGCAGACCCAAACTTTACAGTGGCACAGGATTAAGTCAAAACAATGGGATCAAAGCCTGGGTGATAGTTTTCTTGTGATATTTTATGTCTGCAATCCAATAGATTGAGTTGTTTAATTATATATATAAATGTAAGACTTCTCATGTTAATGTGGTTCTCCCTTAAAATCAGAGCAAAGCTCTTTGGCATTTAGCTACTTCTGGTTTTGATATCAAAGAAAGTGCCCATCACCTCATGCAGAAAAAAATCCTATTTTATCTTGCATTTTATTTTTATGTGGTCTGTAGAAGAGAGGACATGTGGGCCATGCTGTGCTAGGAGAATGATGAGATGCTGGAGGAACAGGAGCCACAAAGCCATGCAAGAGTTGCAGCTGAGATGGAAGTTGCCAGGTGGGTTTGCTTTGATTGAGATTCTTCACACAAACTGTGCCTGCCTCACCAATCTGCAAACAGCCTGCTCTGACAACACTTTCTAACAATGTGCTTTGCCCTAGATATAGACCTCTCCATGTTCAAGACTGCTGTAGAGTGATTCATGAGGATTGCAACATCTAAGCACAGCTTTGGCAAACCCTAAAGATGGCAGAATGTCATTTTGACCTTTTACATGGCACATATTCTCAATTGTTTTTATAGCGTTCATTACTGAATTTCTTAATATTTTTAAATTAAACTGAAACAACGTACAGATTTTTGTCTTATGTCATCATTAAATGCTCTTGTATATTGTATACTCATGTATATTTCTACATTGCTCTTTTTAGCTAAAATTTTTCTGTTATTTCACAGGCTTCATCATACAGGGTGAAGTCTGAAGCACACTAAGATCATTGTTCTAGAAGATTTCCTAGCATCTGTCTATATGAGTCTTTTGGGACTTTGATGTTACTGTACTAAGTCTACCTTTGCTAAAGATGGAAATTTATAACAAAGTACTTATTTGACTCTCATTGATTATTGTCTAATTTTGTGAACAAGTCCTCCCTAATAAAAGAATAACTTTTTGAGTATATTTGTTCTTAATTCTCCACTTGCCATGCAACTTGGGAAATCCTACTTGTGTGTTTTCCTCCCCTCAGATTCAGCTTTATTTACGAGATCTAATTTTCTTTAAATACAGATTTAAACGAAGTGCGGATTTGATTTTAAGCATTTCTTTGGGGAACTGAGGAGAACAATGTATGTATATGCAGATGTGTGACTGCTGATCCTCAGACCCCTTTCAACTCCTAATTACATTATAAACTTCTCAGGACAAGGGCGGCCTCACAGTCTGCATCCAGTTGCTGACTGCTATCTTCAGCCTTAATAGTAAAAATAATTACTAGTGTTTATATTATAACATCAACCAGGGGTTTCAGAATTCATACATAAAATATGAGACAGTCCTTGCCAGAGCCCTAATAGCAGAAGTTATTCCAGCAAAGCACTTAAACATAGATGTGACCTTGTGGGTAAACTTAAAGGCAACTTCAGGGATTTTTTTTCGTGCTTCTTTTTTTCTTTCCCTGTTTGTTTGTTTTTCTTTCTTCTTCCCCTCCCACCGTGGCAGGGTATTTAAGAGAAGCAGAGCAGTAAAAGAAACTCAGAAGACACAATCATCTTCCATCTTCGTAGAAACTTTGTTCCTTAGCAGGAGGGAGAATTACTTGCCTTTTTATTTTGAAAATGTTTTGCTAAGGTTGAATATCAAAGAAGCATGATACAGTATCCGGCTAAGGCCCAACCATTAGTGACTTCCTTCTTCCAGATTCTGCTGCACAGCTAAAATTTTAGATAATTCAGGCTCAGAAATTCAGTAAAGACCTTCAGAGAAATCTTCAGAGAAACCTTACTGCTTGAATTGGATAGCCTGACTGCTTAGGGCTCAGATAAGGAGCAGAAACGCTGATGACCTGTTTTTTTCATGCCCTTTTTCTGATTGGTAAACCCTAGATAGCATTTATTTACTCTTCCACTCTCATGAGATAACATATGGGACTTTTTTATTTGCTTAGTTTTGCTGTCAGAAAGCTGTATTAATTCCCTGTTACTTTGGACATTTTTCTTGCATTGCAGTTCTTGCTTAGGTGACATTTTCGTTGTGTTTCATCCCATGGGAAGGAAGTAGGACTCAGTGTCAGTCTGTAATGTGAGGGTAATAATTTTGCTGAGGAACTCCACAGAGTCTGTTCCAAGTTCTCTAGTGACTGAGTTAGGTGTGTTCAGCTGTGGCCAAGGCTTGTAAAAGTAGGCAGTGAATAATTCTTTTATGGAAGGTTCTGCCTCAGGAAGCATGGTCTGCAGAACCACAGTTTTTTGCAACAGGAGCCCAGGTTTCATGTTTTCAAGTTCTCACTACCACGTGTAAAGAACAGGAGTTTTCACCTCAAAGTATCCTGTGACTTTCTTTATCACAGCATCACTGCATTCCATTCCAGAACAGGTCTGTACCTTCTTGCAGTGCTCAGCAGGCACCTTCTGCATCCATCCAGCTGTGCATCACTCCCCACACACACTGACTTGTTGAATGGCAAAGCTGCTCTCTGAAATAAACTTCTGCCTAAACACAGTTCCTGTCTTCAAAATTCAGCTCTGCTGCACAATTTAGCATTCACCATCTCCTGTCTTCAGCCCCATCAGTAATTGCTGTGATGCAGTTACGTATGAAAAATTTAATAAACCTGGGTCAGAGCAAGTGTTGAATATCATTATGGACAGGACTGTGCATTTTTAAAAATTGCCAGTCAGGTCTAATTCCAGATCTCATATTTACGGGGTGCAATCTTACTCATGAAAACCGCCTCCCTGAAGCCATTGTTTATACTCTTTCTAGTCAACATTGCTCTGCAAATACGAATATGAAAAGCAGTTTTAAAATGATGTGGTTGTTCTCCTAGATAAAATTTTCCTTAAAATGTATCTGAATAGCTGAGTTAGGGTGGGGAAAAAAAAAATCAATCTCTGAAACTTGGAAATGCTGATATGACCTTTAATTACACATTTCAAATTAGGACTGTGTCACATTGAATTTGCACATAATCAGACTGGATTGCAGAATTTAACTTATTATTCAGTCTAGAGTCTATAACAATTAGGCTCAGATTTGATCCTAGTATATGGGGTACACATATTTCATGGCAGGCATTGACTAGAGAGAACAGAACACAGCTTTCACTTCATCATAGAGCGGTGCCAGTCTAAGTACTCCCTCATCTTACTCTCTCTTTTCATCACTTTTCAGTTACCTCTATATCCTAGAGTGCACAAGCTGCTTTAAGAATGTGCTTAAGGAACTGACAGTTCAACTCTTCTTTGCTTCCATGGGAGGGAAACAAAGTTTTCTTTTCTTTTATTTATTCTGTCTACGAACTGTGTTTGAGGAAGTTTCCTTTTCATTTGTTTCTTTTGTTTTGTTTATTTTAATCAGGACTATAAAATGTTTGTGATTGTCATCTCTAACTGTAAAAACAATTTTAGCTGATTAATTTTGCTATCACTTCTGTTGCTTTATCAAATGTCCTTCCTCTAGCATAAAAGCATCAAACTTAAATGGATTCTTGGTATTTTTTTCCCTTTTTGTCTTTTCAGATAGAGAACCACACCAATTTTTTTGGTAGTTAGTTGTTTTTAACTTTTCTATACTTTTATGCTTTTGAGTGTCAGTTTTTACATGTAAGCATCAGATTTAACAACCAAATCAGGTGTACTTTTCACAGCAACTAAGAAAAATTTTGACTAGAGAAGGAGTGTCTAATTAACACATAAAATATACTGCCATGCTTGTCTTCTGTCAGAGCAGGGATTTAGAACCAGCCTATTATTCAATCATGTCCAAGTCCACAGTTTTTCTCTATCATTAAGGAAGAAATATTAAGCATTTCTTCATCAAGTCTTCATGTCTTCATCATGGCTTGAAGAGAAGGAACCAAGTTAAATCCCAGAGACACTGGTTAGCAGAAAGGCTTTTACTTTATCTGAGAGGCTCAGATCCACCACTGTGTGAATACAGATTTGGCAGCTTATGTGACTGTATCTTGAACCAGGGAAGGTTAATTCTGGAAGAAGCTCTCCTGTGTCACAAGAACACCTCTTCTGTTTAAGGATGAGATTTAGAAGACTCTCATTAGCCCTGTGCAATGTTGCTATTGGAGAAAATGGTACAAGAAACCCAGCTGGATGTTTCCAGGGAGAAAACAATGTGCCTCCCCATGTGCTTGTGAAATGCATAAGGCATCTATTGTACTGCAGTTCCAGTCTGGATCATCTGCCAGTATAAGAAGACACCACACATCATTAAAATCAATAGTAATGGAGATCTAATTCTCTACTTCCAGCATTCAGACTCCAGAAGGAACTTGGAGGCAATTTAGATTAGAAACACCCACTTGACTAAGATCCAACATAACTGATTTCTGAGCAAAGGTATGCAAAGCACTCCTAAAGAATGGATCACAACGTATTAAGGTGCAAGATGATAGGAAGACTTTATTGCTTATAGGAATGTGGTTTGTTGAAAATGAAGTTCATCCAAAGGGAAGTACAGGATCAAACTTAGTGATGGACAAAATTCAGAAGGGTAAGATTAAAATTAATAGGAGTAAATATCTTCAGTAGCATTGGTAATTGAACATTTCAGAGTTTTGTTTAGGATAATGATAAAGATATGCAGCTATGATGCCATGGAACGAGAGGCAGATAAGTCTCTAAAAATATTCCATATACACTCAACTTTAATGGGATTTTTTGCACCTTTTATCATCTGAAAGTTTTGTGTGATACAGCATTTTATTTATATTGTTTTATTCTATCCAGTAAAAGCAGATGATAATCTGTTGAAAGAGCATTTATCTGTTTTTTCTTGGATTCTTTTGCAGGCCAGCCCTGTGGGTGAGCTCCAGAGAGGACACAGCAAGTATCACCTAATGCCCATTAATCTCCCTTTGTGGAGCTGCTTCATCAGCATTGTTAGACAAAGAAAAATACTTAAAAGGTGAGCAGGGCACATGGTATTGAACAAAAGGAAAGAAAGGAAAAATAATAAAAGGATAGTGTAAGCTCACTCCAGAATCCTTCTAGCAGACATCCGTAATGCTGAACTCTATTTGTTAGAAAGTTTGACCAGAAAAACAATAGTCTGATTTTTGCTTTATGATGCAAGTGCTGAGGAAAGAGAAGGAAAATTAGAAATGTGTCTCTGTGCCTCCCACAGTGCCCTAGCAGTCAGAGCCAGAAAAGAGAGAGAGAAGTATGAAATCTCACCTCAGTTCTGTCGTTCCTCACTGTTGCTTCTTCTCAGAATCAACTATGGATTAGACTGATAAAGAATAGCATGGAAAGTCCCAGGAGCACCATAATTAAACAATTGAAACAGCAACATATGAACAGCAGTGGCAACTGAATTTTCATGATTTCATGATGGCAAGCATGGAGTTAAGCATAGAAGCCAAATTATAAAGAGAGATGGACAAAATCCAGAAAGCAAAGATTTTGAAACCATAAATCAAGATTGTGCTAGAAGTGGTGAGATAAAAGCAAGAGGAGCACCTGGCTCTGTAAATGCAGTAGTTACTTGAAAGAGAATGCCTGAAAGTGTTTTATTAAAATTGAGCTTTTATTATAAAAGCAGGGGCTTATTTAATAAGTATTCCTTCTGTAGACTTAAAGTGTCCTCTGTCCATGCAGTCTGCATTCCAAGGTTATCAGAAGAACTGTTGCTATGGGCTGAACTCAATTTAGCACATGCTTTTTTGTGTGGTGAGTGGATGTGAAAGAGACTCAGCAACACAAATCTGTCTGTGTTCTGAATGAGAAATGAACTTTTGTTAAAGATCTTGCAAACCTCAACTACAGCTGCACAATACTGATACCGCCAGGCAAGAGAGGATGACCTATTTGTGTCTGTCTGAACGTTGTATTCATCTTTTGATCACAAGCAATGAAACCTGAGGCAATACACCAAACAGGAAAATGTAAGTAAGTGAGGATTGTGTATTTAATTGTCCTTATATGCTGTTTAACTTCAGATTTTAATCTAATATTTTCCTCTTATAAAATCTTTTAACATCCAAAAATACTGTATGCTTGGGAGATTTTTAATCATTATTATGAACGAGGAAAGTTGGAACACTGCAGGCTGAAGGTTAGAAAGCCCCCGCATTGTAATGTAAATTTCATTGTTAGGATCCACAGAAATATATTTCATTTTTCTAAGGAGGAAAAAAACCCCTGAACTCATCATTATCTGGATCCATGACACAACAGAATGGAATAAGACATTTTGCAAAAAGACCCATCATCTCCCCTCCCCAAGTATTTGTGCCTTAGAGTGTTTGTACACAATTTTTTGTCAGGAGATAAACTTGTTCTGTTAGCTTGTGTGCAGATTATTCAAGAACTAGAGACTAAAGAGAATGTTTGTTGAAATGCTACAATATGGTTACCACAATCTAACAGCATCTAATGATACCCTTGCTCCAGTTCAAACCTCTACCCCACAGACAAGGTCTGGGACCCATCATCCCTGGCATCATTTCAACCAAGACAGGGGAGACAGAGCAGGATGTTTTCTCCGGGCCCAATGCATGAGATACCCCATGAGAAACATTCTGGGGTTTAAAATATGCTCCCCTCTTTATGCAGTCTGTCATTAGCAAAGCAAGAGCAGTTTTGTTATTATCTAAAAAACCCTGCTTAAACAAATAAACAACAACAACCAAAAAAAAAACCCCAAAAAACCCCCACACACCAAAAAAAAAGCCCCTAAAAGTTAAAAACCAAGCAAACAAACAAACAAAAAAAAGCCTCTAAAAGTAAAAATTGAGTTGCTTAAGTATTTTTGCCACTCAGATTTCTAATTCATACTTCCAGGTATTTTCAACAGTGTTCAGTCCTCTGCTTCCATACAGCAATGCTCAGAACACAGATTGTGTCTTTCATTTGCCAGAAAGTATAAAGGGAAAGATGGACACAGTTCACCTAACTAGGCAGCGAAAGATAGTCTGAAGCTGTTAGCTCATCTCACAACTCTGGTTATTATTTACTTAGATCAGTGGGGTAGGGAGATTATTCATTACAGTCTCTTGTTCACCTCAGGCACACATTCTTATCAACTCTTGTTATGGTCAAATAAGTGGCTTGAGACAGTTCCCCCCAAAATTCATTGCTTTTAAATCAATGTCTGTATAATCAGAGCTCCTGCATGGGCACTCACAGGAGGATTGCTGCAGCAGCCAGGCTGTTACAGAGCTGCTATTTTGCTTCCTGGTTGTGTGTCAGAATTCCAGAGGTCTCACAATGGGCAAGGAGTGTCCATGTGGGAAACCGTGAGTACAACTGAGCTGTTCAGTTTGCAGGTCCAGCCCCAGTGCCACTCCTGAGCCTGGTTCTCACTTTGGGGCTACTGGGTAATATTCTCCAGCCTTTACCTTGACCAAATACTCCTGTCTAATTACACAAACAGTTGGAATGAGCCCTGAAGAGCACAACACAGCACAATACCTGGAGTCAAGAAGGATCAATGTCTCAGTGTATGAGCTGAGACCCGTATGTGCTGCATAAACAATGGCAAGAGCCGGCTCTTTTTCTCTCCAGGCAGGGCAGAGCAGAGCAGAGATCCTTTCCCCTGTGGGCTCTCTAGCTTGCTCTTTTAATAGCTTTGTTTTGTGCCAAGTCCTATAAAATACAATCCAGACTCACTGCAATGTGTGAGGAAAAATGTGTACATAAGTCACACAGCAGCTCAAAGTATTTTTGTTAGCTATGTAGAGAATGCCACCTTATTACCAGGTAGTCACATCCATGATTATTAAGACAGTTCCCTGTAATGGCCATATTACATTGTGACATTCTGTTATGCTTCTGAGCACACACCTATGTCAGAGTTAACATGCCTGAAGATATTTTCTGTAAGGCAGGTACACCTCAATGTTTAGATCAATAAAAACACTCTTTAATTTTATACTTGTGCCTTTTTATGCATGAAATTGTACTGAGTTCTTCTCTCAATGTATGTATAACCAAGAGAGCTAACACAGTTGCTGGCATTTTAAGTACTGCATTCACTAAAGTTAACTTATGGAAGTCGAAACTATGTAGCATCAGGGAAAAAAATTCAAATTCTGAGAATCTCAAATCAAAAGATTCTGGTAGAAAAATTCAGTTGTGAGAACAGAATGAAGCTCCTTCCTGAGGAAACATGTGGTGCAGAAGAGTAGGAATATTTAGTATGATAATTCTATTTCCAACCCAGGAGTGGCCTGTTGCTGGAGTTCCAAGGTTTCACTGTGAATATTAAGGAACAGCCTAGATGCCAACACACAACTGTCCACATTAAGTAGAAATGCAATGGCATGAGATAATAACATGAAGGTGGGGAAGTCAAATCCCCAAGAAGCAGGCAGGAGGCTGGACTCAGTTACAAGAAAAGTTCAGCAGCACCGTGAGAGGAGTAGGGAAAGCTGGGTTGGACCCTCCCAGCCAGGGGAAGAACATATAAGAGAGGATATAAATCTTCCAAATGCCGTGCAGGGAAATCATTGATTCAAAGCATCATTTGGTTTCTACGTTAACACAGTGCACACATAAGCAAGGTGGCTTAAAGGAAAAGCTGGTGTGATTAGTAGGAATGAACATCAGGAAGGAAATTGACAGCTTTCAGAGCCTCTGATTTGGTCTTCCTGGCTTGCCTGACCCACCTTTCCCAAGTACAATTCAGAGCCAGCTGAACATGCCAGCAGTAGACTTGACTTCCCTACAAACCATGACTGGTTTCACACTGTAGAATTGTTCTTTTTGTCTCTTTGAGCTGAAGGTCAATCCAGGAAGCTTAAATCACCCATCACTTAAGCAGCCCTTTCTCACTTAAGATTACTGGGAACCACCCACAAGTCTGAGTGAGGGGTAGTGCCAGGAGGGAGTCTGCAGCTGCACAGGCACCCAGCCTCCAAATTATCCAAAGGCTCTGGCCCACTCTGATTCCAAGAGCCACATATTGAAACAATACGATATGAAATGATACATTATGATATGGTAACCTAAGGGTGAAAGGGGATAAAGTGATGATAAGTGAGGAGAAAAGCCTGAAGGAAAATGTAGTGGGAAGGTTTATCCTTTCATCTGTCAGCTTTGTTTCACCCTGTATGTAGCATGGAAATAATCATGTCAATGACAGGCAAAGCTGCTGAGAGGATGCACATGCTGTTTAATGGCAGCTTTCAAGATTTGACAGTTTTATTTCACAGTGAGCAGGAAAGGGACCAAAGCCCTGTGAGACCTATCGTGAAAAAAGCAGTGTCAAAGCATTCAGTTGCTGATCAAAACCTGAACATTTCAGCTCTGGACCGTGTAAAAATGCAGTCTTCCTACAGGGCTTGCCTTTCCTATAGGAGCCTGAGAATTAAATTCCTGGCCTCTTTATTCACAGTAAAGCTTTTTTTTTTTTCCCTATACTGTACAATAATCTGTCAGAAGAGGAACCCAAATCTTTTTCTTGGCATCCCATGGTGACCTAACAAGTTTTCCTTTGAGCTGTTTTCCCTTCCCCATAGCACAGGTTTCCCTCCATTGTGTACTGTTCAGGGTTTCTGTCATGTTTAGATGATGCTATTTGTACAAGAGTATCTGAACAGAGCCTGGATTGACACAGGGACAGGTTACTCAGCACCTGTGTGCATTTACTTATCCATTTTCTCTATGTCTCTGGCAGTTGGTGCAGCAGGCAGAATATTCCTATCGATGGGCTAGCTACAGTGCTTTGAAATAGGAATCACACCCACAGGCTTACAGTGGGAATTGACCTCTTACCTGCTGGAAACCTTGAAGTCTTCTTGTGTCCACTTTGGAACAAAGGAGGGAATTTCAAAGTCTCAGCAGTGCAAGCAACACAGCTGATTCCTCAGAAATGTGCAAATCTTGATTAGGAAAACCAAAGGTAATAAAGTTAACAGGCTCAGGCTACTTGGCAAGTTATAAATATTCTTGGAGAACTGTCAGCAGCTTTCAAAAGCACAAGAAGTTTTGCTTTGTTAGGATTGCTATTGCGCACATATTGCAAAGCATCAAAAAGAAAGTGGCCTGGCATGGTTTCTTAGAGCTGAATTATTTACATGAAAGTCTTGTGAAATTAGATCCTTTCTCCATAATCAAAAGACTTTTTACAATGATATGAAACAAAATGCTTTCATGGAGTGTATGTCATCCTTGTGCTTTATCTTTATACCCCATTCCTTTAATCTCATGGCATGATGTGGACCTCAGTTGAATCTAGAAGCCTTTTAGCTCTGCAGAAACACTGTCTAGAAAAAATATATATCTATGATGATGTGCACATACGAAGGAGATATACTGGTTTAGAACTCTTCACTCCTTTGACCATTTTCTTTGTTACACTGCTATTTTGTCTCCATTTCTAGACAGTGGTGTAACACAGTACACAAATATAACTTGAATCTTTGTTAGTTGAAATAACAACTTGAGTTTATTATGTGCAATCCCTTGGTATAATTCCAAAATTATAGCACTGAGTAGATGTACAGCTGAAGGTTGATAGTTGTCATTAAAAGAGCACCCTTTTGATCATCATTTGATCTCAGTCCAAATCATGTATAAAAAATAAAGCAAACAGTAAAGAATATTGACCTAGAGCATTTGGTTGTCTATGAATTAACATGATCAGGAATCAGAGAAAGGTTCACATAGGAAAACTTACAGTCCTTTATTTATTCTTATTTGTATCAGATTTGTAGGACTTTGGATCAACTTGTTTTGCATTTATTAATATTTTCCTCCTCACACACCTTTGCAAGCACCTGTCTTATATTTCAGTAGTCCTGGTGCTGATTAGCTACCAGGCAATCTGAATGGGAGCAAATTCAACCCATAAACTAGGAAAAGGAATTTGACTATCAAAACACTGAACTTTCTAAAGTGAAATCTCTTCAGAAGAAGAGGGTACTGGATCCCCAGAACATTCAGTTTTTCCGGGCACAGGCTGCAGTGGCTTCACATAAAGACTGCACATGAATGTAGTGTTGTGGTCTTGAAAAGGCAATGTGTGATGCAATCTGTGCTTAGGAGAATCTTCCACTGCTGTGCAATGTTTGAAAATTTATTGTATGGCTACTCAGAACCAGAGCAAGATTATTCTCTTTTTAAATGTAGTTTAACAATATATTGAAGTTTTTCTGAATCTTGAAAGCTGTCAGAAAAACTCTTCATGCCTGATCAAGCAAAACATTTTAGGTAGAATAGAATATAGGATGTATAGTATGATTATTCAGAAGTTTTGCTTTTATTTTAGTCTTTAGTCACAAGATCTGACAATTTACTACTGAAGATTTACTTGAGAATTAAACAGATACATTTTTGGTGACAAACAGTTTATGGAAGCTTTTGCTAAACTGGGATATCCCTGTGCTGGAGTGTTGTGGTTTGGGAATTTTAAAATAATTTTTGGAACTTTTTAAAGAGCATGAAAGTCCACGTTGTTCATCTTCAGCAGACTCATCCGAGTTGCACATATAGTTTCCACATTTTTCATCTTATTTACGACAACTTCAAATATTTTTTAACATCTAATGAATCATATAGTGAGTTATGGCTCTGGTGAATTACCCAGAAGTCATGCCTCTAAATAGATAAAAGAACAGGGTGGAATGTTTTCTGTCTTATATATTTCCAAGAGCAATTGCTCATTAGCTGTTTTCAGATCTGGTCTGCAGGTATTTGCATTTTAAGAAAGTGAGCAGTCTTCTCAATGGGCGACCATCAGTCTTCATGTCAGCTGCAGCAAGCAACATTTCCCTGCATTGTTTTGTGGTGATAACTAAAGGGAACACTTGGGACTGCATTTATTTAAAATTGTATTATTTCTGAAAGAATGATGACAACTGGCTTGGGTGCAGCCTGCCTAACTTTATGATGCTCAGAATGTTATAAATTTCATTCACATTGCTGTAATGGAGAGTGCTTGGTAGAACAGAAGGAGGGTGTTATATTCTCTGTAAGCAAAGGTGAAGGCACTAAAAAGATAATTTTCCTGGTCCAAAAGACGGTGATGAGTGTTCAACCAAAGACAATTAAAAACCTTCCCTCAAGAATAGCTCTTCCAATGCTGGGATATTTCTGCCCACTTTCTGTACTGTGGATGAAATATCCCCTTTCTGAGCAGCTGAACCGTGGACTGATTACTAACAAAGGAAAGCAATTTTCCCATCCTAGCACTTTCACAGGTATAAGAAATAGTTTCTTAACATTTCTGTTCATTTTCTACTTAATTTTCTTCTGTCAGAAACAGAAGCTCAACACAGTTTGAAATTTCAACATTTAATTCAACCTGTTTTGAAAAGCTGCTATCACCTGTTTAATGGATTTTACTACAGAAGGTCTCTTAAACAGGCAAAGAGGGACTATTAACACTGAACATAAAGATTGCTTTTCATTCCCCCAGTAGTAAGATTCACTTCAACCTCCTGTTTTTGATTCCCTGACACAGCATTTCATATGTTGGCTTATCTTCTAAGAATAGCAGATACTTAATGGTTACTAAGCTGCCCTTCAAGGAGAATAAAAAGATTAATTGGAACTGAGCTAAAATATAAAGACATCCGTATTTTAAGAGTCCAATTTAGTCTTAAGGCTCCAATAGTGACTAATTAATCCTCAGTTAGAGGCAATTGTTAACAGTGAGTTTTGTCTTATGTTCTCCATACAAATGAAAACTTTCACTACTTATATATGGATAATCAGCTCCTATTGTACTCCAAAATAACACGATTTTGTTGAAATTTTGCTTGCTATTCTCAGAATAATCCATGGTTACTGCAGCAGGCAGAGTATGTGCAGAGTGACAGTTGGGTCACTGGGTGATGAGGTTCTTAAAACTAGGCTCAGTGTCAGTGGGCTTTAGGTCAGTACCTAAGGCCTGAGATTTATCAGTGAGTATTTCATGTGCCATTAATTTTGTGTTGGATGCAACAAAAGGTCAGGCCCCAAAGCAGCAAATCATTAAGCAAGTGAAACACTAATATCTGCTTCAACAAATCAGCTCTAGTAGCAGTAGGGGAATGATAGTTAACTTAAGGTTGAAGAGAAAAGGATCCCACTTCTTCAGTAATCCACGTTGCTGAGAGAGAGGAGTTAACAAACTGAGGACTTATTCTCACTACATTTCAGTCTCTTTTGACATTTTACAAAACTACTTTTTCCTTGACACAGCATCATGCCTTGTGTCATCTGAACCCCAGCGTGTGTTTTTGTATGTCTGACCTAGGAGGGGCTGATGGTGGCCTTTGTGGACTCACAGCAGGCATCTTGTGGCAGACAGGCAGCTGGAGCCTGGAAGCTGGAGCTCACCTGTTGCCTACTTGAAGGGGCATCATTTGCACTGATTTGAATAAGGTTTTTACATTCCTCACTGAAATGGTGCAATGATAGTAATATAAACAGAAGGCCATAGATCTAATTTTCTTTAAATTTGTTTTCATACTCTTTGTAAATCCAAACTTTGAAAACAGCAATCGTGAATGCTACAACATGGACAGAACATCTAAAGCATCTTAACAGCCATGTAATGTCTTTGGCTGAGTCAAGCACACTCTTGACAGAAACATCAACTCTACCTTCTCTTCCCTATTAAAATAAAAATAAAATAGCTTTAGCAGTGGAGGCACATCCAGAGATTAAACTCAAACTCTTGTGTTTACTTGAGATGTCTCAGTGAATTAATCATCTCACTTTGTTAATTAACCTTGCTAGTACCATTAAATAGCAATGTGGTTTCTGTTCATCCATGGTACCAAGGCTGCTTGGTACTTATTTGACTACAAAGACTCCTGCAATGACTCCCCAGAGCTGTTTTATGAGAGGGACCGTGAAAGAGCTTAATCTTAGCAAGGTGATTTATATTGGTCTGTTTACCATTGCTAATTTCGAGGTCAATAGAGCAAAACAAAGAAACTTGAGCCTGGACTCAGAAAACAGATTAGGAAAACAAAGAGCTAAACCTTCCTGTGCTCTTGAAGCATTTGTTCCCTTTATATAAGCAAAAACTTTGAACCTAGCTTAGTGAGACTCAAGTACTCTTGTGAGCTATTTTGTTCTCACCAACATATGAAAACACTAAATTGTGAAATATTACTCTTCTTGCCCTGTCCAGCTCCTTCTTACAAACCCAGAAGAAAGGCATAATTAATCAAGTACCAGCTTTTTTACCCAGAACCCATTATTATTTTTATGAATAATTATTCCCCTAGAAGTGAGTTGTTAGATACCAGAATCTCCTGGGTAGGAATCAAACAAGGAGGGTGGTTTCCCCTTTAAATACAGCCTCAGACAAAAGAAATGAGAAGTTCACATGCTTTGAACCAAAGCTTTCCAAAGAGCATCCTTGGGTCAGGAGGATGCCCAGGTTTACATCTTTAGCAGGTTTGAGAGTGGAATGCCAGGAGAAGTCAGGTTTCACAATGAAAAAATCTGTAAGCTGTTATCGCACTTCAGCCTCCACAAAAATGGGAAAACAATCCCTGCTGTTTGTTGTAAGACTCTTGCTACTCTCAAACACAGCATTGATCACAGCATCAATAGCCCTGCTGATACCTTGCCTTTCAACCAAATATTGGAGCTGCAGCTCAGATGAAATCAGAAACAAGCTCCAGTTTGCTTGGGTCAGACTGTACCAATCCTGAAAGAGCAGCGTCCTGATTAGGTCTGAAATTTAGCATCATCTTCCTCCTCAAGAAGAAGTCATGGGATTTGTATCTGAATGTTCTGTTTTGCACCTTACTGTCTTTTCAAGGTAAGGGTTATTACAAATGGTTTTGCATTTCCCTGTTGAAAATTTAGGTTTTTAGATTTCATTCATATTCACATGGCTGGAAAGCCTCTAAGTAATTATTTTTGAAATAAGCTTTTCTGCTTCACCTCCTTTAAATGGACTCTTTTAGCAAAAAAAAAAAAAAAACCCCAAAAACCAAAAAAATAATATAAAAATAAAGAGAGCAAATAGTGGAGTTCCAATCTTTCTCATTTGTACCCCTTCCTCCCTGGCAGAATCAGCTAAAAACCATAGCAAAAGAAAGAAAAAAAGGAGGGGGGGAAAAGAAGAGGAATGATTGGTAGGAAATCCATTAATCTATTTTAAGAGAGGATAAAATTGGGTAACATTGAATAGTCAACAAAACAAAAATCAAATTGAAACGATTCTTTTGAGGTTCTATTGAGAAATTTGCTGAGGATAATCCTCCTCAAAGAGTCATCTTACTCTGCAAATACAGGAATGTTTCCTCTCCTCCTGCACCAGAGTGATGCATCTATAGCTGCCACAGCCATGGCTGCAACAGGACTTCTTTGGATCTGCTCTGAGCTAATGCCAAGGAATTCAGGTACTGGTAGAACCCAGCAGAGAGAAGAGGGCAGGATACTCAATTCTCAAATAATCTTTGTTGAAGTAAAAACAACAAGGTCATTTCAATAAGCTAGAAGAGCCATTAATATCTTGGCACCATTATATTTCCCTAGCAAGTCAGAAGGTGAACTTAAAGTAGGGATTATCTGGGACCAGTTGAACTGAAACTGTGTCTTTTTATTACCTCCACGACAGGACTTCCTGCTCGGCACAGATGGCTTTGTCAGTCCCACTCTAACAGAGCTTTTCTTCCAGCTCTGCAGCAACCCATCTGCCAGGGTTATTATTCTTTTGTCACAAAGGAAATAATGTTTCTTTCCCAGGCACAGCCACGGATAACTATTTTTTAAAGTCGTCTCCTCGTTTTTAATTACAATACATTTCCCAACCTAACACCCTAGAAAGGCTGGAAGAGTAATGAAAGATAGTGCAGCTTTACACACAGTGACTGTAAATACACATTATTCATTCAGTCTTAAGAAGCAAACACAAGTCCAAGACATTACCTTGAAAAGCAAACAATGGCTCTTTTTAATAAATAGATATCTTCTTCAGCAAGGAATATTATGTTTATTAGAAAATCATAGTTCTTGGATAAAAAGAACATCTCCAGCAATTCTTTTCATTCAACATTTTACCTGTATTATAGACTCATAAGAAAATATTTGAATAATTTAATGAGAATTTTTTCCTATGATGTACTTAGTTTTCAAAAAGAGCATAAAAATAATATAGCAGCAAAGTCAAAATAACATCATACAGCACCATCTGGAACATCAAATTACTGTATTTGAAAGCTTTGACTAAAACTATTTGCTACCTGCTGCAATCTGCAGAAAATACCACAAAAAATGATCCAGTTAGAGGAAGGTCATCACACAGACCTCATTCCAGGGATAAGCCTGCTGCAGTTTAGAAATGCACATTTCTGCTTCCAACTGCAAAAGGTATCCTGTTGGGAAGCTAGAGGAAGATAAAACAGGTACAGCTATTTGAACAATCTTGAACTGGGGAGCTATAGAAAGTATATATTTGCTCTGCCACCATGAAGCCTGGAGTAGAAATCACATCAGCTCCTTTCCCACCCTGGCTCTTTGCCCACACACAGCCTCCCCTGCAGGGATGCCCTGGAGCTAGCTTCAGCCAGGGACACTGTGCAACTGGAGCAGTCTGGAACAGTGCCCAGGGGCAAAACAAATTTTTAGTCATTCACAAATATTTATCTTTTATATTTAAGTTTTTGTCCTGATTAGAGACATGGTCATAGACTAAGGTTTGTAGAGCTGGATAGTCCCAAACCCAGTCCTCTCTAGTCCTTTGCTATCAAGGTCTTAGTTCTCCTTTCTGGCAGCAACAGGAAATAAAGACACTTTCCAATGGGGTCCAGCATCCAAACATCTACATTGATTAACTTCCTATTTCTAGAGTGCACAGAAAACATCCAATCTGATCGTGCACTGGGAAACAAGAAAAGCCCGTGTTAAATAAAATACATTTCTTTAAGTTTGGTACACAAGCAGGCAACCCCAACATTCTAAATATCTTTCCAGTTGCTTGAATTTTCCATAAAGATATTTTAATTCATAGGAATTAAGCCATAAACTTTCTAACTTTGAAATCTCAGCTGAGACATGTCCTTTGAGAGAACAACCATGACTAATATTTTCTGCAGAAAGTAATTCTGCCTGGTGTTATCTCCTGCTCAAGCACTGTCCTCACTGGACAACTGGAAATCTCACTTCAGATCCCAGCTATACATCAAACACCTCAGAAGGGCAGCTTGCTCAGTTTGATGAAAAACAGCTCCTGACCTCAACACTCCTTTCCAGTGGATCCCCTCTGTGCTACAGAGGAGAGCAGCACAGACTCCAGTGCTGGCAAAGGCAGGTGGAGAATGCATTACTCTTGCAAATGAAAGCAATCTCTAGTGGTCCAGTCGTCTTTATCAGGCAATTTATAAACTAACTTGATAAAACAGTTAAAACGCTGATATAAAATATTTTGCAATGTCTCCAGTGTTTTGGATCACCCAGGATAAATCTTGATGACAAAAAAATAGAGGCCATTCATGCTGGAATCTGCACTTCTACTTCATCCCATTTGCCTTGGTTTCACTCACATCTTGTGACTTGTCTTCCTAGAAGCAGCTATACGAACTAAAATCTCACTGTGTGGGAGCAAACACCAAGTTCTACATAGTAGAGAGTTTTATAAGTAAAGATATTGCAGCCTTGTGCAGCACTGTCATATCTCTCTGTGAAAACTGTGTCTTCATCTACTACTTTTGAATATTATATTGTAATTCGAAATTCTATTTGAATCAGAGCTTAATAAGACTATGATATTTGTATCAGCATGCTCTCCTTTATGAACTCCTTTGCAATCCCTGGTTTATTACGCTGCTTGAGCTCCTTATTTTTAATACAGTTGAGGAGGACAGGACTTCTCCGCTTTAAAGGCAAAGTAAGACTGAGACCACTAGGAGTCACTACTAAAGTGTTTGCAGTTGCAAAGAGAGGAGCCTAGTAGGGATTTTCACAAGTGCTTAACAAAGTCTTTTCATTCCCAGTTGATTTAGAATCCATTTCTCTAGGGACATTTCTGCAGCTGATGATCTGAGCCCTTTCTTCTCTCAGGTCAGCATGCCCTGAGGTTGCTGGAGCTCAGGTTGTTCTCTGAGCAGAGCACTGTGCTCCTGCTGAGAGTCATGATGGATCAGGCTCACCTCTAGTCTGGCTCTGCCAGACAGCTCATTATGGTAGCTTGGAGCGGTTGTATATGGGTCTATCTAAAACCTTTTGGGAGATACTCCCTAAAGCCTTGTCACTGAGCCACCCTATTACTCTGAATTCACAAGTGAAGCTGTCCCTGATGAAAACCCAGAGAGAAATCTCTGTAGACTGCAACATGTGTAGAATAACTTGACCCTTGGGTCTTCTACCTCTAAGTAGTGGCAAGACCTTAAAATGCCAGAGTGGTTTAATATCAGATTTTAGTGATCTATTAAAAAACGGGAAATACCATTTGCAAAATTGAAATCCACATTTAGACATGGTTTTTATGTACAGTGTCTCATGACCTTTCTGAAGACCTTTCCTCTAACCCAGTCATTGAAGCAACACAGCTGACTGCAGAAAATTACTAATTTATTTCACTCTAATCATTTAGAGCAATACTTTTTTGTGTTTTTTTTTTTAATCTGCATGCTTTATGTTGCTAAGGTTCTCCCATGGACAAGGTGGTGTGTTCTCTGACATTACAGTTCAACCTATTGAACCTGTCTGCTTAGTTCTTTCTTCTTTTGTCACACTGGGACAGCCGAGCAGACCAAGAAACCTGTCCCTTGAGAACAGGCTGACCCTTCAATTGGCTGGTGGAGCTGAAGGTTCCAAAAGCAGAGACCTGTTCTCCTGGGGGAGTTTATTATGTGAAAGAAAGGTTATGCATAGTAAATTCCACCGGCAGAGAAAGAGCCTTTTGCACACACAAAAGGAGCCAGTCTTTGGAAATATATAGCTCCATTTAAAAATAAATTTTAAAAAGCTCTTAGAGATATTGAGTACTCTGTGTGTTGAGATAAAGGTATTAACTTTCTGGACTATTTTTTTGACAAAGGAGTAGTTCTACTTTTGTCTTTGCAGAGACACTCTATCCCTCAGAGACTCTCAGGAAAAAAATAAGTGTGACAAGCACTGGAACTTTTTTTCTTTTTTTCCCTCTGATGAAGTCTTCAGGGATTCACAACAGAGATTCAAATAAAAAGTGCTGAGAGCTTCCTGTGGGATGGCCAAACAGAAAATTGTGAGTGAGGCTGCTCAGCACTTTGCTGCATCCCAGGAGCTTTTCTCTCTTCAGGTCACCACATTGTTTTACTAAAAGCCCATCCTATTAAAGTGAGGGATTGTGCACATCCACATCCACAGATCCCTCTGCACCAAGGAGGGAGACTGAGAAATCTCCTTGAATTTGCAAGAATTGCACAAACCCAAATTCACGTCTGCAACTGCTGCTCTGCAACTTTTGGTTTCCTCATATCCTAAAGAACAATCAGATTTTTCAGCCTTCAAATATACTCAGTTTTCAAAAAAAGGAATCAAAGTTAACACCATCCTTAATCATTCGTGGCACAGCTGGAATTCTGATGCCTCATCAAAAACTTTGTTTCCATCTGCCATTAATGAATGTGAAATTACATTAACCTTTCTGGGTTCACTATTTACCTACATAGTGATTTAGGATGAAAAGATGTATTTTAGCATTTAATTTACCTGGTGCTGCTAAAATCTGGTTTGCTCAGTAATCACATCTCTTCCTTCTTTCCCTACACATATGAATAGTTACGATGCTTATTTTTGCTACTTACAGAAGAAATCCAACTCACGTTTCAAATAGAACAGAATAGGAAGTTATCAGCTTCTGTAGCCATCTATTCAGCACTGATTCTTTTGTCCAAATCCTTATTGTCATTGAAAAGTAGAGGCCATATCCAAATGATCAGAGGTTGGTCCCTTTTCAATGAATATTTTCCTGTCTTTAATATGGATTGCTCTTGATGCTGGACATCCACAGCCACGTATGTGCCAATGGAAGGGATGTCACAGAGAGTGATGAGTCAATAAGACTCACTGCTGACCTGCAGCTAAAGACTTCCAAGTCCTAGAAAGGACACCTGGGAAACAATACAGAATAAAAGCCCAGCAGATTTCTCAGTGGGAAAAGAGCTTTGGGAGTATGAGAAACCTTTATTGGAAATTATCAGCGTGAGCGGCCACTGGTTGCTAAGGTTCCAGTTTGCCCTTAGGCTGATTTCCTAGAATCATAGAATGATTTGTGAGGGAAGAGGCCTTGAAGATCATTTAGATCCAAGCCCCTGCCCTGGGCAGGGACAGCTTTCACCAGATCAGGTTGCTCCAAGCCCTGTCCAACCTGGCCGTGAATGGGGCAACCACAGCTGCTCTGAGCAACCTGTGCTGGGCCCTCACCTCCCTCGGAGGGAAGAATGTCTTCCTAATATCTAATCCAACCCTGCCCTTTGTCAGTCTGAAGCCATTTTACTTTCTGTCACCACATGCCCTTGTTCATGTCCTTGTCTCAGCCTGCCTTTGTTTTAGTGTCTCTGTGCTGCTGGACAGGGTGGCCTCAGGGTAAATGAGTCGCCTGCAGCCTCCCGAGAAGCTGTGGTGCATGGGATATGGGGAGGAGATAGAAGAAGACTCTTAATTTGCAACAAGCTGTTTAGGAATACTCAGGTGTTAATCTAAAGCAAAGTTTGGCCTCTGAGAGTAAGACACAAATATCTTTAGAAAAGAAAAAGCAACTTTGCACAGTCTTTCAGAAAAGTAGTTTTCAAATTCTCAGTTCTTATAACATTTCTTATGCTTCAAAGTACTTTCCTTTAAAGATTCCCAACTCCCCTGAGAATCTTAGCTGTCATTATTTTTAAATGCAAATTTCTATCTTCTAAACTACTTAGATTCCCTGAACCCCATACCAGTAACTTCTAATACCTCAAAAAACCAAAAGGCAGCCCAATTGAATATAATTTTAATGATTTTTAAAATCCCCAAATATCTTGCTTTTCCAGGGAGCTTGATTCTCAAATTATTTTAGAAACTGTTCTTTGTATGGCTTAAACCATAACAAGGACAAGGAGAGACAGATATTCAGAATAAGAGGGACAGGTGCTGGACTGAAGGAAGCCAAGGAGCTTCCTCATGACGGACAGTCTGGATGAAGAATCTGGGGCAGGGAACTGGAATGACTTTTCTACTATGCAAGAGACTAATGTCAACCTCATTAACAGAGTTCCCAAATATGGTGCCCTCTCTAATCATCCATGCTGCTTCCTCTGAGTGCTCCCCACAGAAAAATATTCGAATTGTATGGAGGACCTTACAGGATAAAAATCTTTTCTCTTGAACCCTATTACTCAGCATTAATCTTCAGTGGAAAAAAAATTATTTGAACTTGTTGGTAATTCTGGCATTACAATTTAAAGGGCAATGGTGGAGAGATAACCCACATGTTTGTTTTCTCCTTACATCAGTTCCCAATTGATGCAGGTACATTAACATTAATAGATCTGCTCCTGGTTTGCTCCAGTGCAGCTGAGCAAGAACTCCCTCCTTGTCTTTCTTAGACCTGCAATACCATTTTTGGGATCCTGGCTGTAGAACTCCTGGGGGAAAATAGCCTTTGGTCATTATAAGATCATGAAATTAAACCTGAGAAAGCTTAGTGATGCCTCCAGCTGACAACTCTTCAGAAAGTGTTTTACTGAAGGCAGCTGAGGAGCCTGCATTGTCAAAAATCTACACTAAAAAGTAAAAAACCACAAAAACTGAATGGGACAAGTAATGGATGTACTTTCAATTTAAGTATTGTAAGGACTTTCTAGGAGATCCAAACTCTTTTTGAGACAAATGGGTTTGAAACTGTTAAATTTCAGGGAAGATGTGGCTGCAGGACAGCTTTCAATACAGGGGATCTGTCTCAACAGATTTATTTTCTTGTTTTGAAAAAGGATTTGGGAATATAGGTCTAGGAACTTACTTATATATTTGAAGTAAAAAATCCGTTTTCTTACTACTACGCTGAATCAAAATGCTGCATGTCTGATACTCTGTATGAGAAGGCACACTGGTGTTACTGCTGATGTAAGTCAGAATTGGTCATTATAAGCAGCCAGAAACCAAAATAGTGAGGATAATAATCTATTTTTTCCTTGTCACACAAAATTACAATATTATGTATTACAGGAGGTGATGTTTCAATGGTTAGAATTAGTTTCTTTAAAAAAAGTCATTTTAAAATCCTGCAGTGTGGAGGATTTGTGTTTACAGAATATTCTACAACTTTTGAAGTCCTTTTCAACTTGGACTCCATTATCCTGCATCATTCATGAAGAGCTTTGAAGTGCTCACTTACAAAAAAGACCACACATACCTGCAGAGGACCAAGTTATCCAAGATGACAAAATTTTTTGCATCCATGACATCTGAAGAAAAAATTAGTTTTCAGGCTAGGCGAGTATAATTTGGTAAGACATTATAAGGCTGTAAAATAACAGCAGCAACCTTTAAATGCTAAATATTTGCAGAACTTCTTGCAAATATACTCTTCTGGCTACAGTGATTACCTGCCTACTGAAATGTTTGCATACTTGCCTGTATTTAGTATCACCCTTTGCTCAGTGTAATACAGTGTTAAATCATTTTTCAGTGTAATCTTGTAAAGGACAATTGCTGTTTGAGCTACAGCAGTTAAACCCAAGATTAGTTACAGAGACCAAAAAGATGGCAGGGCAGCCCAGGAAATAACTCCATGGGAAGTTTGCCATTACAGTGACTGTCTCATTTATAACTATGAGGGGCTACAAGGTTGGCTTCAAGGTGAGATCCTCACATTCCCAAAGAGGAAGCAGGTGAGGACGGTCATACCTGCACCTGGATGGGGCTTGGTGCAGTATCCAGTTTTCAGCACGATCACAGGAGTGAAATGGCAGACATGGGAGGAGGGCAAGAATATCTGCACATACGTCATCTGCTTTCCAGAGCTGTCCAAGTGTTAATTGTATGTTCATTTGTGTTAATTTCCCAAAATCCAACTTTAATTTAAAGCTTGTTCTCGTCCACCGGGGTTACACTGAGTAAGAACCATAACCCTTCAGCCCTTTCCAGAGCTGTTCCAAAAAGGAAGAGGAGCCCTGTGAAGCTTTCTGCAGTGTATTTTCTGTCCTATTAGCTGTATGTATAGTTTGAAGAGTGGATTAATGACAGAGTCCCACTTCTCAAACCCAATTTGCTTGACAGGTATTGACTAAAAAATTTCGAATCTTTTCTCCTTGGATACAGCTCTGATTATGCCTTTTGGGTCTCAGATTAGTGGACAGTAACATTCTGAGTGACAAGATGATAAATTTGACATTCTTGGAGTACAGTTTACTGTGCAAATTACTACACTATGATATACTATGCCAGATGAAATAAATAGACTATACTTCCCATTTTTTGAATCTTGTACAGTTGTTCACACTTATGCAAAGTGGATATTAAATGTCACTTCTTTTTTAACATCCAAATCACTTCATAAAATCTCTGAAATATAGAGGCTTCTGCCTCCAATATTGGTATATTAGGCGTTTTCATGCACATTTATTCTGTTAAAACATTTTAACATGCTTCATGTGCACAATCTTTTCCCTCTTCAGCCTCCTTTTGTCATTACCACTGCTGACATGCATTTTTCTTCTGCTTGTCAAATGCAATTTGAGGACACAGGATTCTTTATCTGTTACATCTTGCAGATGGAGAATTAGAGATTAATAATGATATACCAGTTGGAGTTTTTCGGTTCCTAATTCAGCACAGCTTTTGGCTCATGACCTCATGGATGTCCTAAAACATTATGCACTTATAAAATGCTCAGGTTATGTTATGTTATGTTATGTTATGTTATGTTATGTTATGTTATGTTATGTTATGTTATGTTATGCTCAGGTTAATGTTATGGAATAAATGTTGACTGAATTCCCATCAACTGATCTCATTGCATTTTAGAAGTAATACAATTTTACCTTCATTTAAAAAAACATCTTTATCCAAAACCTGCACATAAAGGGTTTCAGTGTCACTGCCCTTAGAGAAATTGTCCCTGATGCTATTTTTTCCATCCACAATTTATAGCAGCCTATGACACAGATAACTTATTCAGGAGACAGATATGCCAGAAGAAAAGTGTCAAACGAGTTCTGAAGCAGTGATGAAATACACCCTCTGAAGATGCATAATCTACATCAAAATAAATAACTTAGTAAATAACAGAATAGACCCAAACTCTGAAGATTTTAAGAAATGAAATATGTGGCATGCTGAAAAGGCAGCAAGCAGACATGCTTATCAGCAAGAACAGATATAGGGTACTGGAAACAGCAGTTATGTACTTAATATTTAATTGTCGCAATTTTGCCTTATATGTCACTTTGAAGTCTAGTGTTTTCCAAAACAGAGATTTAGCTAAAGTACCAGGGAAGCACTTAAACAGCAGAGATGACATGAACTGCTTTCTCTTCTCCCTTTTGTTTCCCTTATACCGCAGTGTAATATTTTTCTGCATGAACATCTTGTCACTGGGGCAATCTTAGAGGAGCCACACAGCCTGTCCCCTGTGCCTTCAAATGTGCCTGTGCTGTTAACAGCATACAGGTGGTTCTCAGAGAGAGGAAATGGTGCTGGTGATGCCCTCAGTCCTCTCACATTACCCTTGTTCTGAGAATACTTCAAATCCAAGTTTGTTCTGAGCATTAAATTGGCCTTGAGATAAAGCAGCTGTCTGAGTTTCCTTGGAGGGAGGCCAGCTGGCTATTAAGGAAGGCATTGGATATCCTAAGCAATGTTCCTGATCTTGTCCTTTCATCTGGTGTTCCCTGACACAAAATTATCTCTTTCTGGGAGCTGTCTTGCAGCTCATGAATGTATTAGAGGTGCTGGTTGAACAATTTCTCCTGTTTTGCCCAGCTCATAGTCCTCACTCTGATTTTTAAACAATTCAAAAAGCCACCCAATAACATCAACATCAAACAAAGGCTTTAGCCTAGGACTCTACAGATATCACATTCTCCAAGTACCCACATAATCTAAACACTGCCTTAATTAAAAAAAAAAAAAAAAAAAGCCTTTAGGTAATTAGGAACCAGGTATACTGGAGCAGCTGTGTGCTCTCACATCAGCTGGTGGAGCAAGGTGAGCATTCCCTGGTTGTTCCTACAGCACTCAGTGCCAGATGCCAGCACCTTGTCCCACCCACTGCACTCATCACTCTCACCACAGCTAGGCCATTTACCCTGGATTTCCTTTAAAAATTAAATACACAAGTTCAGAAGACATGAAGTACAACACTTCCTTTTTTTGCTGGAACAAAATATACGAATGCATGAGTATTCCTTCAGAAATGTTGACCTTTTCTGCTTTTCTTTGGATCCAGAGTAAAATCCTGTTTCATGATTGCCATCCCTAATGAGACAGAATTGCTGTCCCCTTCACGGCTCCCTGCAGCTGACTCAAGAAGTCACTGTGTGTGATGGCAGCACTTTGGGAAAAAGGCAGGTTTGAAACACTGTGATACTTCTCTCATCATAATGGAATAATTCCCGATTAAAAAACGCTCTTCTCACAAGTGCAGTAGTTTAGTGTTTATTAAAACCAAGAGATCAATAGGTTTTCTTAATATGTAATGCCTCTGGGTATCATATACCACCATAAAATAGAAGAATTCCTATAAGCTGTGTGCTTGATACTCAAATGAATATTTTAACCTTTCAGAAGAAAAAAACCACCCCAGTTCCCCCCACACCAGCTTCCCTCAAGAATCTACTTAATCATATTTTGAAATTTAACAAGGTTTTAAGAGTGATAACAGTGTGCTAGGTTACAGCAATGGAAGGAAATGGATTATTCTAACCTTTAACAAGAGCAAATGTGAAGGGCAATTAATTTGAGAGGTCTTCTGAGGTTGGAAGCAACATCTTAGATCCTTAAAGTCTATTGTTTCATCTTCTATTGAGATTGCATGGCCATCTCGTGTTTAAGTTCCCCCAGTAAGGAGCCTGGAGTTATGGCACCACCAAACAAGCTGAACCCACGCATGGAAATTAGATGAATACGTCTCAGATAGGAGGTGAGAGCTAAAACAGAAACAGAGGAAGGTTCCTGTGCTGAGTTCTGTCACAGATCAGATCAGATTATCACCATGGTTCTTCTGGGTTTAGATGTAGCCCGTGAACAGAGGACTCCACTCATCTCCCGGTCCCAGAGTCTGAGACTACAAGAGCTATTGTGTAACAGCAGAACAAATAATATGCAAATAACTACTTTGAAACCTAGTTCTGATCTGTATTTTCATTCTCACCAAAGGGCACTTCTCAATGGAGGCTTTGAACAACCAGGCTTTGGTGATAACCTTGATAATTCTTAGTAAATTATTCTGTTGTTGGCAGTAGTCTGGAATTGCCTGCATTCTCCTGGTTAAAAGTTTCCATGACTTCAGCGTGTGAGTTACAGAACATCTCTGACCTGAGCTGGGAAGAGAGACAGGAGGGAAAGGGCTGGGGAGCATCTGGTGTGGAGCAGAGGGTTGGTTTTCTTTCCACATTTTAGAAGCAGAGGAAGATGCAGATCTACAGAAAACTCAAGTCACTCTTAAATCACGAATTTTCAGAAACTGAATTGGGGGTGCCATTTTTAACACTGAGCTATTTTCTGGTGCGTTGTTGACTAGTCTACAACAGATACCTATATATATATATTTATTTTAAATAGCACAATTATGCAAGAAGCTCTAGATATTTATCCTACTCAAGTCACTGGGAATTTATAGCAGACTTAGAAAGCAACATGAGTGAGCCCTTGATTATAGATACAGAGAACTGTGACAACCTCTGCCTGCTGAGAGAGCTTCTGGAATAAATGTGTTTGTCTCTCTCTGTTTCAGATATACCTTTTACCTCTGCATCTCATTTGGATCTACCCCATGGTGCCTGGGTTGAAGCCATGTTGCATCAACTTTGAATTACATTCTTTACAAGCCAGAATTGTCAGGTTTTTTAAGAGCAGGAAGAAGATAGAGCAAAATTATATAAAAAGCTGGGAAAAACTTATTTGAAAAATTCTAACGCAAGGGGATGTAGCACACAAAGAAACACTGGGGAGGGAGAAATGCAAGGGATGGACTGTGTTAAATCAGCAGGGATAAACTTTCTCACTGAAGCTCACACTGTAATCAGTCTGCACACATTTTACCAGTAACCAAGGCATCATAGCAACCTGTATATCAGCTATACCCATGTAAGCAAGCCCACAGTTGTTTTGTTGTTTTTTTTCCTTTTTAAAGCTGACTAAATTTAAGTGTTTAGGCTCATTCTAGGTCACATTCAAATTTTTTTAAAAGAAATATTTAATTTAAAATGTATTTAACTTTTTGGTGATATTAAAATGTTGAAATCTAAAACGCCCTACGTGATGAGTACAGCTGTAATTCTGTTTTTCAGTCCAGCAAATCTGTAGTTTTTCAAGCTAATCCCTGTAGAATATCATTGCAGACTGAAATGGCTTCAGGCCTTTCTTTGTCCTCTGCAAACAGTAACAGTGAACAAAGAGACATAGGACAGGAGGATGCAAATATGTCAAATATTTGTCTTGCCAGATACCAGCCATTTCTCTAGATTTTTCTTGGGTTGACTGGATCTCAAAGTCCCATCTGGGAACCATCAGACTTCAGGACTCTGAAATTTGGCTTTTGTAGCTTCAATGACAGAATGACCTAACACATTGTCCATTAAGTGCTCTCTCTCTGGATTTAATACAGATTTGCAAAATGCTTCTGCATCGATGGGAGATGAGGTGTGGTGAGCAGGAGAGCGCAAGAGGCAGTGCATGAAGCGCAAGGCACTGCTGCTGCTCACTGAGGACAGCTCTGCTGGCTCATTAATTCCTAGCCTGTTGTTAATCTCAGATGCTCACTTGATTCAGCGACCCCGCCAGGTTTCCATTTAACACCACCCTCTGTAATGTTCCTTTTTCCTGCTGGTTTTCTCTCGCTGGAACGCTGCTGCTCTCTAGCTTTCAAAACTCCTTGTATCCTCCACTTTTCTCTCATGAGTGATTTCTTCACACACTTCATTGCTTTCCTGTCTAAACTAAGCTGAAAACATATTATTCATGTCCTAGGCAAAGATATCATGTTTCTTTTGCATGTTTTTAAAATGCAGGAGCAGAAATTACCTCTGAAAAGAAGGTGAGCAAAAGAAATCTGTCTCCCAGGAGCAAAGGTATAGTGGAAGGACAAATATTTACAGCACATGGGAGACATGAAGTTTCTTGTGGACAAGGTGCCCTGCAAAGCTGAAAGTGTATATACAGGCAAAAATCATGGATCAAATCACACATGAATGTCCTTTGCCACTCACAGATTCATACAGCACCATCAGTGGGCAAGAGAGGGACTGATGATACTCTTGTGAGCAGTGAATTGTTTTTATCACTTTTATCACTTCTCTTCCTTCCTCTTATGTTGGCAGAAAAAGAACAAAAAGAACATAAGTAGAACATTTAACCTGCATAAGAAGATGCTGGCATGTAGAAGAAGCTCTGATCTATGTGGATGGCCCTGGGAAGGAGCCTTTGGCTGTGTGTGGGACACTCCAGGTGCTGCATGGGGGGTCATGCTGTGACATCCTCAGAGAGCCCAGGGCTGGCAGGGGCTGAACACGGGGGTACCTGCTGTGCTGAGGGTGTTTGTGTCAGTCCCACCACGGGCAGGCAGGGCAAAAGAAACATCAGCAGCAGGAAAATCAGTGCTTTTGGAATAGGTGAGATTTGTAGGAGAAATCTGGTGTGGATAAACACTCTTTATAATCTCCAACAGGTGTTGGGGTTTTTATCTGAAGATAAAGGTACAGCCTCGAGTAAATCATCCTTTTAAGGTAACTGTTGTTTAAGAAAGGTCTGTGGCTTGGCCAGCTTATTACAGGAATATTTCAGCAGGTCTGGCTATGATGTCTTATGATTTTAGCTTTTATATTTTTCATATATTTGTAATCCTGTAATTCTTTAGTGTATAACTAAACTCCATATAGACTGTTAGGTACAGTTCTCCCATTTTGGTCAGACAAAACAATTCCTCTCTAGGCCGGGGAATCAAGGACACCTCACTGTCTCAGGCCCCAAGAAATTTAAACAAAAGTGAGTTGGGGGGAGCAAACTTGGGGTAAATTACTTCATTACCTGAAGCTGCAATGGGAAGATTAACCCCCAATATGCAAATGGACCAAACTTAAAAAAGTATAAAACCCCATGACCGGCTGTCCATTTTTGGGTGTAGCCCCTGGGGAGGGGGGGGGGGGGGGGAAAGGGGGGTGCTTCATCTGACTGAAATGTACCTGAAGGAATATTCAATATTCAATAAATGTACTTGCTTTTTATTCCCTTAATTTTGTCTAGCTTCTGTTTTTAGATAGTCCCAAGAGGACATCAGCTATGGCACCGACTGCCCTACCAAGACAGTTGCACAACTCTTCCCCCCTGCAAACCTAAGGAAATTCTCCCATGCACTTCCATCTGCTCAACGTTATGGTGATGACCTGGAAATAACTGCGATCTAAAGGCATATGATCAATAAACTGCCTTTGATTTCACAGATCTAAAGACGACTTCAGAAGCCTGAACTTCGGAGAGAGGGGCTGTCCTTTATGCAACCAGATTTGTCAGCAAGGGAGAGCTCTTTGATCTGGATCTTTGCAAAGGCTTCTCCTGACCTTTCCTCCCACACACAGGCATCTCCTGGGACGCATATCCAGCTAAGCCTTTGAATTCAATTCATATTCTTAAAGTCTTCTTGTGTGTTCATTCTGTATTTCAATGATTAATCAGAGAGCAAAATTCATCTTTTTTTATAAACTTATTGTGAAAAGAAGAGTTCAGTTTTGTCTTTGGTATCTGGCTGTTGATTACTTTAGACCCAGGGAAGAATTTATTTAGGAATATCAAGTGTGGAAGCTGGGCCGTGCAGCCCTCAACTCACGTGTGCTTGGGGCAGCTCTGGGCAGGACTCTGAGGTAAAGGGGGGAAGGTCCTGGGACTTCAGTGACCATATGACCATCGACATCCACCCCTGAGTTTTGTACACAAAACTTGCTGTGAAAAAGCTTATAAAACTGGGACCAAGTGCTTACATGGCCGGGGATCCTCTGCTTTAGTAATTTCAAACAGGCAGAGCATTAGCTGGGCTCCTACTTGCTCAGCAGAGTTTGGGAACAGAACGGTCAGAGTTTAGGAGGCAGATATATTTATCACTAAATAGAACTGACTTAACCAGGAACACTTTTATTAATTGTTACATCAACGTGTAAATGCTATTGGACAAAGGCTTCCAGCACTACATTTAGTTACCTGGCCAAATGTAAGAAGGATCTTCTTGCAGGGGCAGACCTGGAATGAATAGAATTGAATAGAAAGAGCTCTGTGCAACTTGAAGCTTTAAGGCAGCCAACAGTGCCCTCTTCGGGGTCCTTGCTGAATTCTTCCAGTAAACCAGGTGTCTACAAACTGCTGGCTGTTAAAACATGTGTTTTACCTTTACCTTACTCCTCTTTGTATGCTTACACGCATGATGTGTGCAACACTAAGCACCAGCGGAAAACAAACCCATTCTAAAATAGCTTTTCTACTTGTTATTTTCAATATTAGATACTGACAGGTGTCAGGCAGACTACTTGGTCTCTAGACCATGGCCCAGCATGCTTATATTTACTTTTAGCCTATATGAAGACAAAGAAAAATTTCCAACTGAAAATAAATTACAGAATGAACTCACCAGATGCCAAAATACTTAGGATTTGAGTCCAGGTGCAATATCATAAACCAGTAATTGAAAATCCCCCTTTGCCCCAAGTGCATCATCACTAACACAAGACCCCTGTGAGCCACAACTGGCTCCATCTTCATGCCCACTCTACCTCCCCTCAAAGAAGCTTCTACTCCACCATCACCACCTAGAAAAGTATCTCAGGAGCCCTGAAGCATTATTTTATTATACATCACTTGAACTACAGTTTAAATGACCTAGTCTGGCTCTTTTCCACTTGGGCCTGTGCTATCCCAATTCTTTACAGTGGGAAGTCTTGGGAGAGTTTCCTTAGGTCCTTCTGAGCAACTCTGCAAAATTCCTTTGAGGTTCCCCTTCAGGTTATGTTAAAACAACTATAAATTCTCAAGTTTGTAAATCACACCTTAGTTCTAAAAGTTCTCAAAGCTTAATTAATCACAACAGCAATAGACAGCCTTTTCAGCAACTGCCCAGCAGCTGTATTGATTCTACATGTGTACTTAGCATGACTGAAGCACTAGCAAAATAATTTATGGCCAGTGGCAGAATAGCTGCTACCAACAAATTATTACCAGAAATAAACAGATGATGCAGAGTTATAAAAGATAAAATAAAGTTAGATGGGCACAACTGAAATCCAGGGAGAAATAATCACAAATCCATACATCTAGTTTCAAATACAAAACCCCTGGAGCAATAGGAACAGTGCTTTATCCATGATTATAGACAACTGTGCTGGAAGCAATCTGAGGAAGGGCAGAGACTAATGAGAGGTAGGAAAAGCAAGGAAATATCTAAACAGGTACGATTGCTTGAGATAAAAGAATTAAGGGGCCTGGTTGCTTTTCCTTCAGGTTTTGGAGATCAAAATTAAATGGAAACAGGATTTTTGCTTTGTGTGAAGAGAAATAAGAAAAACAAACACAGAACTACTGCAGCACTGAGGATTACTGATTATTCTGTAATAATGCAGATGGTGATGGATGCTCAGATGGTCTAGAAGACAACGAAACATTATGAAACATTATGAAACACAGCCAGAGTATTTAATCTGCAAAGAATCAGAATAAAGGCTTTTTTATTTTCAAGGCTATGATGCTGTAGCTCAAGCAGGCTGGATACAGCCACAGAAATGCAGTTGGCTGCAGCAGAGGAGTCACTGCCTGTGTACTGGGGGGGTGCCTGAGGAGGTGTAAGAAGCACCTGCTGCTCTGCACTGCACTGCTGTGTTTGGTTACATTTTGACTTGCCTTTTTTCCAGCATTCTGCACATCTCCTTGAATTCCCTGCTTCAGACCAGATAGTTAATTGCCTTTTTTGTCTTCTCCGAGGCTGCCTGTGTAGAGGCTCCATGCCTGAAGATGACTGCTCTTGCTCCTGAGGAGCCTGACAAGCAAATAGCTGAAGGTTCATGTGCTGGCAGAGGCAATGATCTGTGTTGGTAATCTGTTCAGATTCTTATTTCCTGAAGTTTTGTGAAAAAGCACAAATAACTCTTCTCACAGAACAGCTGTTCATTGTCAAAAGCAAATAAAGCCCATCTCTAGCAAAAACTGATTATATGTTTGCACACTCACTATGAAAGCAAGTGGTGTAGTCAGACCAAATTATAGATTATGGAAATCTCTTGCAGCTGACTTTGCTTTAGAAGAATGAATCCAATCTCTCTTCAGCAAGGGAGGAGAGATTATTCAGTCTCAGGGTGAGCTTTCAGCTCCACTGAGGCCCAGCCTTTGTATCACCTTATGAAAGCATAAGGAAGAAAAGTTCAGTGTAAAGAACTTTTACAACTACATATGCTTCTGAATTTTCCCGCATTGTGTAAATCCTTTCCCATATTATCTCCTGGAAATCTATCCAACTGCAAATGCATCCAAGGTACCCCAGCACAGACTAGACAGACAGAAAAAAATGTTTAGCTTAGGCCTAATGACAAAAAACGTTTCTTCCACTCTCATTAATACTTTCACATGATACTGCAGTTCTGTCTTTTCTACTGTTTTTAATACAAAGGTTACACATAAACACTACTTTCTGCCATCTAAACACAGACCCTATCAATAGAAGCTAGGTAATGAAGTATCTTTTAAAGATACAGCTAATTTTTGGTTTTCATTTTTTGTTTTCATGTTTTGTTTAGGACTCTTATAAAGAGGTACAAGACTAAGCCATCCATCGAAGTCAGCAGCCTGTGTGATGGCCAATGCACCCAATCTCTGAGCATCAGGGGAAGCAGCTCACGGGATGGAGCGCTGGTGACAGACCTGACATACAACATTATATCTGGTGACTGCAAAACTTAAACGTGCTGGTGCTTCTGCACTAAGCAGCTTTCACATTGCAAGTAGGAGAGGAAGTTATTTTTAGCCCCAGGTATTATAGTGAGACATTAAACGCTGCTGTTAGAGGGGACAGTGCCTGATTAACTGAAAGGCAGACAGGAATGTTCTTGTGTACTACATGTCACTTGCAAATGGAAGCATGGCTAAAAATATACAGCAACGGGATAAAAATAAAACCATGCAAAAATTACAGAGCTAATGGAACATCCAAAAAATATGGTAAGACACTGGCATCTTTCTACAGCAGCACAGAATTCTCTTAATCGGACAGTAAAGTGTCATTCTCTTCAACAGAGCTCTCAGAGATGGCTTTAACACTGTAACAGGGAGGGCAGGGTAGCATTACAGCTCCAGGACTTTTCTTAGGAACCAGCTGCTTTTAGCTTGACTACACCCGACAGGTTTCCCTGTGGCCTGTGGCAGTGAGCATGACCAAGATACAGCTTGGCAGGACCAAATCCAGGCTGCCCAAGTCCTGTTTGCACTCAGACACTGATCCTGGCAGCTGCTGAGGCAGACACACCTTGATACTGAGGGGCTGGGGCATGCCCAGGGAAGGGCAGCAGAGCTGGGGAAGGGTCTGGAACATGAGACTGATGAGGAGTGACTGAGGGAGCTGAAGGTGTTTAGCCTGGAGAAAAGGAGGCTCAGAGGGCACTTCGTCACCCTCTAAAACTCCCTGACAGAAGGTTGTAGCCAGGTGAGGGTCAGGCTCTTCTCACAGATAACAAGTGACAGGATGAGAGGAAACAGTTTCAAGTTGTGTCAGGAGAGGTTTAGGTTGGATACTGGGAAAAATTTCTTCACTAAAAGGGTTGTGAAACATTGGAAAAGGCTGCTCAAGTTTACTCACTGTCCCTAGAGAGATTTAACATTGCATGGATGTGGTGCTTGGGGACATGGTGCAGAGGTGGCCTTGGAAGTGCTGGGGTAATGGTTGGATTTAATGACCTTAGATGGCTTTTCCAACCTATGCAATTCTGTGATTCTATGATGTGGTGATTTTGGGAGTACAGTGGTGACTGTAGGATCCCAGCCAGGTAGTAATGTCTGTACCCCTACATACCAGTTTGTAAGACAATGTTATTTTATTTACTGGTGATATATTTTTTCCCCAATAAACTTAAAAATTGCTTGTTAGAGAAATTTGGAGGAGCTAAGTTTTGCTAATTTTTTTCAACTACTAAAGACATATTCCTTGCCAGGATAGTGTGTTTCTGTGCCATGAGGTTTAGCAGGAGAGAGGTGCCTCCAGACAACTGTCTCAGAATTCAGATATGGTAGTGGTGGGCAGAGCAGTAGATGGCACCAGCATCCTGCCAGACAAAACAGAATAGCAGCAGAAATCCCTCCTGATGTGTTTTTCAGTATGCAAAGAAAAAGTATTGCAAAAGGAATATTGATATTAAAAATTGAAGTTCCAGTTCAACTGGCACTAATACCTCTTGATTTACACATGCCTAACCCACAGCCAGTGGCCTGGGATGCACCTTGTGTCAGAGTCCTCAGATATACCAGGTGCTTAGGGGTGCTGCCCACAGAACCTTCTGTCTGTGTTTTGGTGTCTTGAGCAGGGCAATAATTTCCTCAGTTCTGAGAGGCCTTCATAACAAGCAGAGATGTGTATTTGATCATCTTTCAGCACCTGAAGAATGGGCGTGCAGGGAATCTGTCACTGCTTACTTCTGTTCCTTACTAGACATTACGAGTGCTGCAAAATGCTGTGCTTCCCTGCTAAGTGACATTTCATTCATCACTTAAACACCCAGTTCTGCCATCTCCTGAGCTTCTTCCACCCAAAAAAAAATTCCTCAGATCTGACCCTTTCCTGCACCAGAGATAAATGAAAAAGCATAGCCATGCTGCTGTTGGTCCTTTGTGGTTCCTTGTCCTTTCCTTGTGCCCATCTGCTCTCTGCCTCTGGCTGTATAACTCACAGTGAGGTGACTGTCCCCTTGCAGTGCACTCATGGGGAGGTTTTCAAGGTGCTCTGCAAGTACCAGAAATTACTCTCTTGCACGGAATCAACTAATGGGCAGGAGAAAACCTGACAAGTCCTGGGAGAGCCAAGGCTATTAACAGTGTCACAGTGGCAGTGATCTTATTAATGAGTGACCTTCCGGAGCAGAGCAGAGCAGAGCATTCCCTGGAGATGGAAAGCAGCCAGTCCCTGCTCTTTGCTCCTCTAAAAGCTCTCTGAGCAGCAGAGGATGGTGCCCTGGTCAGAAGAACTGCTGTGATCTTCCCCAGGGCTCACATCCACCTCTGCACAGCCCCTACTCTAGGGGGTGGTGACAGCCCCAGCCCTGATCCTGGAGCATGGCAGATTTCAGAGCAGGATGCTGTCATGGTGTCTGTGATGCTTTCCAAAGATCCAATTCACTCCGTGAGCTTGTCTAGCCCAGAGTGCAGTCATTTTCTCAGGGAAAAGATGAGAAATAATTGTTCCTAAGCTGTGCACCTTTTCTGTTCTCCTCTAGGCAGAACTTCTTGCCCCCTCTTTGTGTGCTAGTGAGAGCAGGAATAGATTCCTCAAAGACGAGATAACCCAGAAGCGCTGGTCACATTACAGTTAGAACAACTATGTTATGGGAAAAAAAAAGCAGGGTTATATTAATTATACAGATCTGAAATTGCAAACAAGCAAATAGGTGACACGTTGATTTCAGTTATTTCATTAGAAATCAAATGAATTGATGAATTTCCATTAAACTAAAGAAATAATTTAAAAGTGTTTCAGCTAACAACTTGCTGTCAGTTTACACGGAATCTGCTGAAACCAGATGCTGCTGCCACCTGGAACAAGGGGCAGAGACAGTGACCTTTAACTAATTATTTAAATTAGTTTGAAGTATGTGAAACTAAGAGATAAGTAATTCCATTATTATCAAAACTGTTCTGCTCCCTTTTATTCATTAAATATTCAACTTCAGCCTTGAACACAGTTAATATTCTCCTTCTGAATTTGAAGATTTTTAATAATGTATTAAATTATTCCTTGGGGTTCACTAAAGCTTCATAGCATATACAATGTTTTTCTTCAATGCTTACATACACAAAGCAGCAGGTTGGTTACCCAGGAAGTGTCTGACTGACACCCTTTACATCTTTACAAATTAAAATTTTGCACTTAATGGCCAGCAGTCACACTGTGATCCTAATTGCAGTGGGCAGTGCATATCTGTCTGGAGCCTCTTCCCTGGGTGCAATCAAAATGACTCTTTTAAGTGCTGGATACATGTCTGAAAAATTAATTCCTTATTGCAAACAATATGTCAACTAAAATTCTCTCTCTTTACTTTTATAAAGGATCCAGGTATGATGGGAGGGGTGACTGGACAGCACAACTGGGGATGTGCCTCTGGGCCACTCTGTTACCCTGTTGTCTGACCTCAATTTCATACAAAAAGCTCCTTTCAAGACATACAAAAAAAATATTGTTTAATAACAAAAAAACCCTCTTTGAATGCCCATGACCATACTGCAGTTAAGCAAAATCCTGTGAGTATGTATAAAGCTGTATGTCTAAAGATACATGTATACCATATTGATAATGATTTTGGTTTCCTCAATTATGCCTGAGACTAAAGTTTAAACTGACTTTGAACCCTGGATAAGTGGGTTCCTGGCAGAATATCCCTGAATCATTTTTTCTGTATCTCATAGTTTTTGGCACACACTAATACTGCTAGCAAGTGAATCTTTCAATTTTTGGTTATAAATGTCACTCCCGTCTTAGGCCTGGAAGGGGCAGTGACAAAATGGTGTGAGATGCTTTAGCTAATGGCTTCCTCTTGCTAGTGAATATGAAACTGGTGATCCCACAGTTGTTAGTAATGATCATAAAGGCAAGACAACATTTTCTGTTTGGCTTTTTCTACCACTTGCCCTGTTTTCAGGAGAAGTTTGACTATTGCATTTTCTCCCTCCTTTTTCTAGATTCCAAAGTAATGAAATGCCCTCTCCCGTGTTCCATAAGGGGCCTGCTATTCAGGAAATAAAACCTTTGTGATTTCAGGTCCAGAAGAGATAATTTATATTCAGACTCTCCAATTCTGCAGTGTGAAGCCAGAATTGATCTGGAGCCTCTCTGAGACTACACAGTTACAGCAGCACTATGCCAAGAGCAGGGAGCCCGGGGCCAGAAGGGTTTTAGGTCAAACTGCAGAAGTTTGGGGACAGCAATTTCTGCAGCACAGATGAACTCTGGATTTCCCTTTGGGGCAGGTCGCTCAGACAGGGATCAGCTGGAAAGGTTTATCTCCTGCCAGTGTTCTCCAGAGCTTTCTGGGACAGAGCTGCTTGGGAGATGGGGAGCTGTGTGATAAGGGAAATCCCTATTTTTCTGAAGGAGCAATAATGCCTTGAGATGCAGGACTGACATCCAGAAAGGCAGAGGATACTGCCTTTATGTGCTTACATGGGCCTCAGGAGTGTGCAGTAAGGGAAAGTACAGCTGCACCTTCCCTTGGGTTTCTAGAAAGGCAGACAGCAAATCTATTTATATCCCAGCTCTGAGCCTGCCTATACACATTTTCAGAAACTTACAAATTTCATTCCAACTTTGAGCTACCCTTTCATTTCAGTGCCTTCTGTTATCCTCATGAGATTTCTCAGATTTACTGGATTGTCAAGGATGTTTGCTTTTGCTCAGTTATAATTATTGCCTTTCCTGTGTTTTTAGTACAGGTAGCTCTACTGTGTGTCAGCCACGCTAAAAGAGGACAAGTAGGTTGTTTATAAGTCACACTGTGGGGATGTCTCTTTAAGATGAAGTTTAGGTTTAATAGAGCAGCAGAGCAAAATATTAACCTTATAACCTGATACTGTACCACATTACACTGAAGATCTGGGAAAGATGAGCAACGCTTCCAAAGGGATAGTTCCTATTAAAGGGAAAATATATAGAAACTTGCATAGATGACACCAAACTTTTAAATGTATAATATTCAACCAGCCTGCCTTTTCTTGGTGTCAGAAAGTTGCAAATAAACTTCTGGACAAAGATCACCATACTGGTTATTAAAATAATACAATATAATAATAATAACAACAACAACAATAATGATATAGTAATATAAAGTATCAATTTTAAACCAGAAATCTATTTTTACATATGTTGCTTACTTCTTGATGAGATTTTCCTTCTTCTCCAAGGTTCCCAAATCTCATAAAAGCTTTGAATACCAAAATCTTCTCAGATATATCATGTGACATTTCACTTGGTGACTTTTGAGGACAGGGCTTGCTGAGATTGTGAACTGGAAAGGTTAAAGCTGCCCAGGTTTGGAGCAACAGGGTATTTAAGGGACAACAAGACCAAGAGAAGCATGAAAAATAGAGTAATTTACTTTTTTTTGTTCTCTTTTGAGAAGAATCATACCTAGAGAGTACAACTAGTCTTTAAGTCTATCCTAATTTCTCTGTCATTTATCAAAAAGTCAATCTTGTCTTCTATTAATAAAATTGAGGCTCTATATTCTTAGAAAGCTCATCTGTAATTTCTGTCATTGTAATGCTTGGACCAATTTTTGTTGTTGCTGGCATTAATTAAACATGAACATTTTTTTCTTAAGCCCACAAAACAAAATCCAAATAGCTATCCTATGAAATAAAAGAAATCCTGCCCATAGTTCACTTTTTATTGCCTTTTAGTATTTATGCTTTGCTTTCTTCTCTCTCAAATGAATGATGTGTGACAAAGATGTTGCTATCCCAGAGAGAAAAAGTCTCTGCAAGTTTTGTACAAATGGAGAACCAAGAAGTGAAGAGACTTTTAAATTCCTCTGCTATGGAATGGCTGCAGCAGGAACAACTCTTCTTGGGCATCAGAAAGCCCAAATGAGAGACTAGAAAACACCTAAATACTGGGACAATCAGCCATCCCTTTTGGAGTTTATGTGAGAGAGCTCACTTCCCAGGCATGGGCGGCTTTTGTTTTCTGCTGGATAATGTCTCTGATACCTAAAGAGAGGTGAAATGATGTTGAAGCTTTATTTATATTGTGCTAAGATGAAAAGACTTGGTCTGCCTGTGTCAGCCTGGCAGAATGCTGAAGCCCTCCCTGCTCAGCAATCAATAGCTGACCTGAGGGAAAGTTCCTTAACACAGACTTTCCCCATACTCTGATTACCAGGGCTGTCTCCTTGGCACAGCTATGACATCCATCACCACTAAAGAATGGGAGTATCCACTTCTGAGCTTCAGGAAGAAAATTATAGGTTTTCACAACCAAGTAATCATCCCCCAGGTCTTCTCTCAGCCCCTTACCACTGCCTGGATCTCCCCACCTGTACAGCCACAAGTCCAGCTGACCCATTTGCTGAATGTACGTGGACAGAGAGCAGTGAGATACAACTAAAAATGTTCCCCTATATGAAGTGTTTCAATGTTGGCAGCTATTCCACACAGCTCAGGTTTAAATTCTATAGGCTCTGTGAGAGATTTGAGTCTGCAGAGGTGAAGGATTAGTCTGGAGGAACTCACTTTACAACTGATTTGCAGAGGGGTAGGGTGGCCTACTGGTTCTGTTCTCATTTGTGTTCTCTTTCGGGAAGAGTACTGCAAGACTGGGCATTCCTGCATTTCACCACCCAGAACTGACTTGCAAGAGCTGCCTCTTACTCCGTGGGAGTAGGGAGCAGCACATTTCTGCTTCTCTGCACACCTGAGTTATTTCTCAAACTCATATCTGGCAGAGAAAACTGTCCAAGGTAAGATGTCAGAAACAGAGGATAAGAGGCCAAGACCTGAAAGAATTTTATGCACTTGCCTAAGGAGCAAGTGCACTTGACTTACTCATGTCTACCTTACATAAATCCCAGGGCAAAAAGAGCTTACAAACATGTCTTGGCTTTTACTAGGTTTGACAGCACTAAGCAGTCAACTTTCAGAGCAGATTTCAGATTCCAAGGGATGTTTTAATTCCTGAGAAGTAAAAGGACATAGCCTATAATGAGGAACTAGGGACATGTCCAATAATTCCATTTACTTCAGTACTGGAAACTGATAATGATAGCCAGGGCTTTGCTCCTGTGACAGGCTCAGAGGTGTCTGAAGACACACTTATTACTGCTCTTTGTTCATTAGCTACTCTTATGGTTTGAAGTTTTAAATAGCATCTGCTTTTTCTGACAGGATACCATGTCCTTATTACCCCAATCAGAGACATGGTTTTATATTGCTTATGTGAAGGTAAGCAAACAGAGAACAAGGAAGCAAAGATGAGAAACCTTGCCAATACTCAACACATCCCTGCTTTTTCATCAAGTTTCTTGTCTGGAGAACTGCCAGAGTATTGAAAGGAGACAGAGAGACATGCAAGGAGCGAGAAGGAAAAAAGGAAATTGTCACGAAGCTGATTGTACTGGATTTTCATAAGAAGCCTCACTGTCTGCCTTAGCAGACACACAGGCAGAATATGCACCAAGAGAATCAGCAAATCTGACATCACATTTCATCTCCACCCCAGGATATAGATGTCTGTCTTCCAGAATAAAGTAGCTGGTTTTCCTTTATAAAGGCAAGTTCCTTATAAAATCACAGACAGAAAGGGGTGGAAGTGACCTCTGAAATACTGTCTAAAGGTCAGCTCTGCTGATCCACTCCTGGGGGAGGCTTAGGGAGACCTCGGTGATGGGAGGGGGCCGCAGCCCCCATGCACAGGATTTGGCACTGTACTCTGCTCAGCCATGAACACTTTCATTACAGAATCACACCTGCTGCTATTCAAACTCCTTATTTCCATACCTGGAAACTTCATAGCTCAGCACAAATTCCTATAAGCTGGAACTGACCTGTGGCTATAATTTAAAGCCAATGCACCGTGGTTCAAATTAATTCTGATATGTCCACTCTTCAGTCTCTGCTTGCTGCTCCTCTTCCTTCAAATACCATGAGAAAAATGACCTCTAAGTACACGCTGTATCACGTCTTGATGGAATATAAAGTCTACCGGTCAGGTAGCACAAATTAAATTAATTTCATTCATGGGTTTTGATTTACTTCCTACAGAGCAAATTTTTGCATCACAGCAAGTTAATGCCAAAGTCAATAATGACTGCCACCATAATTTCAACCTTTCAGTTCAGTTTCCTGAAACACATCTGTAAATCGAATCAGTTATTGCTGTGAAATGCACGTGCTGTTTATTTGATTAGTTATCTGTATAGGCCCTGTAATTCCCTACCACAGAAGTAATTGCAGCTATAACCTGTTAAACCGAAGTCTGACTTTCTAAGTCCCTGTGCGAGAGGCTGCACAGCTTTCTGTTGCCTTCCAATCCATCACTGAACTCATCTCCACCCTGGGTTCTGTGCCTCGATGCACAGATGAGCCCAGAGGGTCATTATAGAGCTCTTGACCAAATGCACAGCTGAGAATATCTGAGAATTATAGAATTGTTTAGCTTGGAAAAGCCCTCTAAGATCATCGAGTCCAGCTGCTCCTCCAGCACTGCCAAAGCCACCGTTAAACCATGTCCCAAGTGCCACATTTACACATCTGTTATGTAGGTCCCCTCCGGAGAAGGTGATTCCTGCACTGCCCTGGGCAGTCTGTGCCAGTGCTTAATGACTCTTTCAGCGAAGAAATCTTTTGAATTATCTAATCTAAACTTCTCCTGGCACAGCCTGAGGCAATTTCCTCCTGTCATATGTCTTCTGAGAAGAGGCCAAACCCCACCTTTCAAGGAATTGTAGACACCAGGAAGGCTCCCCTCTGAGCCTCCTGTCCTCCAAACTGAGCATGTATTTAAGCCAAGAGGGAATCTTGTTGGCATAAATGATGATCTAGAAAATATGAAGGATTTTTTAAAGGAATTGCCATTTGCAAATAATGCATAAAGCTAACAAAGACATTGCTGGTGATTTTCCTGCAAATTATATGTACAGCTGCCAGTGAAATAAAACCAAATTTTACTCCTTTTTGAAATTTCCAATATGCCTTTTCCCACTTGAGACATTATGGCTAAAGAAGCATAATACAAATGCTTCAATTTGAATTGTCCTGACTAACATGATGTCTTCTGACATCTCTAGTTCTTGTGACAAATATAAATTATAGTCAGGGTCTGTACACGTTGTTCTCCAGTACAGCCAAAGACACATTTGCTGGCATGGAAACCTCTTCCTTCCTTTGCATTCTTTACCAGGCAGCACACCACTGCTGCGTATCAATTCACAAAATGTTTCAGCACTTAAAATTGATTCCTGTTCAAATTTCCTGAAACCTAAGAAAGAACATTGCCAGGTTGTAACGGGCACATTTCAGATTCTCATCTCTGCCAGTTGCTTTGCAAGCCTTTAAAGTCTATAAATACAGCAGCAAAGGAAACTGTCCTTTGCTCCAAACCAGGCTGGTTTGTTTAAAAAGTATTAAAGGTTAATCAGGGCATTGCTATAGGGACTTTATTTGTGGTTCAGTAACAATGTTTGTTTCTCTGTAAAATGAAACCTGCACTTTCTTATGGCAGGCCTTTTTCTTAATAGATCAAAGTAAATAAATGATATAACATTCCCCTTTTTCCTATGCTATCGAAAGTAGAAAAAGCAGTCAGGAACCACTGCAGCACATTTGTGTTACAGGCTAAGTTCCTAGACTCCCTGACCCCCTTTTGACATCACAATGGTTAATGTTACATTATTGAATTGCAAATAGGTAATAATATCAGTATTTCAAGGGTATTGCTACTTATTTTGCTTTTCTGTATAGGACCAGGTACACAATGCCCTTAAAATCTCTACAGTTGTGATTAAAACCTGTGACAAATTTGTGACAAATATCCATTCTGTGATTCTTTTTTTTATATTTCATAGAGAATACCTATACAGCCCAATGCTGTGTCTTTTTGCATGCATTCACCCTGGTGAACAGTACAGCTACATCTACAAAGATGACAAATGAAACATCATCAGTTCCTACTTTTCTTTTTGGCAGGTACAACGTTGTGCTTTAGGGAGATTCTGAAATAACTTCATGGCACTGCTCATTTTCAGAGCTCAGTGCATAAAAGCACAAATCATAAAACTCAGCTGCATTTAGCTAAAACATTTTCTAGGGCTCTTGAACTTTTCAAGTAATCCAGGCCTGATTTACAGCTTCCTATAAAAGTCAAGCAGCATTTCAAGGTTTTTTGTGTGTCACCAGTGAAATGATCCCATTTTGACTGCAGTTTGCTTCTCTTTTGTCACCTTTGAACCCTGATTATAAAAATACTTATTTGTGTTAACTAGACGAATATGATGAGAATCAAATGAAACATTCACCCAAATCTCTCTGCAGCTTCACTGCTTTCATTTTCAGATACTTTTCAGTGCTCCTTAACTTATGGTGCTGCATCACAATGCATCTCTGCTGTGACCTCTCCATGCAAGGCAGACACAAAACACACACTGATAGTGAAAACCCTGAGCTCTTCTCAGCTCTGCCCCAGGGGCCACATTTCCTCAGCATTTATGCAAACCAGTTTAGCACTGCCAACTCCATTGCAACTGCTTTGTAATTGCACTGATGTTGTTTCTCATTCCGGTTTGTAGATTTACAGCTTAATGATTAAAGGAACAAAAACCCCCATATTGCCAAACACCAGATGACAATATTAATTGGTATCTCCCCATTTGTTTCTCCCTGATGAATCCTAGACTTTTCACGCCCTTCACAATATATTTAGCCTCCTTCAAAACTGAGTAGTGAAGGTTCTCATTTCCCTTCACTTTGGTCGCAGTAGATGGCATTAATAGATTAGCTACCAAAGAATTTACCTATTGTCATATAATGGTCTGGTAAATAGTTGAAATGATGTAGACAAAACCCTGCTAAACAGAAGATGGTATTGACAACCTCAGCATGTTGTTCCAGGAGCTGATGGTGTGCACTGATAAAACATCCATCACATTTCTACATTGGGTTTGTTCCGTTTCAGGTTCCAATCACTGACTCTGACCCTCTTCTCCTAGATTAAGGTGTACTAGTGTGGAAGCAACTTTGGTGATAATATCCTCTCTCATCTTGCTGTGTTAATGGAAAGAGCTTTTCTAGAAGTTTTGTCCAAAAAACCTTGACCTTGAAACTCTTTCCTGTGACTACTGTTTCAATCATCTTATTTACAATGTGGACAAGAGCACTGCAATCCACTTCAGTCAAAATTTACCTTAGTTAATGTTGTTTTCACACTGTAAGTCTTAATTCACACTTATATATAAGTGTTTTGTCCTAATGAGGTGCATCTATGATTTTCCACTGTGCCTCAGTAATTTGCGTTTATGAAACTCTGAAAGTTAAGACTTGCCTTAATTTTTCCATCTCAACTATAGATACACATTTATTTCTTTGTTATCATAATTCCCAACAATTTCCCCTCCTTTGGATGGCTCATTTTTGTTTATCATCACAAGAAAGTCTAAAACTTTCCTTCTGATGATTCTTTACCGTGTTAGAAAATGTCCACATTTTGCATTTAGAAAGGTGATGTCATTAATCATATTTTGCTAGTGAATACAAGTGATTCCTGCAAAATTGCATAGAAACTGACATCTCTCACAGTGTGTTTCCAGAATACAGTAAGTGTGTTTCCACACTGGAATTCAGAACCTAGAATACTTCCCCTGGCTGTTACACAGGGACTGCTTGCAGTATGGCTGGAAATGCAGAGCGTCCATAAATACCCAATTGTTTAATGAAGTATAAACTGAGACAAATCAATAATAGAAATAGAAAAAAATCTGCAATGAAAATTAAGATTTGGAAGCCTCTTACAAAGACTGTCAGCAGGGAGTATGGGTTAATTAGTGAAGAGTGGCTGAGAGACACAGATGTCCCTCCTGTTGGGCAGTAGCTTGATTCCTCAGTGCAGATTCAGTTAGCTGCTGTACTAAACTCACACTAGGTATCAACTTTCCCTTGGGATTCTCAATAACCAGCGGCCTTTCAGCACCAAAGGCAGGGGGAGAAGAGGACTGAACACAAAAAAAGTGCAGTAAATGCAATGGGAAAAGTTCTGTGGAAGGTCGGAGAGCCCTTAGAATGATCATCCAGAGTGTCATTAAAATTACTCTCTAGGTTTTACCCCAATATATCTAACAGTCAGGCCCAAACTTCAAAACAAACTATCCAAATCATGAAGATAATTACTTAATAAGTACACTGGTAGCTGTTTGTAATAATGAGGATAAATTTCAATGCAAGAGAGAAGGAAATAGTAGATAATGTTTTGGTAAAATCTTTTAAATCTTTCCTTCTTTTAAAAAAATTCTTCCAGGCAGTCAGAAAATTCTGGACACTAACTGGAAGCTGTTCTGGCATGTTACAGAAATTATACAAATAGCTGCTGTGTAAAAATTCAATATATGCTTAAGAACAACAAGCAAATCTGCCAAATTTATTAACAAATCTCGAGCATTAGAGTACACTGTGTGGGGAGATTAATGACCTTAGACAAAAAAATATCTTCCTGAGGAAGTGAAAAAGCACTGAGGTATGAATGTGAAAGAATTGTAGCATTTACATAAGCCCTGCTCAGGCTCTAAATCATCCTTGGTCAAGGTTTCAGAGTTTGCAAGCACCTACAGGCACAGATCCTCTATTACTCCTCCTTTCGTCTCTGCAAGGTCAGCCCTCAATGAGTCCTACATTTATTGTTTGCTGAACAATTGTTGAAATGACTGCAAAATGTACAAAGAAACCGAGCAGAAAATGCCTATCCAGTAAAGAATTATTGTAACTGCTGTTTAAAACATTTGTAGTCTCCACAATATCACAGAATCCTAGAGTGGTTTGGGTGGAAAGGAAATTAAAGAAAGATCATTTCATGCCAATGCCTCTGCCATAGGCTGACACACATTCCAAAAGACCAGGTTGTATAAGCAACAATATAAGGTAATCCTTATCTCCATGATTTTCTGGTTGAGAACTTTAAAACTACAAGCATACACACTGAATTTGGCTGTAATGTTGTTATTAGTAAATAGTGAAGTTATTTGTAACATTTATGCTATGAGATGGCAGCTCAGCAACCATCTGAGAATGGCTGCAGGTAACTGTACATCCAAAAGTTTATGGCTCACTCTAAGCATAAGAAAAGATGCAAGCCCTTGTCACATGCTACTTTATGGCAAACTCAAAACATGAAATATGTAGCCAAAGCAAGAGCTGGAACCTGGGCATCTTCTGTGCCAGCAGGTTGCTCTGTGAAATGTGCCACATCATTCAAAGGATGCACAGGAGGCACAGGTAGCACAAAGGATTCGGGTGGGCAGGGGTTTGGTGTTGCTGGTAACACATGGTTGTTAATTCCTCAACCACCACTCACAAAGGTCACTCTGAGCTCCCAAAAAATAACAACCACCATCAGGGTGATCCCACTGCAGACATGGCCAAAACAGCTGCCCAGGTAAAAAACTGTTGCTGGTAGAATGCTAATTCTTTGGAGGGAAAAAAGCATTTTGAGGCTAAAATAAATCACAAAGCTATGAAATAATGAGGAACAGTGGGGCATACAACTAGATATAGCATATTTCTATGTCTTTGCCAATAGGGGAGAACAAAAAGATTATAAATCCCTTCCCTCAAATTACCCAGAGATCAAGATGACTGAGAGAGGTTTCTGATGTGCTTTTCTTCCTGGATCTATTTCTGTTCACCATCTTCAGCTGAAGTCACTCTGCATCTATTAACTCCTTGGCCTTTCAACTTTTTTGTGGAGAGGCCTGGGCCTAAAAATAACTACAGCCAAGTGAATGTGATGCTTTTTGCAGTGGCAGGATGCCTTTGATAGGCTGGTCCTGAAAACTGCCTGGTTCTGAACAGTGGCTCACACAAGTGAAGTCACACAAACAGAGGCAGATGAAATTAGAACATTTAGAGACCAGAGCAGACTGAGCAAGAATATTTGTGAGGAGGGAAAAGTGGATTTAACAGGTAAAACTTATTTTAAATGCACCAGAGGAAGACCCCAGGGTTTTCCAACTACCCCTTCTAGTTATCTGCAGGGATTATGACAAAGAGAAAGGCAGACACTCAAAGTAATCAGAGTACAATTCTAATTCTGCATTAACCATGTTATAGACATTACAAGGAAAATGACCCTTTTATTTTTTGGCATCTTCTCATGTTATTCCTGCCAGCCTGATTTTTTTTTTATTTGGATGTTTTCATTCTGTCACTGCAAGTGAAAATGGACATGGAATCAAACCACTAATCCAAATATTTCCCCTAACACCAAGAAAAATCATTGAAACTTACTACCTCAGGCACTTTATAAAATGCTAATTATTCTCATTAAAAGTAGTATACCAAAGACTGATCTCCAGACATACTACTGACTTGATCAAGCCTCCTGCTGAACAGCTCTATAAATGTGATTATAAATATTAATGAAGTTCATGTAAATAACGTCTCCCACAGTGTTGCTGTTGCTACACAGGTAGAGTGCACAAGAAAATTATTTATTTATTTATCATCTTAGGGAGGTGGTCCACTTCTCTGTTAGAGGGAAAGAATAGAGCCATGAAAAAATACAAGGACTACCTAGGAGTGAGGGAGAGGCTGAGTCACTGGCAAGGCCAAACCCCTGATATTTGAAACAAATTGGTCCTGGACAGCAGAGATGGCTGTTTCCAGGCACAAATGATTTTCACTCGACCCTTGGCGGGAGCCTGCTTTGGACAATGCTTCACAAGGCTGATTTAACACCCGACACCCTCTCAGAAGCAGTGAATGATTCTTTTTGCAGGGGTGCCTGTGCACTGTCCAAACCACAGATGGTGCTGTCTTGGCAGAGGGAGCTGTAGCAGAGCCCATGGACTGGCAGATTGTCTCGGTTTGAAAGACAGGTATTTTGTTAAGGAAAAGCGAGAACCCCTTTTTCTGAGATGCAGAGTGCAACCCCTTCTTTTTTAATTATTATAGTTTTAAATCAGAGGCTTTCAGGCAGAAGATATGGGGATAGAAATAACAGTTCTTTACTGATATCTAACAAGGCAAAACAGCAGAAACAACAGCTATAAAAATTGACAACAGAACAGAACAGTCTAACTCAGTTCCAGTCCCTTTGGCCACAGGCCCTCTCTCCCTGCGCTCAGTTACCGGTGCTGTGGGCAGGGCAGGGCCCGTGTAGCTGAAGGGGCTGGGTGATGGCGGCAGCGGCCCAGGGGTGAGAGGGATGGAGGAGGGACTCCCCCCTCACGGTGTCGGTCGTGCTGCTCGGCAGAGTGCCCGGAGGTCGTAGGATGAAGTGGGAGAGCAGCAGAGCGATGTTCGGTGGCAGGGAATGTGTCTCTCGGCGCTGGGATGGCAGAGGAGATGCTAGATCGGAGCACGGGCCCTCCTCCTCTCACTCCACAAGCCAAGCGAGAGAGCGAGAGCCAGCGCCCAGACCCCTGTCCCACCTTTCCTTTTCCAGTGTCCCCCTATCTCCCACCCCCCTGCGAGAGAAAACTATTGCTACTAAGGTGTAGCCACAAATACTTAGCATAACAATGGGAAAAATTCCACAGAAAGAAAAGGGAACAATTCAACCCCCAACACAGACGCAACTTCAAACGAGCTCAGCCATTCAGTGTTGGGCTGCTGTGGGAAGTGGACCAGGTGGTCTTTGGCTCACCTTTAGTTTAGACCCTGCCTCTCTGCTTCTTTACCAAAAGCAGGTCACACAACCTTGAAAGTGATTCTTGGTACAAAGCTGGGTAGATGATCAGGAATATCTTCCCAAAGCAGCCCTAGTGTTGCTGCATGCAATGCCAAGGTCAGGGAGGACACGTTCCTGCCCCAGGGTGTGTTACCTCAGCTGCTCCATGGCAGGGTGGCCTCAGGGGGCAGCTGGCAGAGTCCCAGGGGTGTCTCACGAAATCCTGACGGGGCTGCAGATCAAGGAGCTCTGTAACTCAGTGACAAGGAACGTAATGCGGAGTGAAGGGTGCCTAAAGGTTTTCCAGAGCACTGAGTTCAGCACCATTAAGAGTCTAAAAGGGAAGATACAGGCCAGACAGTTCTTACTTCATCTCCTACTCTTTAAGCAGACAGCTGCTGCTGGGGAGTTTTTCATATCATCTCTCTGATCTGCTCCATAATGAAGGAGCAACTCCCACACATCTTCAATGCACACACGGCTCAAGAGGTCACTGAAGTCACTCTGCATCTGCCAGCAGGAGTTTTGCAATGATTGAGGCAGTTCCTAGATTATTAATGCTGTGATTTTCATCTTTTATTTGGGATTGTGTTTTGTCCCATTTCATAGGGCTCAGAATGAGAGAATAAAGTCTCTTCAGGAAAGGGAATTTGAGGCAAAAGTCTCATTAGTAGATTATTCTGGTAAAACTACTCTGAGCCACTCTCCCCTGAAGAGAATAATGGCTACAAAATCTTTCCTCTTATTTTATTTTTCTATCAGAAAAGGTTGAAACTAAAAAGAAATCTCATCAGTAGGAAAAAGAATGTTTGGTGTGGTTTGGTTTTGGGCTTTTTCTCCTAATGAGAAGTTTTACTTCTATTTTTTTATATATAAATAAAGATCATTAAAAGTTGCCTTTCTTATTTATATTTGAACCTTGCTGTGCTGATCTTCCTGCACATGACATGTTTCCTTAGTGATCAACAGGCAGAATATGTATCTATAAGTGTATATCCATGAGAAACATTAAGCTATAACTCATTAGTGAGCTCCACTTATTTTTCATTTTGAAATTACCTTGTAAATATTCAGGAGCATTATGCAGAACAGGACCTACCTACGTGCCTCCTATTCATATCACTGAGGTGTCTTATTTTGAGATTTCAAGAGTGTGTGCAATGTGCATGAAAGAGATGAATAATTATCATGATGATTGCCAAGAAAACAGAAGCAAAGTTCATGAATGACAGTCAGGATACACAGCGAGTTGAAGAGCCAGCACGAGGCAAGAGAACAAGTAGCAACAATCACAATTCATTACTATGGGCTCAGCATCAATTCAGTTTGTCATGGCCAGGGTGTCCTTGAAGGAAGGTGGGCTGAGGAAAGTGACTGCCTGACTACAAAAATTTTTGGGTCCAGTTTTTCTCACACAATAAGAAATCTGAACTTTTCCTCAACCCAGAGCTGAAATGTTGCTCCTTGCATAGAGGGGATGGGATGCAGCTCACAAGGGGAGGGCTGTGGTGCTATCACACTTGGCAACTTTTCATCCCTGGGGAATGTCACCTGCAGACAACTGCAGCTCTTCCCTGCTCCTACTCTTGTCCCTCTGGCTGTGGGGATCCTCAGCAAGAGGACAAACCCATAGCTCTTGTGCTCTGGGCTGGTCCAGGATTAGAGGAGCTTGTGTTTGCTATGGTTTTTCTTCCACTTTTTTTAATTTGTGGAGATGCTTCTTTTATTTTTCTCCTTGGTATAAATGGGAAGATGGCATCTGCTCCCCCTCTTCCATGCGTCATAACAGACTTGGCTCTTGCTATCTATCAGCATAGTTTGAATTAATCTGTTTTCTGGAATTTGGAGAGAGCAAATATAGGTGGCAGACAGGAATGCTTCTTGAAACATCCTTTTCTTCATGTTCACCAGTGCTGTGAATGTGAATGTGCTTGATTATCTGCAGCTCACAGCAGCCAGCCTGGAGGAGGAGATTCCTCTTTTCCCCTCTTCTGCTGAGCTCCCCACAACACTCAGATGAGTCTGCCTTCCCACTTCTGCAATAGCACAGGGCTTCTTAGCTGGATGCTCTCAAGATTTCTTGCCAAAAAATGCCAAATCCTTTTTCGATCTCCCTAGCTCGATTCTTGGAGTGAAAACAGGCATTCCTGCCAGGGTGCGAGGCATTGTCCTGTCTGAAAGATTGATACTGTGGGAGCCTAGAATTGAAGGTAAGTGCTTCAAAGGAGAAGTAAAATGAAAGATTGATACTGTGGGAGCCTAGAATTGAAGGTAAGTGCTTCAAAGGAGAAGGAAAAAGATTTCCAAAAGTTAGAGTGAATCTTACTGCTTAATCACAACTAGTTGAATCACAGGTATTTAAAGTGGCTTTAAAAAGCAAATCAAAGAACAAATCTAGAAAGAGCACTAAAAATTGTAGGACAATTGCCTGAAAGTACTGATCATATTCAGCTCAAGTTATAGCAGTTATGGACAGGAATAAAAAGAAAACAGATTCCTCAAGACAGGTTCATCTGGTACAACCCAGAAAGAGAAGTGTCAGGACAAAAACATGGCAGTGATAGAAAACTGCCATGGTGTTAGTTCTGCACTTGGCCCTTCTGCACAACTCTGCAGTTCCTAATCTGTTCTGGCATTACATACATAAAATGGGCTATATAAAAGCTAAAAATATGGGATATAGGCATAATGTGCCCGTAACAAAGGACAAACAGATAACTGCATGAAATAGAATGTGATTAAATACAGATTTATATAGCAATACTGGATATACTAAATAATGTAATCTTTTAATGACATGATGTGTGTAGGCACATAGCCACGCCTATGTCACCAGCTACAGATTTGCAACATAAACTGGAAAATATTTTGGTCCAGCTTCTCTTGCACTGCTTCCCTCACTTTCCTCACATATGAAAGTGTATGTCACATTTGGTGATATTGGAATATAACTGAGAATTATTTAACATAAAGCCACTGGTAACTGAGTGAATTTCTCATGGGTTTCTTGGGTTTAAGGGTTGAGGGTATTTTTGTAACAAGTATTTGTTCTGAAAAATAATTAATCGGTCGCTGTCTTTCATGAAAATATTGAAACAGACAGTAGTGGTCTTGGCATTCTAATAAGGATGTGACATTTTACAGCTTTATGCTTATTCTTGCAGAGGAAGATGGGAAATTCAATTCATTTTTCATTGACCCATGAAGAGTCTCATTGAAATTGCAGTTTTGTCTTAAACTCATGGAATGAAGAAAGATGGGACAAGAAAGTATTTCTAAAACTATATTTATCCTCTTCTTCTGTCCCCAAACACAGTCAAGTATACCGTATCATTCCCTGAAAGCCTTTACTTTAATATTCAGGTTAAGTGAGAAAAACAACAGTGAAAAATAACCCAGGGAAAAATTAGAGAGAAAACCAAGAAGAGAACAGATAGGCTGTCATGAAAAGATGGGAAGACATGCAGGTGAGTAAATAATCTAAGGCCAGATCTCACCAGGGTAAATCAACCTTGAGTCCATTGCCTCAACACACCTGTGGGACAGAAGCTATGCAGTCCCCCCTCAAGGCTGATGATTTACTTGCCACCCCAACTCATAAGCCTACCAAAACTAAATTTCTACCAAAACAAAGTTCTTACCAAGATTTTTGTACAGGCAATAGGCTGGGTAGGAGAGTATATATCATGGGTACCATGTTAACAAGGAGATCAAGTTTTGGGGAGATAACAACTTTTCTTTAAAATCTTAAGTTGCATGGGCTCAAAGATTGGTTTGGGATGTAAAGGATCTTCAAGGATCATCCATTCCAACCCTTCTGACCATGGGCAGGGACACCTTCCACTGGAACAGGTTGTACAAAGCCCCATCCAACCCAACCTTGAACTTCCAGAGATGGGACAGGCAAAATTTCTCAAGACAACTTGGTTCATCTCAAAATTCAGTCTAGGCTGTTAGCAAGGTTGTTCACAGGGAAGAATGTATGGTGGCAGGAAGAAGGTAAAAATGCAGCCATGAACAAAATCAGGTGTAAGTTGAACAAACAGGGTTGAATTGCTTTGTTAGCATTTAGCCAGTCATGTGAACCTAGTGACTCATCTGGCCCTCAGTCCTAATGTTAAACCTCAGCGCAGCTCAGCAGTTAAATACGCAATTAGCTTTCAACATCGGACACTTCAAATATATTCCCAAAAATCACATCTAGTTCCTGAACAAATCAATCAAATGCACTACTCCTTTTAAATTTTCTATGTACAAAGAAATTGTAGCTATTAGCCCAGAGGGAATAATCCCAGCAAATCCATCAATCTGAATGTAAGAATAAGGGATAAAACACCTTATGTGAAAGGCACGTCAGCAATATCACTCCTGAGTTGGAATGAGTTTTTTTGCTAATGTCAGTCTCAGATACTGCTTCACACAATAGCCAGAGCCAGCAGCCTTTTTAAGCATTACTCATTAAAAATGTCAAAGAGCACAAAATATCTGGATATAATGATATGACCTTCAAGGGGTGGAAATACAGAGGCTTTTCCTTCTGAATGGCTGGTACTCTTAAGTGGAAACTAGGGCATAAAGAAGAAACTCAGCAAAAATTAAATTTTATTTAATAAGAACAGTTACCCAGGATATGTGTGAGCCTTCCAGGAGAGCGGGCTAACATTGGATGGCAAGGGATGAAACCAACCTGTTGTCTGCCAGATTGCTTCTCCCTTTGTTCACACTCTTGAGCAGTGTGAATAATGCTTAAAGCTGAATAGTTGTTGGGTTTTTTGTTTGGGGGGGGGGTTGGTTGGTTTGGGGTTTTTTAGGTGAGGTGGGGTGTTTATTTGCTTTTGAGCTGCTCAAAGTAGCATGGACCTGTCCTTATGTACCTGGGCAGAAAGGAATTGCTCTCCCTGCCTCTACTGCACTGTTCTTTAACAGGGAGTTCCTTCCAATCCTTTGTACAGTGGGCTCATTTCTTCCCTCTGCTTTCTCATGCTGGAACATTTGTATTGAACAACATGTTCTTCCACCCAGGGCAATTCTCCTGACTGTACCAGTCTTTTGGCACCATTGCTTTTTAGGCCAGCAGAAGACCAGAAGGACTCATTAGACAGATTCCCAGTGGTGTTTTTTGCTGTGTGCCCTCGTCCTTGTGGGCGTACTGCTTGTGTGGGAAGAACGTGGGACCCCTCCTGTGCTGGCAGGGAAGTTGTGACAACATGCTGCACTGAGTGCTAGATCTGAAAGACATGGGATGTCCATCAGGGTGTGATTGTCTCAAGGCTTGTAATCACCCAGGGAATAGCAAGCAAAGCACACAGACCTCTCAGTGGAGACGTTGTCACTGCAAAGTACAGAATCTTCTTTCACATTGATCAGTTTTTGTTATATACACAGAAATTATTCTTGTTTTCACAGAAATCAGTGAGTCTATCAGCACAGCATACTCACTCTGGGCTGGGCCCTTAGGTGTTCTGTTTGTCTCTCACTTTACCAAGAAAAGACAATTCAACTCATTCTCACCACCAGCAAGAGTCTACAGATCTACATGCAGTGATGCTTAGTATATTCAGTACTAAAAATCTACTGCTAGAGGGACGAAAACGTGTAATAAGGTTTGAATAGTTTAATATATTTCAGATAAGCTTTTATCTTTTTTGACTAAGGACAATTCCAGCAGGAGAAAGCCAAGGACCAGGCTTATAAGTCAGTGCAGAATATTCTGTAAGTTCCCACAAGGAAAAGAAGATACACTGAAATGAAAGAACAGAAGATACTTCCTCACTCTCCATCACACTCCAAAATAAGGTGCAAATGCAAAGCTCTCTGCTTTATAACACCCACATCTTCAGGGCAACACAGGCACTGGTGGTTTCAGCTCCCTCTGAGAAAGAGCAGCTCCTGGAGTCTCCAGACACAGCACAGACTTTGCAGAGTACAAAGGTAAGATGAAGATCTGCATCATTCCTCCAACAGAGGCTCTGTTTCCCTGAATGGTGAACACCTTCCTTCAGGGCAGTAACAGGGTGACTCAGCTCTGAAGGGGAAGAACAGAGCAGAGGAGCACTGGGGAGCAGTTTGTAAAGGGCTCTGAGCAGAGCAGCTCATGCAATGTTTATGCAGCCACCAGCCATCATTTCACAAATGATTTCTTACCAAAGCAGGTTCAAACCTACACAAGAAGGTGACAGCAAACCTTATTTCCTTCCCCCTCCTGATTTAACCAGCTCTCTGCATCTTATCATGGAAAGAGTAGGAGAGGTAAGCTTTTCTGTCCCAGACATTTTCTTATTTGGTAAGGCTGGCAGGGGTAGTGCAGGTCAAAAACTCACAGCAGCTCCCTGGGCCAAAAAGGTTTAGAACAGATCTGATAAGGATATTGTTGGTATAAGAAGTCCAGCCGTGTGATTTGAAAATTAGCAGTTGTCTTCTGCAATTCCAGAGGACTTTCCAGCTTTAACAAGAGCCTGTTGAGTTCAGCAGATCATATTCGCAACCTTATCTTTAGGAGTGGAGCTAAGATGATCTTACAACACAATTAATCCTATTGAAATTAATTACTAATAATTATCCATTTGCTAATTAGAGTGTTATCTGGTAGCAAGATCATCTGGTGTGAAAGAGGCCTAGTTACACTGTCTTTATTCATTCTCTAGTGGCCTATATATCATGACCAAGGGATTTTTACCAAGGAAAGTATACAAAATTATAGATCTTTCAGCCTCAACATGAACATTTATTAAAAATATTTGAAGTAGTACAAAGCACGATTTATAGTCCCAAACTGGTGCTTGAATTTTATGCCCCTTTTACCTCCATATATCTATAAGTCTGTTTTCTTTTGCTAGTTTTTAGATATATGGATGAAAATAAAAATGTATTATCTAGCATATGTGATTTCAGAATATGGGATGCCTGCAGCAGTACTTTGCTGCACTGCTCCCCTAAAACATCTTCTATTGTGTTACCCCTCTGTTGAAAGTCAACATTTTAAAATTTCTTTAGTTCTAGAATACGTTACTTCAGTGACTCATTTTCTATGAACACTAACTTTCATATGTTCCTAAGATAAAGCTGTTGATGTTAATACTGCCCAGAAAAGAAGCTGTCACATATTTTGAATGTCTGTACTAATTGTTTGCACACTTCAGTGCAATAGACTAAATCCACACTATGTTTAGCTGAAGGATCCCTTATTGCTTTTCCATATTCTCTCTTCTACTTCCTATTCCCCATTTGGGAGTAACAGCTCATTAGCATCATGTTAGTTAAAATTAAACCTTGATCACCTGGATGTGTCCCTTTCTACAGAAACATGCAGAGCTCAGCCTCTTACAGGTCCGGAAAGAGCATTAATTGTAACACTGCAGAGAGAAGTGGAAATCTATTAATCTGTGATTTAACAGCTGTTTTTGAAATTTTGCACTGATTTTCCTACATAAAGTAGTACACAGGAGTGACAGACATTCATCTTGAAACAAAATTCTTCTTGGGTGACAGGTGAATTAGGAGTTCAGGGTGTCAATATCCAACAGTATTTGGGATTTAAAGGGATTTTATTCTTGTCAGAGTGATAGTTTATATCAGGTAGATGTACAGAGTCAAAAAATGGACTTTGGCAATGAAAACCTTTTTCTGTGAATTCTTATCCCATTACAGAAGCCAGGAATTGGGGTTGGCCGCTGAGATAAAGATCCATGGGATGCTTTGTGCATAGCAAGAGGTGCATTACTGTTCCAGCATGGATTCTGTAACCTCATAGCCCTGCAGGTGTTATTACCTGTTTTGGGTGGGCACAATTCACAGATCCACAGAATATTCTGAGTTGGAAGGGACCCACAAGGACCATTGAGTCCAACTCTTAAGTAACTGGCCAGTACTACCACAGGGGGAAATTCACAGCAAAAAATCACAAGACCGATTTATTAACTTTTCAATTTATGCCGAATTAATTTCTTACCCATATTCTGTGCAATATTCTATAATGTGTTGAGAGTGCATCACTGAATTTCACACTTGCATTCACCCTCCTGAGACCAGGAGATCATCTCCTCTGACACTGATTAATATATAAAAAGCTCCACAGTGCTGACAGTCAGACTGTGGGAGAGTTTTATGGATATCTGAGCTCATGGTTGTGCACGTTTTCCTTCAAATTCAGGCCTGAGCCATTGTCTACAAAAGACTGATCCTGCTTGGATCCACATCTCACTACTCTGGGGGGGATCTGCAAAGCCAGAGGAGCTGCCTGAGGCAGAGCAGTGATGCAGTCACTTCTGCTAGCAAAAACTTACAGGAAAATCAGTGTAATGAGTGGCCATAATAACTTCACAAGATGGTGAGAAAGAGATGAGAAGAAATGTTGTTATCCATCTAAGGTTGTTATCTTTATCACCCTATAACTTTTTCCAGAAAACTGTGTTATACTTGGGAACACATGGTGCCAGAATGAGAAAAATCACTGCCCCAAAAATCTCTTAGTTTAAAATAAGGAAAGAGGGAGATTGACACAAGTTCTCCAGAAAGGGTGCTCGACTATAGGTAAGAGTAGAAGTGGTTTATGTACTGCTGTAGATTTTTATATACAGAGATATTCACAAACAGAACTCAGGCACAGGAATTACCTGAATTGCAATACCTTCACATTTTTCTATTAAAATGAAATGTGAAACTGAAGCTGCTTTCCAGATGGCCTGGGCAGTTCCTCCTGGGGCCAGACATAATACAGTGTGAGCAAACACAGAAATTCCTGACAGAAGGAGCAAAAGAAAATGAGCACATGAAAACAAGTCCTTCTATTAAGCTAAAAGCCTCCTGCTTGGACAGTTTCCCAAACAGTTTCCTTGTTCTGGGCTCCCAGGATTCAGAGAGGTTTAACTCCAGCCTTCAGGTTTGAGTCAGAGTTTTGCTGTTGTTTAGCATTTCCAGAGCAGTAACTAAGTCAACTAAAACCTCTTGGTACTGTTTCCTGTGGGAATTATGGTAATAAACAAACATATTAATTGTTTGGGTATTCCTCTAAAAGAAGTTATAGTAGATTGAGTTGTTTCTTCAGAGGAAAGCACCTCTTGCCCAGGAAATCTCAAGACACACATATGGCTCTGCTGTTCTAATAAGCCTAGGGACAGCCTGAATCGCAAAGAATATATTTTTACCACTGAAAATCTTTAGCGACTGTCAAAGCTTGTTTCAGTAAAACACACTCAGAGGGAGCTCATAAACATTCAATGTGTGAATCATGCCTGAACTAATACAATATGTGTTGTGATTGGAAGGGTAGGAGGAACCCAAACTGTGACAGTTTGCTTCACAGCTTAGAAAATTAGGTTGTGTTGTATTCCAAGGAGTAGCTGTCAGAGAACTGGATGCATCTTAACTAGTGAAAAAACCCAGTATGAGAACACCTGGGAGCAGAGCTGTGATCCCTAACCTGCTCTCACCCCAAAGACATTGTTTGTTACCTGTGCTAAAATACAACTAAATAAAATAAAGCAAAAAATAAAACAAAGCACAAGTGAGATGCTGATCTTCAAGAGCCACCTGGCACCTGCAGTACTGCACACCTCATCTTCTGCTTTGGAACATACCAGATTCTTTAAAGTTTCCATTCCAGCCTGTGCAGACCCAGGAAATAATTAGGGGTTTTTTACTTCCAAGTGAAGGAACCAACTATTGCCCAGAGCTGCCAGAATGCTGCCTAAGGGAACCACACACAGTAAAAAAAATCAGGATGCAAGCTGTGAGAGAAAAGCAAGAAGTGACTTCTGGAAGTGAAATCACCACAAACAGTTATCAGTCCATGAGAGCTATGATGCTGTGAATACACTTAAAATATATTCTTCCACTCCAATATCTTAACCTGTTCTTTGTTTAACTAGCCAGAATACCATTTCCACTTCCTTTTTCTGCTCCAGTGCTTTATGCTTGATAATTTGTTATCTCTGGAAACGATTGTTCTTTATGTTACAGTGGATGGTGAAAAGCCAAAGGAAAATTCTGAAATGCTCCTGGATTATTGTTCTAGTGAAAAGGGGCTACAAAACTGGAACATGTACATGAAATTGGTATCATTATCTCCTTTCTGGGTAAATGCAAAATTGTATAATGTCTCTCTAATAGCTCTCACAGATCTCACTTTTCACCACAGGTAATTAAACACAAATATTCAATTATATTAAAGGAAAAATACCAACAAGATATTCTGAGAAGAAGTTCGTCTCTAACTTGTGGAAACTATTGTGTCCTTAGATTAATGTTACGATTCAGTACTTTGTATTTTGTCTCCTTTTTTTTAATGCATTTTTACTACTTTTCCTTTGTTCCCTGATAAATCAACATGGTTATAGTGAAGGATTTCATAGAGGGAGAATAGAACAATTAATTGGCTGAAAATATTCTCAAGCTTTATTCTAAAAGTGAATGCCTGACTTTGCATCACAAACTGCACTCCACTTCCTCCCATTTCAGCCAATATGTGACAGGAACCAGCCAGAACAGACAGGAATGTGACAGCCCTGGATGGTGGCAAGAGGGAACTGGAGGTGACACTTCCACTGCAGTTCAGGTGGGGAGGACAAGGGCACCTGTATGTCCTCAGGACATATGGAAATTTGTCACATACAGGTGACAGGTATTTGTCACCAGGCAGGTAACACAGAGACCCTTTAAGACAGGGAGCAGCTGAATGCTCCTCAGGATGGGAGAAACCCCAAAACAATTCTTGAATTCATCTTAGCTAACCCCTCCCGAGCTGTTCTAGTCACAAAGTGCCTTTTCTTCAGGAAGATATGGTGTAGGATTAAAAGCCATGAGGCAACCCCTCTTATTTCTCATTCTACAGTTGCAAATATAAAGTCTGAAATTACTTTTGCAATGATGATGTGATGGGAGCAAAGGGACTGCCTTAAAAAAATATAAAATAGACTGGCTGTATTACAGATGGTTAATAATGTACACAGTACTTGCAACAGTCATATAACTACAGCTTTATAATTCAGCTTCAAAATTAGAAACAATGATAATGTTCATTTTTATTACTGAGCAAAGAGAAAGAAACTACTAGGAGATTTTTTTCCCAATTTTTTTTGGGAAAACTTTTTTCCATAAAATCTGAATTACATCAAAAGGCCAAATTTTAAATGAAAATGATTCTTGGGAATGAAGTATTTCAAAGTCCTGTATTTTTTTCTTTCAAGAGAGCAAAGATTATCCATCCTCTCTGAGCTTTCCTCAGGGTTGTGTTGCCTGTTCTTTTGTAATGACAGAAAACTGCTGTGAACAACCCCTGGGGCAGCAGCAGCAGCACATATTTCCCAGGCAGAGGAGGTAGCTGAAAGAATCTTATTTTCCCCCAAAGAAGTATACAAGCACTTCATGTGAGTGGGCAGAAGAGCAGAGTTGTTTTGAGACAATTATTTTATCTTTCTTAAGAGTTGTCCTGGTGCTTCTGAATTCCCTAGTGACTGCTCACTCTATATTTACAAAAAATATAGATGAAAGCTTAAAGCCTTAGAAATTATGCAGCTTTTCTCTGGCTAGCCACAGCTGTTTGGGGAGGTGGCCACACAGCATGTGCTGTAGTTCACTAGAAATTTATACAAGAAAAGACAGAACTAAGCCGGGACAGAATAAAATCAAGGAACCACAGTTCAAGCTCTGCCAGTCCTTCCTCCTCTGCCTTCCCCTTCATCCATCTTCCTTCTCACACCTCCTCCTGCTTCATTAATTATCATTTTGCAAAGAGGTTCTCATGTTCAGTGTGTCCAGAGCAAGCAGGATGAGAAATCTCCGTGATGAGCAGAAGTAGCAGATCACTTCCCTGCCCTCAGGCCCATCTGCCTTCAATAGCCCTGGCTATGCTGAGCCATCACTGGTGCCAGGATAAGGTGAAAACACCACAGGGACAATTTCAGGCCACTGAGCTAAGTTTTAATCATGTATCTTCCAATAATGTCAGAAGAAATTACATGGATAAATCCCTGCAAGCTGTTTTGGATATGTGAAAGTTAATTTTACAGCTATTGCTGGGGCAAAAAATAGGACTGCCTGCTGGCAGAGGCCTCAACTAACAGAGACTGGCAGGGCAGAGAGAGATTAGCAGTTGGAAGAAACACAATCCCCTCCATTATCCCTCCCCAAAGGATGTCCATGCTGTTGGCACCGGATGCTTTTCTGTCACCCCTGGTACAGAGGAGGCAATGCATTGCACACACTCCAGCCCTGCTTCCCTCTAGGGAAGGATGGGATGCAGGGTTGCTGTAATGACTTTGAACACAAGTTCTTTTTTGCCTCTAAAACACTGGGGCAGCTCAGTATCAGGACAAGTAACTACTTTTACCACCAGCCTCTGACTTTCCAGGTTAATTACCAGTGACAGAAGCATCCCAATATCTCTGAGTGCTCGCAGCAGGACTGACACAGCATCCTTGCCCCCTGCACCACCCCAAGTAGCTCCACTGGCTGGTGAACGTCTAAGACACCTCGTGCCTGGGCCAGTGGGCACAGCTCAGCTCAGAAATGCTCTTGCAGATACTGCAGGCACAGCACAGGCACTCAGGATGTGGAACAGGACATGCCAGACTATCTTACAATAAACACTGTTCTCATTTAACACGTAACAGATCTAGGGCTGGGTTTGTGGTGTTGGGTTTTTTTCTTTATTCTTTGCCAGTAAATTTTAGGAATTTGTGCCCTCCCACTTCTAACCTGCCTGAGGTCACTGCTGTGCTTCCATCACTGTCACTGCTGGAAAAGGCTCTAAAACATCCAGAAACCTTTGAAAAAGGGGAAAGTGAGCAGACAGATATCTAGAAGCTCTGCAGAGATTGTTTTTAAAGTCTTTGTATTTAAAAATGGTTCAAGATAAGGTATGGTACCTTCTGCATGCTTCATTCAACAGCTGCAGGATTGTCACCACAGCTGAGGAAGCACTTAACATCCATCAGTAAGAACCCAGTGCACCCAGTGCTCCCTAGGGAGCATTTTTGAGTGTTCAGGAGACAAAGTTCCATGGGATAACAGAACTTTTCATCTCAGCAAAAAACATTACCTGTGTGCAATACATTCCTTTAGCAACTGAGCCTACCTGAGCCTGTCAGTCAAATTACAGCAGAAAGAATCAGAATTAAAATATTTGGTAAAACATGAAGAGTACTGGGGATTGAATTAATCATGGAAGTCAAGGTGAATGCTAGTTTTCCTGATCACAAAACCAATATTACAAGCAGGGACCTCGCTCATTCCTTCATATCAATGCTTGCAGTCATGTCAGTGGTTTTGCACATAGGGCGAAAGGAAATTTGGCTCTAAATATGAATTTAAAAACCTTTCTCAAAAAAATCAGTGGTTACAAAAACCACGGCAGAGCTTTTCACGTGTTTTTAGACTAAGATGAAGGTGGTGAAGATAACAATATTTACTTAGCTGCTCCCTGTGCTGATTAGACCAAACACAGAACAAGGACACATCCATTGCAGATAATGTTTTCAGCACTCGGTGCTGAGACCATTTAATTAATTGTTCTCCTGGGGTCAATATCAAGTTATGTCAATATGCATTTGAGCTCGTTCAGCACTGATAGCTAAATCTGTTTGATCTGGCAGTTTTGTCTTGTAAATGTGGCTCTTGCTGCAGTCTAACCACAAAAACACCTCAGGAATTTTTATTTTTTTAGGTTTATAAAAGAAGTGCACCATGGAAGTTGAAAACTACTGTTGTTCTTGTTTTAAAGTGACGAAGTTCCCTTTACAGAAAAAAGATCTGGTGAGGAAAAAAAAGAGAGAATTTGAAGTATTTATGGCTTTTTTTCTAGCTGAAGTAAGGATAATCCACAAGATTTTGTCTTCCTCTTTGCAGAGAAATGTTCTAAAAGATTTTTTCTCCCCTCTTAGAGGCATCTATATATATTCAAGCGAAAAATCCCCTGACTCTGGCAAATCTGAAGCCTTTTTGTGAATTATTATAGGAAAATAAAGTGGTTGATTATCTGTCATTAGGCCTGGAACAAAAACCACCTGAATTTAAACACATGATTTTGACATTCAATATATCATTTTCAGGAAAGAACTCTCATTTCTTTTTGTGCCAGATTTATTTTTTTTTCCTGAGATAGCAGCCAGCACTGCATCTGATCAACACACCTCATCACAGATCTTTCCTGGTTAGGCAGTGTGCAGGCAAGAAGGCTTAGTGCTCCCGGAAATTTGCCACATGAAATGTCATTTCAGTGTGGAACAAATCCAGTGAACCGGAAGTTATAACAAATCCTTTCATAATGGGGATTATTTGATTATCTTACTCACAGATATTGGGCCACACCATGGGAACTGGACACTCTTCAGCTTACACCCATTAGCCCCCAGTTGCTACTGCTTTGACTTTCTGGTGTTCTCCAGAAAAAAAAAAGCAACACAGGACCATGAAGCAGGAAGGTTGGCTGGTACAGAATAGCTTTTAGTTTAAAAGTAGAATGAAGAGCACAACTATCAGCCATTTTAAATACTTTCCATACCAAACCTTCCCTCTGGTGCCACCAGAAAATTTCACCCATGTATCCCCTCTGTGCATCATTAGAGGGCTCAGAATCAGGAAAAGACACCAGAAAATATGAAAGTTTCCAGGGAAGCAGAAGGTTATAGGTGAGTGCAGATGCCCAGTGAGAAAGCAAGCACAAGATGTCTGTTCTGATTTTTATTGAAAAAATATCAGTCTTAGCAAGAATTAATATTTTTGGAATAAGTGGACTTCTTACTTGATAGCTCTTTGCTACTCTATGTGGTCTATTCTAATTTTGGTATAGAATACCACTAAGTAAAGGAAAACACGATCACTTGCCTTTATCAAATGGGTTGAGTCCTCCCAACATGCTTTAAATTCCCCAACCATAGCTGCCAAGGTAGGTGTCACCAGCCTGGAATACATTATACAGCTGACAGGAGCCCAGCAAGAGCTGAGCTTTCCAGATACCCTGGTATTCTTTCAGCATGAGCAAAGATCTTTTTCAATGAGAGATGTCAGGCACCAAAATCAAGCAATTACAGGTTATAAAACTATTAGCCTGGAAAAGTGTACAGTCTGTGTGTAACTTGTTGTTAAATGACCCACTTTGAGTACGTTCATCATTGTGCAGAAATCGTTCATCATTGTACAGAAAATGGTCTTTGTTACTTGAAGCAAAGCTTAGAGTTTTAGTATTCATCAGGGATGAAACCATTCCATGAAAGAAAGAGCATTTTAATTTTCAAGGACTACATTATGTGGTTTTCAAGAACATCATACAATGCACTAGGAAACCCTGTATGTGGGAACATTTTTCTATTAATATACAATAACCTCTTAATAGGAGAGGAGATGGATCTTGCTCCTCAGATCTATTCACATCTCACTCCATTGGACTAAAAAGACTTAGAGAACAGAAGCTTTCTGCCGATACCATGAATTATTTAGCTGCTGTGGTGTAACATTTATTAGATTGCAATTGGTTTGGTTTTGCCAAAAGGAAGCTGTTTGTCACTACCATCTCTGCATTAGCACAATGTTTACAGCACTGAAGTGCCTTAAAGAAAACTGCATCTGTCTGGAGCTGCTGTTCTTCTGCTTTGATTTAATGGTTCTTGAAGCAATAAGAGCTGCATGGTCACACCAACTGCTGGTATCTACAGAAATAATAAATACTGCATCGAATTCTATTAAGGAGTACTAAATATTCAATGTGACAATAGAATTCCCCTACACCATCCAAATGGATTTACACTTCCACTATGGAAACTGATGTAAACATCAGGAAATTTTATGTTCAGGATTCACTGCTGGCACTAAGTAAGTGAATCCAGCCACAACCAGGGTACTAATGAGCTCTGAGCACTGATGATCACAAGACCAAGAAATTCATGTTACATGAGACTGAAAATAATAAACTCAGGAATAATATCTGTTGGACTGGCTAAGGGTCCTTTTCCTTCATCATCATCTGAGCTATGCAACTTACAGAGTAAGCAGAAAAATAGCCATTTTGTCTTCATTTTTATTGTGGGGTATATACACTCACTTATGGAATATGTGCAGGACTTCTGAAGGTCATAAAACGGATTTAAAAGCTGTGCAGAATTCTCAATTTTATTTTTCTACTGCACTATTTTAAATTGTAAAATGCCCATTCAGATGATTACAGCATGTTGCTTGCTCATATTCCAGAATGTTCATTTTCTATTCACATTTAATATACTGGAATATGTGCACAACCATGCTGAGCAGGGTAATTGAAAATTAAACAAAGAATTACAGCAGCAATATTTTAAATTCAAATAAGTTTCACAACATATGGTCTTTATAACACAGCCTAACAAAAATTTTGTAGCTGCTTAGATGAAGCAGGTGCTTCCTTTTATAATGCTGGATCTATACCTGCATTGTCTGAGGCACAGCTCCAGGCTGCTGCCACATCAGGGACAGGCCTGGCCAAACAGATTTCACAGCAAAATGCTTCATCAACAGCCCTATCCCCTTGATAGACTCTCTGATCCATATTACATGCTGAAAAATTTTGAAGTCCCTTTTTACAGGAAAGCTGATATCTCCAAAGCCAATTGTTCTCTGAAATTACAGCAGCTGACAAGATCTTCATACATGCATCTGTTTAAGCATTAGGTCAAGGTGGATCAAGGCTGGGACAGATCAAGAAGACGTGGTATGAGTGACCCTGTCAAAGCAAATTTCCCTTTTTTCTTACAGCACCTCTTGGGCATTTCTGATGGTGAGATCTACTGCTGTAAGAGAGCTTAAGCTCCAACCATTCAGCACAGAGTCCAACCTTAGCTGTCCAATACATGTGCTCCAGCTTGGAGATAGTTGTTTTGCACTGCACAAAATTTTGGAGGTCTTGCAGAGGTCCATCCCTTTCCAGCTCTTGACATAGGGAACAGCCCAGCTGATGCAAACATCCTGCTTTCAGACATTACTAAGGGAGGGGTGCTGGGACATCCCAGGCACATTCATTGGTGACTACAAAACTCATTTCAGGTTTGAGATGTCAGGGAAGCCTCTACGGAGCAGCACAGAACATTCTCGTTATGGGCTATAGCCTCCCCAAAAAAGTAAACTCAGAGAAGCAAATATTAGACAGCTCCCTATTTCATACTTTTTCCTGAAATATCAGAAGCAGAAATATCTATGTAAGAAGCAGGAGTCTTATTTGCTCACTTCAGAGATTATTCAGATTTCTTATAATTAAGATGCCACGAACATGGGTATGTGCGCACCTTGAATATTTTAAAGGAGTTACTAGATAAAAAACCTCTACCTTCACACATATAACCCAAGATTACTTCAAAACCTTTTTCATATGTGACACAACCATAACTTCCTCTGTATTAAGAGGAACCCTATCAAGTTGTCCAATTATTTACAGTATCACCCAGTATTTGGGTACACGGCTGTCTGATCACTAATTGCACTCTGTATACACACCAACACAGCCAGGATCACTGAGGGAAGGACCATGAGTTTAGATCCCTGGATTCCATGGACATGTGGGAATCAAGCTAAAGGGAATTAATGACTTTCCTCTTTAATGACAGGTAGCATTCCTCTGTCATTTGTTGCTCTCTATTCAATTATCTGTTTGTGGGAACCTCTGTAACACCAATGCTCCTTGGCTGGGAAACAACGAGATGTAAAGTAGAAAACTGGTGCTCTTCATTACAGTAATTTTCAACCTGTCTGACAGCAATAAGAATTCAATTACAGTCCTCCAGTGGCAAGAAGCTCTCTGCACTAGATCTTAATTGTTCAACCATCAGTTTGCAATTTGCATTTGTAGTGTAGTGACAGCTGACTGTTTCCATCAGTAGCAGACATTTATATTCATGAAAAAATAAATATATTGTACATCTAGCTCAGCGAGGAAACTTTCTATAATGAAAGAACCATCCTATTTACTTAAATGATTGCAATAATTTGCTGCTCTGGAGTCTGACATTGAGGTTTTCCTTGGTATTACAAACTAGAGGCACAACTGTGCCCTCTGAGAGGTAGTTATATTTGGCAACCATGTCGATCACATTTCAGTTTTCCCCTCCCTTAAAGAAATCAATTTTAATAGGAAAAGGCTTCCAGTATTAATGGGTATGTCCTGAACACTACACTTTCAAAGCATGTATGCTATACATTGGCATGTGTATAAACAGAGATACGTGAATATTTGCGAGGGTGCAAACAAACCCTTTATCTTGTACAGCTAAGCTACAAAAAAACACTTAAAAATTGCTCAAACGTTTCTAGCACGGTGATGTATGTACAGAGTAAGCTGTATGTACATCTTCTTCCCTCCAAAAAGCTTATAGAAATGAGGAAGTTTTGGAGCATCCAAGAGGGCTTGTCAAATCCTAACCAGTGCAGAACTAGGGAAGTGCCACCCACTGCCCATCACTGGCCACAGCCAGGGCGAGGTGGGTCTTCACTGATGGCTGCAGTCAGAAATTCCTGTGTTAAAAGGAGTTTGGCAAGACCTTAGCAGCAAAGTATTAACTCAATTAGCTCATGGCATTCACCCCTTAGGTGTTAATTCAAATTTGCAATCACTGCCAAACAGTGAGGTGAGAAGGCAAGACTGTCACTAGGGCCTAGCACAGGTATGAGCTGGCAGTGTCAACTCTGTGATGCAATAAGAGAAACTCACAAGTGGGAAAGCAAAGGGCCAGGGTTGAAATTCAGTAACTGAACAACCTGAGAGAATTAGGCAAAATACCTGCTTTTACATCATCTTGATTTGACAGCCAGTATCAATCTTCATCACTTTTTAAAAAATAAAAACATGTTTTTAAGAGCTGGGAAAACAATGACAACTCAATGTTGTGTCCCACAGGCAGCTCCTGCCCTGATGAATTACTGCTGCTTCTCACCACACATCACTGCAAGGCACGGTGAATGAGAGAAACATTTCTGTGAAAGGAGGTATCAGAGATTTCTACCCAGGGCTAAAAATCCTTTCCCTTTCATGCAGATAGCACAGCCTGGGACTGGCAGCCTTGGGATGTTGTCTGCACAAGTTTCTCAGCATAAAGGTGCCATGTGCTTTACCAAGCTCTAAGGACTTATTCTGGTGGATCTGCATAAATGTGCTTAGGACTGAGCCTGCCCATGACAGCCCTTCAGGAGTTTCCACTTTGTTATAGATTTCCCTGGTGTGGGCACAGTTTTTCTTGCTGTTTCTGTCAGATACATTCTCTGGCATCCTAAATCTAAAAAGCAATTTGTTAGTGGCAGTTTTAATTTAATGGAGAACATTGTACCTACAATAGAAGAAAGAGAAGCAGAGAAATTTTTGACTGATTTTTTTTCTTTGTCACTCTTAGAATATATAAGCCTCCATTATATTGATTGAAGGCAGTCTAAACCAAGCTGACTTCATTTTCCAAGCTGAATAACACCAGAACCTCAATCAGTACAAATAGGACTTGCACCCATGCTTCAGAAATAATAGAGTTCAGATACTTTTAATATATTTATACATATGTCATATATGTTATATAATTATGTATGTATTATACAAATATATATTACTTATATTAGAGTTTTAAATATGTATCTGTTTTCCTTCAAAGGCGAGACAACTCACAGCACCAGACCAACACAGATTTCTAGGGAACAAACTGTTTTGATTTATGGGGCTATCCCTATCTTAACATACATTTTCTTATTAATTAGGTCACAAGAATTCAGTTCACTCTTTCAGATTGCTGGTTGAACTGAAGTGGTAGCTGTACTTTTAGGAAAACTTTTTTCTTATAGAAAAGAGTAGGTTCAGCTCAATTTCCAAGCAGATCATAATCCAGATCCTGTTGGTGTAGAAAAAGAAATAAGTCAATCACTGTCCAGAAGGAAAAACCCCAGACCCTGCTGGTATTTACCTGGGTGCAGAATTAACAAACATCCAGGTAACTGGTTTAGGTTGCAGATAATACTCTAAATGTTCTTGGCAGAACTAATTTTATTATCAACCTCCCCACAACTCTTTTCTTACAAAAGCAGCACAGATGTGGACCTTTATGCCTAGAACAAGCTGCCTTTCAGATGAACAATAAGATACTGTATAAATGTTATATGAGAGCACTGCAAGAGAATTCCAAACGGAAAAAGTGCTGGTTTGATCTACATAATCACTTTGAAAAGGGTAAATCTCTCTCAAGCCAGGGTTTGCAGCATCAGATGTTATTGTCAGCTCACAGCTGCCTGCTCCGAGCCCGATAACAGCCAGGAGTTGTAATGAGTGTGCTGCAGAAATATTACAAGCAATAAGCTCTGAAAATCAATGAAGCATGTACTCTTCAAGCCAGTCTGCTGTAAGCCACATCAAGTGATATTTCAGGTGCTATTACAGCTTTGTACACAATGTTTACTTGGGCTGATTTTGTAAGACAAGCCTTTCCCAACCCCAAAATATAAAATCAGTGTTATTGAATATAAACACAAACCCTGCTTTGTGTTCCTTAAAAATCCTATCTCTTTTCTCTCTCCTGTTATTAAAAACAACCAGCCAACTAAAATGTCTTACCTCAGGATTACCTTTTTAGACAGAAACCCCTGTATCTGTATTTTCTGCTTTGCATAAACAGAGCTCTCCTTGACTATGCATCAAGTATTTATTCCAGGGAGCTTTGTCTGCAGAAGACACTACCATGATTCATTGTGCATGTATGCTTACTAAATTTTATAAATACTACAAAATAGGCCATAAATGCTGCTTTATGTTTTAAATCATTGTTTTGTCTAGCCAAAATGTCTTGAGAGTAGTAGTGCTAGGAATTCAGATAATGAAAATTAGATAGGCATGTGCTTTGCTTTCATGCAGCAAAATCGCACTGGTATAGAAGTAAATCTCTACAATGATATGGGTTAAAAAAAAATTATGGCATGATCCAAACTGCAGGAAAAGAGACAGATTCCACAACCTTCAGCCTGAGCTGGCTCGGCTGTGCAGAGCAGCACTCAAAGGCTCGTGATCTGCCTTTCCCAGACTAGCAGGGACAAAAGAAGATCAGCTAGACTTTATTTAAATTGACTGTAATTCGACAGTAAAATATTTTCTAAACATGAACTCTGCTGCAGCTGCTGTGCTGTGGTGCCAGAGCAGCTGAGGTTGTGCTGCAGGCATGGCCCCTGCCTAGCACGGAGCTGGGCAGGGCTCGACAGGGGCTGCCTGCTCCTTCCAGGCCCCTTGCCAACCCATCAGGGCTGTGCTAACACAGGAGCAGACAGTGCCAGCATGCCAGAAGAGCTTCAGATTGCTTTTTTTTTCTTATCCCCTTTATAAATATATATATATATGGACAAATCCCCAAGCCTTCAGGGTGAACTGTGAAAGTTCAGAGGGAGATGTCAGGATTTTTGAGCATCCAGGTAGTTTCATTTTTTCTTAGAATTTTTTATGAATTTTGTGGATTGCAGAGCACTTTGTCTCACTCTTTTTCCAGGGCTGGCACGCTGATGAACCCACCACAGCACAGGCACTCAGCACATGCCATGTCAGGGAACTCTGTAGCCACCAGCCAAACATGTACCCTGAGACTGAACTGTCCCAGCACAAGAGAAGGGTTCAGCTAAATTGCCACCAAACAAGAACAGGCTCATTTAACATCTAAATATAACCATGTCATAGAATGCCTTGGGTTGAAAGGGACCTTAAAGACTCTCCCCTCCCAACCCCCTGTCACGGGCAGGGACATCTTCCACTAGACCAGGCTGCTCAGTCACATCCAGCCTGCCTTGAACCCTTACTCTTCCAATCTCACTCCAAACATGTTCTGGAAAATACAATCGACATTAATACATACAGCATAATGGAAACTTAACAAACTACTGGAAACTACTGGTGAGTAGTCCACCAAATCCCAAATATGAGACAAGCAAGGGAGTAGTTTTAAATAGTGTAACTATAATTTTGCCATTGGCAAATTTAAAACCACTCTTCTTCACTTAATGAAATTTCATTTCCTTCCCTAGGAAAACTGTGTAGGTTCAGGCACAATCAAAGATCTCCTGAGCACCAAGGACTGTAAGGACTTCTCTTTCCTTGTGGCTGGCTTCCCAGTTAATTATTAAGTTAAACTTAGTATGTTGATTCTCTCTATCTTGCAGGTGCCTCTAGGACTGGGCTCTAGAATACATAAAAAAGACTGCCTAAAGCTTCAAGAGACACTTGATTATCAGTCAGTCAGAATCATCTGCTCTCCCATCTCAGATCTATGACATGTAACACACATTCTGCTGTCTGTGAGCTCCCCACTTGTGTACTCCTCACTGTCTTTTTGTGCCCCAGTACAGCATGTCATGAAGGGTCATTGGCTTAGGTTGCAAAGCAAGATGTAAGCAGCAGTATGTATTCTATTACCAGCTGTTAAAACCAGGTACAGCAGTGTTCCTTATCTCTTCCACTCCAGGAGGATATACTCTGTTAGGCCAGCTGTTAAAACCAAGTGGGGCAGTGTTCTTTATCTTTTCCAGAACCCATCCTCCCTCCAGAGAGGGATCTTCTGTTAATGGGCCATTGAATCCCACTGCATGACTGATAAAATTACATCATCCCATTGGGAGATGCTCCACCCAGGGGGAGGAGCCAAGCATTTCCTACCTAGATAAAATCTGAGATTTGGAACATCAGAGCAGCCTTTTTCCACTGGATTCCAGAGGAAAATCAAACCCTTCTACATCATCGTTGGACCTTCAGAGGAAAACTGCACCTTTCTACAGGACCACTGCCTCAACTGAACCACATCTGCCACTCCAGCAGGACTGCAGCCACCATTTAATTGGACTGCTACCAATACCCTGACTGACAGGGTGTCAGATTGTATTCTGATTCTGTCAGTGTTTTTTTGTACCACTACATTTTATTTTAATTTTCCTATTAAGTTGTAGGGTTGTTTGTTTTGGTTTTTTTTTTTTCTCTTGATACATACTGGTAAAGAACTGTTATTCCTATCCTCATATCTTTGCCTGAGAAACCCTTAATTTCAAAATTATAATAATTCAGAGGGAGAAGGTCTACATTTTCCACTCCAAGAGAAGCTGCTACCTTCCTTAACAGATACCTGTCTTTCAAACCAAGACAGTCATGCCAGCAAACAGGAAAGATTTAGTCTCATTCCCAAGAGTTTTGGTGATAGTTCACCTCATTAACAGGAGATAGACACATTGGAGGTACTCAGAGAGCAACAAAAACTGAGGCAGATGGAGGTGGACCAACTTATTAGAGTAGATTAAAAGAGCTAAATCTGTGTAGCTAGGTGCAGCAACAGACAGTGACTATAAAAGCTTCTAGGGGATAAAAATTAAAAGTGGACTTTAGACCCTGAGAAGTATGTGTGGAACTAGACCTAATAGGAGGGAAAAAATAGACACTCAAGAAATTGCTTTATCAGTTTGAGTTAGTTAATGCAAAACAAGGTGTGCATCTACTACCGATATTTTTTGCCGATTACAAATTGGCAAAATTTCTGAATTTGGCCTTCAGAAAAGCTACAATGAAGGACAATTTTAGCATGCATAAAGGCATGTTTTTATGTTAATTATTAAAATAGTAGCTGAACATGAAAATACAGATCTCTTTTCCAGGCAAAGAAAACAATATTGTATATATATTATCTGGCATCCGTCCTGAAGATATTTCTGGTTTCCTGGCAGACCCAATACTTTACTTCAAACATGAAGTTTTGTTTAGTGTCTTCCTGTCTACTTCTATGTTTTATTTCAGCGGATGAGCTGATCATTAAAAAAAAAAACAAACACAAAAAACCCCAAATAAATTGTGGCTGGCTCCATTTCAAGAATTTCCTGTACAATATGCAAGGGCTGAAGGAAAAGGAGAAGCTTGTGTTGCTTGGTGAGCTTGGGTTGGGCTATAAGGCCATTTCTTACATCTAATTTAACAGTCTGGAAGGACTACCAGAGCCATTTACCTGTTGGTCTTTACCCTGCAAGTCAGGACACTTCCATTTTAATATTAAAATCTCAGGTAAATGATTCAGAAGTGATTAGAAGTTTATCTCAGATTCATGGAAAGCCTGCCATAATCTGGGGTGCACTTTTACTGCATCTGTTATATTTAAGAATATGACCATACACTCAGTTCATTGACCTTTTCCACAGAAAGGTTGCCTGTTTTCACCTGTAAATTGAAGCCATTTATTGAGCTTTTAGCAAACCTTGGGCATTAAAATTCTGTAGCATATATAATATATCCTAAAATGTGTGATCAAAGGAGACTAGCTCTACTAAATTTTCTTTTCTTCTAATCTTCCCTCCTCAGGCAAAAACCTGGATTAATAGATAAATTAGTCCCATGAGGTGGATGAAACTTTGATAATAAAGTTTATGCTACTTACACTGATACTCATTCAGCTTTTCTGAAATCCATTTATACAATGTGATTAAATAAACGAGACTTGGCTTTCCTCTAACATTCAAATACATTTTTTTTCACAAAATAAATGCAAGATCATACCCTGTATGTGTTTTGAAAAGTAGGAAAAACATCAAGACTATCTCCTGTAATAACAGAGGAAAAGATGTAGAGGTAGGAAAAAGTCTTCTTTCAGACTGTGTAGAAGTTAGGCCAGTAAAATACAGCAAGGCAGTCCAGGACATTAATTTTAATATATTTGCTAAAAATCAATGAAAATTTTTCATAAAGAGCCTGTGATGCACTTAAATTTTACATTTCCCAATGTAACCTTGTTGCAGCTTCCCAAGATATAGGAAAATTAACATTCTAGGCACTTCTTTGCATCCCTCTGATCTTAAAAAGACCTGAAAACTGACATACTTTTGAGACAATTTAATTTAATGCTCTTTTAAAGATGGAGTCACAAGGGACAGAATCTTTGAATTTAAACTCCCTCCCAGCAGTTTTAATGAGTAAATAAGCACATGCTTTTTACTGCTACCATACCGACCTGAGCCAAGGTATCCTTTCTTTCTACACAGGTATGCAGAAAACACCCATTTACAAAAAGAATTGAATTAGTCTTTTACTAAACAGGTGAAAATACTCTCTAAGTGCCTCAGAGTTGTACAAAATTTTGGTTGAAGAGGAGTTTTTTTAAGGGAGTGGGAAGGTTGGGCAGTTGGTTGTTTCAGGCTTTTTGTTTGTCTCTGCACACTACAAGCTCCACAAGTGCACTGTGACCTACTGGGACAGAGTCGATTTCTGCCAAAGTTTTCAGTACTTCTCTGGCTCAGCAGGTTTATTCTTTAAAGTCTCATCTATGTTATTTCTGTATTCTATGCTGCACATCACCAGGCAGGTAGAGAGGCTTTTCTTTGTGAAAGATTTGGCCTCAGCACAGATCCTACAAATTTGTGTTTTTTACAGTGGCGGACCTTTTTCCTGACACAAGCTTCAGAAAATCCTGGTGTGGTCAAGTATCTCAAACCCTGCTCTGGTGATAAAGTAAAAGAGTTTTTATGAAGAGGAGAAAAAAGGAAGAGAAATGAAGGCTGTTTGTCATCAGCTTCAGTTGGACCCATCAAATTCCAGCAATTTCTTTATCCAAGGAGTAATGTCCTAAGAAACCAAAAACCAAAGTATTTCTTCCAGGCTCAGATTATCTTGTTACAAGGAGAGCAGTCTTTATAAGAGGATTTGCACTAATTATATAAAGTGTGTTATAAAACAGTGTTCAGGAAATAATAGACTAAAAAGCCAGAAGGTTAATAAGCACACTGATCCTGTACCACTCTCTGTCCTGAATTCCCATGTAGGAAATGCAGTTAGGATGCCTAGTAAAGACACAAACCACAATTACTTTATGGAAATTATTTCTTGGCAGTGTAACACCCAAGAGTTCCTTTCCACACTCATTTAAATGACTGGTGAAGCAAATAGCAAAATCAATAGCCACAAAACTCGGTCTCATTTTTGTGCTTAAACTCCCGAGACAGAATCCATCTATAACATGCTCCTGGCAGTCACAGGGGTGATTGCAGCCTGCCTGCTTTATCTGCCTGAACACCACATTCCCATGCAGCAGGTGTAAGGGAATATTTCCTACACACATTCCATTTAACCTGCTGGAGTGGGTGCTCTGCAAATGCCTTACATTCATTTACACAGCCTCCTGTATTCCTCAGCTCAGTGCACACACATTAATTACTAGAATTGGAAACAGATTTGGATTAAGCAAAGGTGATGATTTAGTAGAAATTTGCCAGTCTCATGTAAGTGCATCCCATGGTGGAAACACACATTGCTGTGGTGGCAGAGTGTGACCATGTGTGATTTTATAGCTCTGTGTAACAGCCATCCATTAGAAGAAACTGCATCCCTGTGGGAATGTGCAGGATCAAGAAGAGATGTGATAAAAGCCTGCTCCTTTTACAAGAGGCTGAGAAAAGCCATTTTAGACATTGCAGCAAAGGAAAAATGTTCCCTTTACCAGCAGGGGCTTGGGATTCAAGTGCACAGAGACAGGCTTGACTGCACCAGATCCATGAGTCTCCCTCTCAGCAGCAAAACAAGTGGAATTAGTTTAGTCCTTGCAAGGGAACCTCAGATTGGATGCATTTAAAAAAAATAAAAACTCAAACACTGAAATGGCAGCAATAAATTTAAATCTCCAATTTTCAGCACATAAAAGTTATGTGTATAAAATACTAGCATCGTACAGATTTGCTGAGCTTATGCTCCCACACAACTTGAAAAATACAAGAAATTATATGTTTGGATAATGTCAAGTTAAAACACACAATAAAAATGAAAATATTCCTACAAAAACTCCTGCTTTCACCAAGAGTACACTTTTGGAAATAGGATGATGCTCATCAGAAATTCTAAATAAATTTGATGAGTACAACCTATAACAAGTATATACACCACTTCTCTCACATTGACATGTTTTCCCTCCTTTCTCATTCTATGGAGAAGCAGGATCAATTACTGAAACATTGCTCCTACTGAAAAATAGGAGTTTTGCTGTCTGATACTACTGCAGTCACTTTTTCCCTTGCTTCAAAATTTACTGGGCTTATATAGAGCTGATTTTTCTAATGGGTCTTTCCAACAGGCAAGGTTTGTGAAATAACACTTATGCTGTTGCAGGGATCCACTCCCTTAACAATATTAAGGAGAAACAAGGTCACTCAAATATCTGCATTATTCTGCTGAGGCACAAATGAACACCTATGTAGTTTGGGGAGGTACTGGGGTAGTTTTTCCACTTCTTCCCATTATTACTATATCCCCAAGTCATACATGAGAAATTAAATATTTCTGACAGGAGTAAAACCTCCTGGGATAATGTTCATTACTGATTAGGAAAGTGGGAGAGGAAACAGATCCAAAAGGCTCAGCAGCTTCCCCCATCTCGCTGTTATTAGTGGTTTATTGTTCAAAGTATAAACAAAAGGTACAGCAAAATACACGTGTTATGACAAAAGAAACTGTATTCCAGCTTTGGTTCTGCACTGCCTCATGTTACTTTGGGGCCAAATTGTCTCAGCCTAGAGGCATCTCCTGCTGCTGGGTTGTATCCATGTGAGGTATTCTCATGCTCAGGTTGGATCTGAAACCCAAGGCAGCAAACAAGTCAGAGCAGAGTTTATGTCTTTAAGGACCAGGGAAAACAAGTATTTTTAGGATGAAGTCCAAACTGTACTGTCATTTTAATCTTATTTTGAAACGTGTTCCATGTAATATTTTAAATTTAAACAAATCTAGAAAGGCATCACACAACTGTAAAACTAACCATGGAGGCAGAGGAGCAGGACTAAAGAGGCAGATGCTTTATGAGTTTGGCCAGCTTCCTGCTTGCAGATAAAAACCACCAGATGCCTCAGTGAAGAGAATTCCTTCCTGGGAATGATGATTTCAGAGTTGCAGGCCATGATATTGATTACACGGGAAGATCAGAAATGAAAGCAAGTGGGTAACCCATAGCAATGCTTCTCCAAATCCCAAACATCCCTGCTTGCCATGGCCACTCTGCTAAGAGCATGTCACAGTATGTAGTTTGACAAATGTGTCCTTACTACCATAAACTCCCACTTTGGAGCTATTGTCCAGAATCTCCAGAATCTCCACTTCAGGAAGTACATGGAAATTAAAAAAAATTAAATAATGGAGAATGAGTTTCCCGGCAGAAGTCATCAGTGAACAACATATGCAATTGACTGCATTATTTACCCTTGTAGTTTAATAAAAACTGGGGTTTGAAGGACTGGGTGTTCATAGGACAAGAGGACACAGCCTCATGTTGCACCAGGGGAAGTTTAGATTGGATATTAGGAAGCATTTCATCACTGAAAGTGAGGTCAAGTGGGTCTGCCCAGGGCAGTCTGGGATCACCACTCCTGGAGCAATTTCAAAAACAAGTAGGTTTTGTGCTGAGGGTTACTGCTGCACTTAGCAGTGTTAGGCTAATGGTTGGACTTGAGGATCTTAGAGACCTTTTCCAATCTAAACAATCCTATGGCTATGAGCATAACAGGCAAGGAAATTGCCAAGAAGATGAATTTATGTGAGGGAACTTGCCCTCAATACCAGGAAAACCCCATGGGGGTAGCAGCATGTACCACAGGCAAGCAATGAAGTTAGACTTTGTTTACAGCTGCTTAAGGATATTATTTTATACTGGCTATCTACAGTTTGGGGTTGAATCTCATAGCCAATAACAAAGCCAACAACATAAAAAGGAAACAGAATCTGTCTCACTGCAAAGAAAAACCCAGGACAGACAGAATGAAGGATGGATACACAGAAGGGGCTAGTTTTCTGATAACACTGGAATAACAAGTAACCTGCCTTGCTTGGCTGCAAGGAATGAAACCATTAGAATATAAATACCAAGTGAAATAATGCAAAATCACATCTAAGAGTTATAGCCCCTCCTGTGTGGACTCACATCCACTGCACTTGATGAACACTTAAGAAGTCACATTTTTCATTTATAGGACAGATGTAAGGAAGCCTCTGCATGGAGAAAGAGACTGCTTGGGGGGGTCTCAGAAATGGTATTGAATGTAGAATCAGAAAAATATATTTATTTAAAAAAAAAAGAAAGAAAAAAAAGGAAAAGAGAAAAGTCATTGTAGCAGTGCACCCTTCCTAATGCCAGCCTGTCCAATTGGTAAATTGGTAGCAGCTGTGGCCCTTTAGGCTGTTCTGCATAAAACAAAAAAACTCAAAGCACAAAAATACCCCACACCAGTAGCAGAAAAGAAACATTCTTCCAACAACACATCCATCCCTACTTATATTTTGTGTTCTAACTACAAAATAGTTACAACAAATTTCTGGAAAATGCATTTCAAAGATTGCTTTAAAACCTTAACTTTTACTGTAAGAGCCCTGTTAATACCACAAAAGAAAGTTTCTCACACGTTTTCTCTCTTTCAGCCACAGACAAGTCCCTGCACTTATAAAGGATGAGTGTTTTTGTTAAAGTGTGCTTTATTGATTAGCCACTTTATTCAAGAGCATTATAAACTCATCTACTTATTAATTTCAGCTTTATCTGAACACTCTCCCCTACACATTGCTTCTTCCTCAGGCATATCTGTCCTTCCTGTCAAGAGTGCTTCCAATTAAGTGGCAAGAGAACCTGGGAAGTACTGGCTGTGGAAAAGTGACATTGGTATGGATTTGCGAATTGCAGTAGAGATCTAGAAAATAATGAACAGCAAAACAGAGGTAAATTAATGTTCCTTGCACCAGGCTGTATCAGCATGGACACAAGTCTACAAAATACGAGCTGCAACAATGACAGAAAACATTGAAAAGAAACATGATGCTAACAGAATGCAAAAAGGACTCCTCCATGACGGTGAGGGCAGAGTGTTGCTATTGGGCAGTGTCAACTAAATAGAGAAACAGCACCAGGATTTATCTGTTCTGGGAGCAGACAATGTATTTTGTTTCATACAGTTGCAACAAACAGAATGAACAGCTCATTAAACATGGTATTATAAAATTCATGCAGGGCCATACAGATTTGCTCAAATCCATTCCCAGCTGAACTACAGGCACTGATCTTGCAGCCAGGTCAATCCTAATAAACTCAGTAGTATTTACTGTGGCCCTTCAGACTAAAGTCAATTCCTAGGGATGACCATAAGCCAAAGTTCAGTGTTTATCTCAGCATTCCAGCTCCTGTGGACATCAGGCTAAGCCACAGAAGAGTAAAAGGCTGGGTGGAGCCCCTGTGCATACTGGCATGAACATCATCACCTCAATGAGCCAGGTTGGGCTGGGACCAGCCTCCTGCTCACTTCCTTTCCAGCCAAGGGTCCCAATAAACCCAACATTGGCAGAGTTCCAGCACATCCCAGAAAAAGCATCAGCAGAAAGGCTAGGAATGCAGTGGCAATAGCATTTAACTTGCATTACACATTTATTCCCAATCCAGCTCATGTTCCTGCAGCTAATTCATGTTTAAAAATGCCGTCCAGACTCATGGGAAGAGCTTCAAAACATCAGAGCAGAGATCAGCCCTGCTCCTGCTGCCTTGGCTCTGCTCCATGGCTCTCCTTGGAAGGTGCAGAGAACAGCTCAGTGCAAGGCAACATCTGGCTTTTAATACTCATTTCAATCTTAAACATGTTACCACTACTTCATGAATATTTACTATCAAGGAAGTCAGTAAGTTCAATGAATATTTGGCAGGCCTCAGTCAGACATTATGGCTGTTAGACATCACATATTAAATTATCCAAATACTTAAATACAGCTAAAAACACTTGCAAGAGTAATCAAAAATTGGCTATTGAAGCATTTGCAGGTTAACTGAACATCACAAGCTATGGGACATAAAACAAGCTTTTTTGGTCTTATTAGACTGATGTTTTCGGACTTCCAGATTTATGTTTTACTGCAAAAAGTAGATACACACTCTTAAAAGTTTGCCTTTCAGAGATAAGCTTTGAGAAAATGAAGTAGGAAGACTTTTTAATGAAAGCAACAGTAAGAAAAATAAGAAAGCACATTTTATATGTCTGTGGTCTTGCTCTTAACTGTGAACAATCTAATCCTGAGTGTTGGAATAGTTGGAAAGGAGGGAGCAACCAATCTCTCTGCAGAGCTATTGTTGCAAATGCACACAAGATTTATTGTAAGAACTGTGATAAAATCCATAAAAGTAAAAGTAAGGAACAAAACCCAAGAAAAGAGCGGTAGATATTTACTACTCAGGGGAACTCTTTAGCCAGGAAATGCTCTTCTGGATGCATCTGTGTAGTTGGGATAGAAAGATGTATTGAATTTTTCAATTTTCAAGATCACACTAGAGAGATCAAGAGGATTTTTTGGCATATAGATAATTCATATTTGCATAAAATGGACCTAGGATGTCACAGCTATGAGGCTTAAATTACAGCCGTGTAGGAAGGTGCCCCTTTAAAGCACTTGATGGATGAAAACATGCAAGTCAGTTGACAGCCGGATAGCAATCTTTATCTTGTGCAGCATCATTGTATCCTCACCAGCTGCTTTGTGAAGTAGCTTTTAGAACCAGCTATGCATTGCAAACACTGTAACACTTCTCAGGCTGTTAACCCTCTGATTTACTTACTCATCTGAGCATTATCAGTGAATGCTACAACGTATTACTTGGAGAATTTAATTAATTAATCTACAATTATGGATAATTCCCACACCAATCCCAGAAAGTTAGTAAAAAAGAAAGCAAACAATGGTTTTTGTAACTCTCATTTTACATGAGCCTGTTAAAATAGGCAATTATAGGAATACTATTCCATTTAATTTTTTCCCTATTTTGCTGTAGCCAGGATCTTTCATTGCCCTGCACCTGGAAAAAGCAGCATGGTAAGACAGGACCAGGTGGTACTTCCAAGGCCCTGGAATCCAGGCCTCAGCAGCCAACTTGTGTTGCTGCTTCTATAAATTAAACTTACATTAAAATTCTTGTTGGAAAGCCTAATTCCAGAACTTCATTCCCCAAAACCTATTTCTTCTTTCAAAAACCCCAAATTCCGTTTATGTGATCAACAATCTGCTGAGAGCCCCTTGGAAGATTCCAGCCACCGCCCAGAGGGGGAAGGCAGCGTTCTCCTCTCTGCTCCAGCCCTTTTCTTCATTCAAACCTGGTGGTGATTTTAAGCCTCAAACCTCTGCCTGTTCAGCAGCAGCTCCCAAGTGCTCAAGCACAGAGGTGCAGCTGTGCAGATGCCTTTGCTGCCATGTTCTTCCCTAACACTATTTGTTTCTTTAAAGTTACATTTTTAGTAAACAGAGTGAAAACCGAAAATTAAGTCACCTTTCAGTTTCTTCATTCACTCCCTTCAGAATCCCAAACATTCATATAGATTAAATATATTAAATATAATAAAGTTTGATAAACCTCTTTTTTAATAACTAATCAGCATTCCTTGTTATGGTTAAAAACATGTATCCACCTTGGAAATACACATCAATTTGTGGCAGTTTTCAGCAATACTATAATTTCCAAATGACAGGAAAAAGGAACACAGTACCAACCAACCAAAGTAATTTTTTTTGCATGAAAATTACTTTTGTTCTCCTGTTGGCATTTGCAATAATTCAGAAATACTAGAGTTCTAGAACATGCAATACATAAACACCCATAAGAACCTGCAGAGCTAAGAATTTTGCATTTAGTTTGAAAATTTGTCAGATTACAGGATCACATTACTTACTGTCCTCCCACAACATTTTAAATCAGGTTTAGTAAGACATTTGTTTAAAAGCAACACTCACTCAATCACTGCTTCCTAATGGGAGCAGACCCCAGGCCAGCACTCTGCCTTGTGCAGCAGCAGCTCCCTGCAAAGATAACATTCTCTCAGACTAAACCAAGACTTTATTAGAATATAAATCAGGATAATTCAATTTTAAGTAGAAGGAAACTCAAGAGTGTCTAAATCAGAAGTAAAAGGGTTCCCAACCAGTTTCAGCCAGCTCACCTCATCCACACAAGCAGCTCAGTGCCTCCAGGCTTTGTGCCATGCTGAGCATCCATGGGAGTACTGAGCCCAATCCCATCCTGAACCACCTAAAGCATCATCACAGAGACACCAGCAACCAGAAAAAATGCCCCAGGATACCTGCCTTGCCAGAATTAATCACAGATGTTTCTTAACAGCTAAAGGATGTTTTCTGACTCTTTTTTCTGTTTTTTGGGTTTTTTCCCTTTTAAAACTTCTGATTCAGAATATTAAAAAGCATATTACAGTATTATGTTTTCTGCAATATATATATGTTGATTTTGGTTTTTTCTTGTGAGTGACTGGTGTTTTGTAGATTGTTTCTTACTAGATGAGCTTAATGGAGATCCTTAAAAGCTGTGTGTAATGTATTCAAAGAAATGTTGAAAGTTGCCTTGGGAATTGTTATTGAAACCACATCTTTGCAGTACCTGTGCCATGTGTAGAGGATATAGCTGTGCTTCTCAGTCTGCTCACGCTGAGGCTTCAGAAGGTTTGTCAAGCAGAAGGATAGGGCAGAGGGGTTATTTTGAAAAAGAAAAGTGCTCTTTCAAGGAAAAAAGAAACCCCCAAACTGTTGAATATTGGACAGTTTATCCTCTCTTTCCTAGTACTGGAGCTGCAGTGGGGTTAAGGAGCACAGGACTATCCACTGGTACTCTGAGAGCTGGTTAAAACCCAGCTAATCTGCAGAAGGGCTGGTGCTTTAAGGGAAGCTTACAAAAAACATTAGAGTACATTAATTTGTAATAAAAGCTGCACTGTTAACTTTGAAAACTCCATGGCACAATGTTTGATATAGAATCACCCCATATTGAAAATGACTGCTCCAAAACGAAAATTTTAGATGTTATTTCTATGGTTCCTTAAGGCTGATAAGGAAAATATGAATCTAAAGGCAAACCCCTGTAATTTATGTTTATTAGTGGAAGAGGGCCCTGGGGCAGGAAAAGCTATTTGGGAGCTGGCATGTGAGTCAGAGGCATTTTCCAAGCTGCAGCAGCTGCAGCTGGCAGGGAATCAAGCCCTGATGTGCTCCAAGGAACCTGTGTAGCAGCTTAGCTGGAGACTGCTCACAAGGCTGTAGGGAAGAAAATGATAGCTGAAATTTGGTCTGGAAAGTGACATTCTGCTTTGTGGCACAACTGAACAAAGCATTTAAAGACATATTTAACTCCCAATACTCAGTGTTTTAATTAAGCATGTGCTTAAAGGATTCTGTTGTCTAATTTGGGATGCCTGGATCTATCTCTCTCAAAACAGTTGTGATGTGAAAGATTTGTTATAAGTTTGGTGGTTGGCTCTTATTGGGGTACAGAGAGGTTTGATGGAGTCAGGAGGAGGACGAGAAGCTGCAATAAAATCATATAAGTGAATAATTGCATTAACCGTTCTGTACCTCCTAGGAAATAATGAGAAAGATTTTTCCCACTGAGTTTATGGCATGTTTAGAGTCTATAACACTGACTTCCCTTTCCCTACTCATTGAAGCAAGGCAGGATATTCAGTTCTGGGCTTTTTCACAGTGTGTCCTTCCAGTACTGCCAACGCAGCAAAGCTCAAATGGCACAAGGAGCACACAAAGCCTGAGCCCACTCTGTCCCCGACTGATGCAGGAAACCTGTGGGGTCAATGTTTTCCTGATGTACTATTAGAGCCAGCAGGCTGGAAACAGATGGCTGTGCCATGGTAAATGTACTAGAGTAAGATGTAAACAACTTCCATCCAAGCTAAGTTTTGCTTGTTTGTGCAGAAGTAAAAGGAAAAACTGGAACATTGCAAAATCAGGCTCATTTGCAGAGTTTTCAAGAATTTTCTTGTTGTGATTGCACCTAGGCTATCACCCTGAGGCAACTACAGGTAATCCACCCAATCCTGTTTCTGGGAAGGGGAATAATTCTTTTTCCTAAATTAAAAATAATTCAAAACTGATAGAGGAGTTAGTTTTGATTTTCTCACATTGCCTTTATGATGAACTCAATCTGATTTATTATTTTAGTAACAAAACTGTCAAATTAATACCAATAAAGATACAAGACGTAGAAATATGATTCTAACTTATTCTCTTAACCCAAATTCACTATAGAAATACTTGTCTAACTCGTAATGGAGTATGAAGTATATTGAAGCAACATTTATGCTTAAATACTATACCCTGACTGATCAAAGAGAAGCTCTATTAAGAGAGAAAATGTATGAAATACCCCAGCACACAGAAATGTCATCAGTCATGAACATAACTGTTTGCACTTTGAAAAGCTTTCAACTTGTTGAATTCCTGATCAGTGTTTCTTTAATTGTTTTAATTGGGCTCTTTCCTCTCTTGTATATTGATGTTTTTCCTGGCTGCCAAGCAAAGTACAACTTGTCAGCTCCCTGGGGACAAATACTTATCTTGTCCTGCCCCAGAGCACTTTGGTTTGTCTAGTTACCATTTTCCTTTTACTTGATGATTAGTCTCCATGTTCTTGATTATTTTCTGATTCTCATTTCCATGTGAGGTAAGGTGAATGGTAACAAGCCAGCATTTTAGGTCTTCATAAAAATATGGCAAAAAATCCACTTCAATTGAACCAAAGGTCCAAAATGCCCTCCAGACTAACACATTTTTTTTTTAAAAATTTTTAATGTTTTTAGTAGAGGCATGTCTTAAATATAAGAGGACACTTGCAAGGTAATTTCTACAGCTAAGAAATTTTCAAATGAAATATTAAATACTAGTGGCTTTAATATGCAATCAGTGTGGTTTCAGCAATAGAAAAATATATCCTTTCCAGTGTAAAGAAGATACATTAATCTCTTCAAAACCTCCACTACAGCAGAATGGTCACCATAGGCTTTGAAAAGCAATACTTGTAAAACAGTAATAGAACCTCCTTCCCCAACGTGCCCTGTGTCCTGGTCCTGCCAGCTTCTGAAGTCCCTTAATCACAGGAGGGCTGGAGCTGGAAGGGAGCTCTGGAGACCATCCAGCCCAGCCCCACTGCCAAAGCAGGTTCATCTGTCACAGGGTGCCCAGCATCACCTCCACGTGGCTTTTGAATATCTCCAGGGAAGGACATTCCACAACTCCTTCAGAAGCTCTTTCTGCTCAATCTCTTCCAGTGCTCTACCACCCCCTCAGTAAAGAAGTTTTTCCTCCTATTCAGATGGAACTTATTGTATGTCAGCTTCGAGGTTCACTTGCTCTGTGGATGCCCCTGCAGTGCAAGGGGCCCTGCCTGGAAAATGCAAATTTGAAGGTTTGAAAGGGAGTGAGATGCCTCTGAGCCAAAGATGTTTGCTATCCCTCTTTCTATGCTGTTTATAAAGATTTGAAATCAGAAAGTAATGTAATTTTTCCCTTGCTTAGGGTCTTGATTTAATATCCATTTATGGAAGCCATTTTTCTTTTCACAATGGGATGGGCAGAGTATTAATGGACTTTTCTACTCTGACCTATTATATTTTGCTGAAGTCTGCCAGAGACTTCCAATCCTTAGAAACTCTTTTCTGGGACGTCTCCAAATCTGTAAGCATGTGGAGACATTAATTAATGTAAAAGCTTTACTTTCAAAAGCAGGGCTACTAAAAATCTGTACTGAAACATTTAAATTTTATTTTTTTTTTTAGATCTTTCAACTATATGAAGTTATAGAGCTTCTATTTTATTAGACACTGAGCTGTTTGGCTCCATGTCAAGCAGAAGTAGAAAAAAACCCACTTTTACTAAGTAGGGTTAATTCCTTAGTTGTGATAGATGAAAATGTGTTGGGTATTACCAATGTTGCTGGGAACACAGAGCCTGAAGAAAAGTTAAAAATTCACGATTTTCAAGGTGCAAGGAGCTGTTTCACTGTTGCCACACTTGAAGATCTGTGCTCTGAGATCAAGTCTCACCCTCATCCACCCCACTTCAGCCTCCCCCACTCTTGGTAGTGTCTCTAATCATCACTGATCCAGTGCAGAGGCAGTTCCTGCCCAACCTGAATCTCCAAAGGCTCCCGTGACAAAGACCAAATTCCATCAGCAGTTAGAAACAAAACCAGGCAGCTGGAGACTCTGTACCTTCCACTCATCCCTTACATCTACAACAAATTTTTCATCAACAGGCACTTGATTTGCTGTTGCCTCTTTGCAGTAAAGAGATGTTTTAAGCAGTCATTTCTTTTTCTACTCTCTCAAAATCAAACTTTCTTTGCTAGAAATTCTCCACAGACTTTTTTTTTTTCTGTATTTGTGTGTATGTGGCTTTGAGACCAATCTTCACACTATTCCTCAATTTCATCAACTTTGCTTGATCAGCTGTGTTACATTTAAAACAGTCAGCTGTTACACAACACTGGGATTTTCTCATTTTTCAGAAGCTGTTAAAACATTGCTTTAGCATAAATATTTATTGTGTTTATTGGTGACTTAAAAAATAAAAGGTTGCTCACTGAATATGTCTACTATTTTTTATCTCCTGCTCTCTTCGGGCACATATCCAGCCAAGCCTTTCACACAGCAGAGCCCTGGGAATCAGTCCCTGTGATGAATCACTCTGCTTGAAAGTCCTTATGCCATTACATCAGGTTGATAATCCAGACTTCCTGATATGTGATTCTGTGATTCAGATGAAAGTTGATGAAGTCAGTGAAGTTGTCCTGGTCCTACAACAAAGGTGATTGTCCTGGAGTTGGCACCTGTCAATGTGGTTGTCCCTAGAATCACAGAATCATAGAGTGATTTAGGTTAGAAGAAACCTTAAAAAATCATCCAGATCCAACCCCCTGCCATTGGCAGGGACGCCTTCCACTATCCCAGGTTGCTCCAAACCCCATCCAGCCTGGCCTTGGACACTTCCAGGGATGGGGCAGCCACAGCTTCTCTGGGCACCCTGTGCCAGGGCCTCCCCACCCTCACAGGGAAGAAGTTTTTCTTAATACCTGATCTAAATTTATACTCTTTCAATTGAAAGTCTTATCCAATCACTTTTCTTGTAAAATGTATATATATTTTTAAGTATAAAAATATTTTTAAAGTATAAATGAAAGTATAAAGAATGAATCTGAGCAATTAGGAGTTACAGTAACACCAAATACAGATGTGGAGATGAAATTGCACAGACTTGTGTCTCTGAGTAGAGATTTGGAGAGTTTCTAATTTTTATCTTACAACCTGTATGAGTGTGCACAATACCTCAAGTGTCTGTTTTTAGTGTGGCAGTGCTCAGAAACACTCTGGTGTTTGGGTTTACCCTTCTTGTGACTCAAATTGCAGAAGAATAAACAACCTTGTTTGGCTTCAGTGATACTAGCACCCAGACAAATGGAATTACTGCTGAGAAAAAAAGCAAACTCCTGCATGAAGGAGAAAATAAAATATGTATTTTTAAATAAAGCAGATGCTCTTGAAGTTCACAGAAAAATAATCATTGAGCAGCAGTAGGCCAGACAGCCTATTGTGCAGAAATAAGAAATCAGTTTTTGGAGGACCAATTTTAGGTCGTCCAAAAAACAGCTTATATAGGAGTTTAAAAGAGGAATATGCATTTTTTTCTCTAAGTAATTTATCTTTCCTGCTGCTTACAGTTCTCATACTTTCAAAGCAGAATATTTACTCAAACACCACAATGTATGTTTTTGGGTAAGAACTCTTTACTCTTTTGCTTATAGATTTGAAGGCACAGTGTGAAGAGTGGTAGCGAGATCTCCAGTATTGAACTAGAATCATTATATGACATCAAATATTAATATTGTTCTAACTTAATTTTCTCAGGTTTCCCAAAGGATAACTTAAAATGATGGTTTACCTGCAAAAATCACAGGTGAGCATCATTTCTAGTGAGGGCACAGGCACTTCTCTGCTCCTGGAAAGGCTATTTGCCAGGGGGCAGGAAGGCTTCCTCATGGGACCTGCTGTAGAGGAGAGAGCAATTAGTGACACAAAACAGTGTCCTGAAAAGGCCATCAGTCAGAAGCTGCTACTCCAAAGCAGGAGAGTGCTGGAGCACCTGGGGCCTCTCAGAGCTTCTCAGGCTGTGCCAGCCCATCTTCAGCTGAGAGTGCTCAAGGCTGGCTTGGATGGAATTTGGACCAGCCTGCTCTAGTGGAAAGTGTCCCTGCCCATGGCAAGGGGTTGGAAGCAGGTTCAAAGTCCCTTCCAACCCAAACCATTCAGTGATTCTGTGTTGCAGGGAAATACTGTGTCTTTTCTTTTCTGTTTGCATTAACATAAATAAAATTTGAGCTAAAAAAAGGTAGATGGGATTTTATATTAATTCTAAAATTAATCTCTGAGCTGGTCAGTTTTATTATTTCTTTTATGATTTATCTTTAAATGTCATTGAGCAAAGCACATCACTGCCAGAAGTTCTGAGGGGTTTGTTTTCAAGAATTAAGAAAGAGGGACAGGTGAAGGAATTAGCAATTGAAAGATGACTCCTGAAGAGGAATGTATTAATTAAAAATCTGAGGAATTATTTCAGCTGAAGTGGTTTTCTTTCCAGAGACACAAGTAGTCTCTTGAGAGAACTGATGATGAGCTGTTAAAAAGAAATACAGCTCATCTTGTTTTGTGATGTTTTTATTTGTAATATGGTCCCTTTCCAAGCAATTTTCAGAAGCTTTTACATTTTACAGGACAAAGATATAAATTGAAATGGGCAGAACGACAAGAAATGTAAAAAAATCTAGAAGGGAGTTACTTTATGATTTTGATATACACATGAAATACAAACAGTGAATACTCCATGTTTCTGAGCAGGTTGTACTTCCAGAGAACATGCCATCCTCTTTATCCACATATCCCTTTCTCATAGACAGGAATTTGTTCTCACAAATAAACTAAAACAGCACCAAATCAATGGGGTTTCCAGCTTTTTGCCCTTTAAAAAACTTTAATTGTTTCACTTTATATATATGATTGTCCTAGGGTGATGTTATGGTGTTTGTATCTCCAATCGTGTGTTCTGATTATGTTTGGTATTATGTCCTGTGCTTACAGGACTGACTCTGAAAGTGAAGCTTTGTTTTGTCTTGTTATCAGCCGGCTCACCTCCCCCATGGTCTATGTTTAGGAGAGGTTTTGGCTCTGCTTGCTTGCTTGCTTGCTTGCTTGCTTGCTTGCTTGCCTGCTTGCTTGCTTCTGCCTCTTTTCCTTTCCTTCGCTTTGCCCTTGCTTTTTGCTTGTTAGTTAGTTCAGCTAGGCAGTCCAACTTTTCCCCTGGACTGTTTTCTTTTCCACCCCGTCCCCTCCCTCTCCTGGATACCATCTGGACCTGTTCTGGACGGGGACCTGGGAAACCCCAAGAAACACCGGGAGTCTGCACTCTGTCACCTGCAGCAGTCATTCCCCAGCGCCGGAGACTGATAACTGGGCGACCACTCGCCGGAGAGACTGAGATTGCCATCCCTTCAGAACGGTGAAAGAGTTTTTTTGTCAGCTGGTGTTGTTGTTTCCCTGTGCTGGGGAGTGTTTTGCTTGTTAAATAAACAGGTCTTTTTTTCCCACTCTTCTCTGAGGAAATTCTTCCCGAACCCGGTGGTGGGGGGGGGAGGAGTTGTGGGGTTTGCTGTCTGGGGGCTCCTTCCGGAGGTTTTTCCCCAAATTCGCCCTAAACCAGGACAATGATGAAATTAATAGAAAAAAATTAAAAATAAAAAGAAGAGAAAAGGAAATGAGTGATCCAAAGTGGACAGAAACATCAGGAGCAGGTTCCCTTCCACCTCACAAGCACTTGGGCCTCATGCTGAAACAGCACATTCAGGTACTGGGGAATGACTGCACGAGTGAGCACTTATTGGGTTTTTTAGATGCTATTTCATTCCTCTCTCATCCCACTCCGGTTCCCCAGTAAGCACTCTGGAGTGACATGGGCCGTCCTAAGACTACCCTAAAGTGGACAACTTTCTGTATCTAGAAAAGAAAACTTGACCTGTAATTGACTATATCAGGGCATCTTATAAAAAACTGTATTAACAGGGTTCTGCATTGCAGGAGAGAAGGTCCTTACCCAGGGAAGGAAAAGTCTTCACAAGAATCTTGGGCTGAATGTGAGAAAGCCTTCAGGAAGAACATCCTTTATTGCACAAAGGACCAAACAACTTGGTCTGGAGAAGGAGGGATAGTTTCCTTTGTTCACATCATATTTCATCTACTTGTAGGTGTGTGGACACACACATTTAGAGAGCTAGGAAATCCCAGCTTGGCAATTCCTTTCAGGCCTGGATTTCTCCTGTCTCTCAGGTCCATTCCCAGGCTGATAAGCTGACTACAGCTTCAGTTAAGGGAGGCAGTCTCCCAGAGTGATAACTTGATGAAAAACAGAAAGGAAGTCATAACAAAGATTAACACCTGGTGTCTTTCCCACGGGACATCCGGACATGCTGTCTCAGGGATGTTTGTCCCAATTGTCCAATGAACTCCTGTCCTGTCCTAACTGCACGTAACACACTTTAAATACAGGATGTCCGTACAATAAAGTTGGCCTTTTTTCCCCAAAAGAGGTCCGTGTGTGTTGCTGTCTTTTCTCTCTCTCTGCAGTGCAGTGACCACATCGGTGAATGCATCTAATGCATCTACTAAATTATGGCCTCCTTGATCATCTGCATTGGTAGCTTCCAACTGCTAAAGAGTTAAAATAAATCCGATGTAGAAAGACTTGATGCTGAAAAATTAATTAAGGCTTTATATTATCTGCGCCTGCTGAATCTCGGTGAGGTTTAACAAACTTTTTATTTAATATGGAACCACTGTAGATGAAATAAAATTTGTTTTCCTTTCACACTGATTAGAGGGGATAGCATGAAAAACGTATCATCTGACAGAGTTTGGTGGAAGCCTGAGACCTATTGATTGACAGGACTGGGCACTGGAAACAGAAATTACATCCTGCAAATGAGGTTTTTGCCTGGCTCCACATATCACTGGGGTAGGTGTTCATTGAATTAAACAAAATAATATTAGAATTTGGGCATGGGGACCAAGAGGAAATTGAACAAAAAAACCTGTGAGCAGTGTAAGCAGAACAACAAATAAATTTGAAAACAGATGGGTAAAATCCCTTGCAGCTCTTTCCAGCTGAGCTCTGCTGGTCTCTGTAGAGTGAGGATCAATATATAGGCAAGATATTCCAGCTGGATCAAACTGGATAAAACCAGTTTAAACCAGATCCAATTGCATCCAACCAGACAAAGACAGTTCAAACCAGTACAAATCAGATCTAAAAGGATCAAACTGCACCAGGCACTGAAATCACCTCTTCAACATGAAAACGATGAGGATTGCTGATAACCAAATGAGCTGGAAATGACAGTCCAGAGAAATGCTAAAATGGGTTAGTGGCAAGGCCCTTAGCTCCCTACTCTCCAATGAAATCCCATTCTCCAGCCATCTTTTATTTATGATCCAGATGTTAAATTGAGTAAACATGCTTAAAGGTTCCTTTCAGGTGTTCATGCATTTTAAATAAAAAGATGGCCTTTGAGCAGCTGTGATGTAAGTGTCCTGGGTGTCCTGGCACTGCTGGATGAAGCCTGTGCTGGCAGTGCTGGGTGAGGGTGCTCAGGGTGCCAGGGCAGGGGGGCTCAGAGCCCCTCACAGAGCTCTGGGGGTCCCTTGGTCACAGCAACAATCACAATTAGCCACAATAACAATATGTCTCCGTTGTATCGTCAGTGAGGAAGAGGAGGGTTTGGAGAAAAACACAGTAAAGCAGGATTTCAACTATACTCTTTTTTTTTTACTAAGTGGGGTAACAGGGGAAAAAAAGCCACTATTTTCCTAAGAGATAACAATAGAGAAGGGACTTTAAAAACCCCTGTGACTGGGAATAAGAACTGAAGGTCTCATGCTGGTTCTGAGTATCTACTTGACACAGCGGGCATTCACAAGGGATTCTAGTGTTTCACAGAGAAGTTATTATTTCAGGAGAAAAAAAAGATAAAATTGTTAAAAATGAGGCATTACATAACCCTATTTTCAGATTAATTTGCAGCCTCTTTAGAGGCTACTTGTTAATAAAAATCAGTGATGAACAATATTAGACATGGGTGGCTCTCCATGGACGTGGACATATAAAGCAACTTCTCAGTTTTAAAATAAAATGATACCAGTGTTATTTTTTTTATTTCTGAAAAACTACAATGGGAAATAATAACTAGTTAATAACTAGTAGGAAACTAGTGGGAAAAATAAAAGCAGATTTTACTAATTTTAATTATGTAATAATTTTTTGTTTACTTGCTTTGCTGAAGGGCCACTGTACAAGCTATACAGGTGACAAGGTTTCTTTTTGTGAGCATGGATAGGTATGTTTTAGTTTTTCCAGGTCTCTCTGTTAGAATTACTCTCAAACTTGCTTTAACATATGCATGGTCTTTTCTTTTCTTTTCTTTTCTTTTCTTTTCTTTTCTTTTCTTTTCTTTTCTTTTCTTTTCTTTTCTTTTCTTTTCTTTTCTTTTCTTTTCTTTTCTTTTCTTTTCTTTTCTTTTCTTTTCTTTTCTTTTCTTTTCTTTTCCTTTTCTCTTTTCTTCCTCTTCCTTTACTGAGAATTTTAGAAGCTATTAATGAATGGCTAAAACATGACCATGACAAGTGTTTGTCACTAGAGGTGAGCTACTGCATGCTCTGGTTCTTAAACATGAAAAGACACGTGTCAGGTGATGCAAACCTGACTGTCTTAGGGTTATTTTGAATCTTGAAAAATTCTTCTATTTTCCTTGTCAGGAATGGTTAAATTGATAGAAAAGTTTGCTGCTGGTAAGCTGCAAATATATGTCTCTCCAGTTATTGGAGCTCCTGTATGGTCTGTTTGAGACAGGGTAGTTCAGCCTGGGACTTTTTGGCAGGTACTGTGAGATGCTGATACCAGCAGTGGGGAAATGCCAGCAGGTGCTCACTTTGGCAGATCTTTAATCTGAGAACTGTGATTTAGTGTTTGAGTGGCAGATTTAAGTGACTGAATGAGTCTCGGGCTGTGGCTCTACTGACACTGATACACTGTGTGCTCATTAATTCAGTCAGGATAAAATATAAAATAAAATATTTGCCAGTGAGGTACTGCTGTGATCATCTGTTATTTACCTGCATTAGAGAATCAAAGAGAGGCTCTTTGTGCTCATGAATTAAGTTTATGTGACTCTGGTTCACGTTTCACTGCCTTCCATTCATGTTATTCCTCTTTTGTGCTGTTTTCCTTGACCACCTATTTTCCAGTCTTTCTGGAGGTTTTGGGCAGTTTTCCCTTTATGTTCCCCCCTTTCTTCCCTGCACAGTCCTGATCCATTGCATGGTGCTGACTGTACTTCATTAATAATTATTCCACACAATGTCCCCCTTTCCAGCCTCTTCCCACATAGAAAATACCTGTTAATCAGTCTGTCTGTCATACTCATTATTCATAAACAGACAGATGCCACAGCACTGAAAACAGACTATCTGTCTCACTTAGGAGTATCCTAGATCTTAAATAAAAGAGACGTAACATTGCAAAACACTCAGGGCTTTGACAAATAAGGGAGAGAGTGGAAAAATGGATCATCACATGAACTAGGGATTTTCCATTCAGAAGGCTCACCCCAAGGCTGGCAATGAAAAACAAGGAACGGTCAGAAGAAAAAAGAAAAATAATCCTATTTCTTTCTTTTGAAATAATCTCATGTTCCAATATTCAAACCCATTCCATTTTGGAATTTGCTTGCCATGCTGTCAGCTGTCTCAGAGCACAGTTAGACAAAAAAATCTCACATTATTGTGCAGAATGTGATAAAGTGGAAGCGGGAAGCAGAGAAAAACACAGAGGATGCAGCTATTGTACCCATAGAAAATTAAAAGGAAATGAAGGCTGCATGGAGGCTTTGTACCAATAGCTTATCTTCTCCATCTTTCATTTGTTTCTCAATCTCATTTTACTACATCTCTATTCATGTAAATAAGTCTAGAACTTATACAGAAAAAAATGTATATGCTCATTATATAAAAGATATGCTCAAAAACAATGCTTGAGTTCTACAGAAGAAACGAGAAGAGAGTTATTTACTCAGAAGTGGGCTTCCTCTATCAGAAAAGAATAATTTCTTATGGAGAACTTCAAATTAAAGGCTTTCAGTATCAGTATTTGGAATGTGAATTTGGTTAATTTTATTTTAACAAGGAGGTTGTCCTGAGTTTTTCACTGTTTCTCATCAAGGGAAAAAAAACCCTGGATTTTGGAGCAAGCTCTCCTGTCTTCAAATTTCAAGTAGACATATGTTTCAACATAAAAAAAAAAAATCTTAATAAATCTTCCTAAAATGTAAATCTGCCTCTGGAAGGTGTGGAGTGACTGACAGCCTTGGTGAAGCATGCCTGGGTAAGCTTTGATCTTCCAAGGTCTGCAGGTGTTCTTAAGGATTCATCCATCCCTGTTCTTGCTGCCTGATTCTCCCAGTGGCCACCGAGTGAGGAGCTGCTGTGTTGTGAAATAAACTCCCTGTATGGAAGGGTACATACAGGTAGTGAGTGACCCCACATGAAAATATTTGCTTTTGTGGGTTCTAGGAGGATCTGGCCTGTGTCTGAAGGATGATAAGCATATTGAAGGGCGATATGGATGGCTTCGAGTACAGAGTTGTTTGGTCTGATGTTGTTTATCACTAAACGTGAATGAAGACTGAGTTACAGTAACTGAATTAACTTTCCTGTTTCAAATACATTTATTTTACTTAGAAGACATGGGATATGTATGGATTCTTATTTTGCTAGGGTGAAGGATGAAAAGAGGAAAATCTTACAGTAAAGTAGATTAGTCTAAAGTTCTAATCTTTGCATGTATGCGGATATTAATTGAATGACTGGAACAAAATTATGTTTAACATAGTGAGTTGCATGATCTTTTTAGTGAGGAAAAAGAAGTGCTTGCTAATGATAGTACTGAATAATCAATGTTGAAAATCGAAAAAACCCTTATTACCAAATTAATCTACTTTATTACATGTCTGTATTTGCTCAGCTATTGTGAAATACTTCATTAAGAATACAGCTTGACTAAAATAGTAATAAAGAAAGGCAAGATACTGATAGAAGATTCTAAAGGACTTGATATTATATGATTTTCAGCCTTGGGTTATAAACTGTGACTTCAGGTGAAGTGCCACACTTTCTATATTTAAAGAACTCTTACTTTCGCAGTGAACGTGACACTCATCTTGTAAATTCATCTGAAAAAAAAAATTCTTCATTCATTTGAAGTCCATGTGTCACTGTGCTGTTAGAAAACCTGATAGATGATTTTGTGCTGGTTGTTTCAGCATTATGCCTCACAAGTGCTTAATGTTTTCAAATAAAAACTATCCATTGCCATCCTTGAAGTAATTTGATAACTCAATGAGTTTTCAGAAATTATATTTGTAATGAGCCATTTCTTCTAAAGCATCCAGGTGTGCTCGTCTCAATTCCCTTGTTCTTGGTCAATTTTCATTGGGATTTTCTTCACCTAAATTCATGCAACTCCTGCTGTATTGCCTTCTCATACAAAAACTTCTCCAGTGCTGACAAGAAAATCTCTGCATCTGATGTGACTTTCATCCATTTCGTGGTAATACTTTTTTTTAAAAAAAAACCTTTTGAAAATTGAAAGCGAATTTTATTTCCCCTAAAAATATGGTATTTGGCCTTCTGGTATTTGTCTCAACTGTTCTTTGTGTTAAAAACCACATAATTACACAGGTTGTTTTCATGGGCAAAGTTAGGGTTCCTTTCCTCTTCATTGTTCTCCACATTTTTTCTGTTGAAATACAATGTCTCATTGTTACTGCCAGTAATCTCTCCTCTCCAAAAGAAATTTGTTGGAATACATTTTCCAGATATTAATCTATGTTTCAAGCCTTATTGTGCTACAATCCTGTATATGCCTATGAGATTAAAGACTTTTTTCTTTTCCTTGTAAAAATAACTGTTATAGCATCTAAAAATCAAAAGCAAAAAATAAGACTTGAGGACTAAATTCAATCAGTACTCCCAATCTCAGCTTTTGATAGTGGCTTGTTTCCACAACCATGACCCTGCAGCAACTCATAGAACTGTCAACTGTCTCATTTTTTATGCCACTTCAGCCAGTTTACAAAGTCAAAAAACTGTACTAGGAACACCTCTGATCTGCAGGGACAAGAAAATGCAGACTCAATCAGATTAACTGAGAAAGGATTTTGCAGGGTTTTAACTAGTGTGGTGGCAGCCAGACTCTAGTTTGACATAGTATTACACACAGCTTTAAGTGTATAATAATATGAAACGTAGCTAGTTCATCCAGTTTAGGACCTGATAACAGGAGGGAGTAAAGAAAGTATAAATAGTAAGGAAACTCCTAATGAAACTGTGGAACTCCCTTGATTTCAGGCTGAAAGTACATTTTCTCAGTAATTCTTGCACACAGATTACAAATCACTGAATACACTTTATGAGTATATTTTATATTTGAAGAAAAGCAATTAGGCTCAGGCAAGATGTTTAATTATTTCTTTGAAATATTTTCCAATCTGCTTTTGGATCTGTACTGATCTCCTTACTGCTTTCCATGGAGCGTATTGATGGGGAATTGAGAGCAGCAGTCCGTGAGAGCTGCTGGAGCAGTAAGGAACATTCTCCTTGTGCCATTCCAGAGCAAATCTGCTTAGCACAGAGAGCTGAAAATGAGTTGTGAGCTGAGAGAATTTGATTGAAATGTCAGAGTACTCAGAGCCCTGTGGAGTTCCCACAGAAGAGAATTCTGCAGCAGAGGATCGTTTTGACAAAGGAGTCCTGCTGTGTAAAATTTGCAGCTACACCTTGTGATGAGCAACCACATACTCGACTGAGAAAAATTCCTGTCACTACTTGATCATGAGATATTAGCAGGGAATATTGCTCCGAAGCCAAAGTGTTCTTCCTAAATACAAGTGTTCTCTTAAAATCAATATATTCATGTGCAAGGATTGGCCCGTTTTGTGAGCTTTGAAGTCCATTCGCGGGGAGGGGGAATGAGTGCGACATTTCTGAACTTAAAATAAGAAATTCAAATGCAGAATGAAGTAGCACATAGAGCAGAAGCCAGAGGCATTATATGCAGCAGGAAGAAAAACAAACTGAACTGAGGTCTCTCCGGGACCTGTGGTGCAGCTAATAAAACTAAAGATCTGGTAATATGCCGTGTCTGCTTTCTGAGAGGGTGACAAACACATCTGGTACTCTGAATTTGCTGCAGTGACCGTGAAGGATGCAATCAATTGGGAGTTTGATCTTCTAACTGAATCTATGCTTGGCAGTGAATTTTAAAAATGCATTTTCTGAGTTTCTTTTGAAATAAAAAATGGAAGCAATCTTGACACTGATCAAACAAGAAATACTAACATGCATATGCATTTTCTTGCATGGTGGCTGGTTGAGATTTGGAGATTTGGAGCCAGAAAATAGTTTGCTATATCTGCACTGAGAAGCTGGAATTACACTTAGCATTCATCTTCCCTTTGATTTACAGAAAATGATGCACTCGGTATTTCATGGAGAGCATGGTAAATTAATGCATTCAATTTTTTATTTGTTGGTAGCTATTCCCCCTCTGTTTATTGAGGCACTAGCTATAGCAGGCAGCTCTTCTTCCACCAAGAACATGCAGCAAGGTCTCTATTTGAAGCTGTGTCCTTTCTGTTCAGAAAGAAGAGGAAGCAGTCTCGGGGGTCTGAAAAGTAGGGCACACATCACATTGCAGGTCAGGTGTTTGGGGATTTGGGGAGGAGCTGAAGGTTACAGGCTTTTGCCAGCCCTTGACATGTCCCTGGCCAGGCACCAGGGAGAGCAGCGAGGTAAAGCTGTTGGAAGCTCCTCTCCAGCAGTGTCCCTCTGACCTTCCTGATGGACCCGGGCTCTCAGAAGGTGCTGCTGAAGGGGGACTCTATGTGTCTGACCATGACATGAAGTGAGGTATGAAAGGAGCACGTTTCCATATTTTCCTCTGGCTGGCAGAGAGAGAGCTGGGGCTCTAAACTTCTTACAAAAAACTAGAAGGGCTTCCCAATGACCAGAGATAGGCAGAACTTGTAATTTTCTCTCAGCTCATCTTTGTAGTCAGGTTTTCGATACCATTCCAACACCAGGAAATTCCATTACTTCCCTGACTGCTCAAGCTGCAAGCTCTCACCATAATGAATTTCTCTTCACTTGACACCTTGGCTAGAAGTGCTCTGGAGGAATGAACTATTATTTTTGTATGGTTTCAATTTGGCACTCAAGGAAAACCTGATAACAAGCTAATATCCAGCATACTGAAGGAAAGGCTCTGTCACTGGAATGAAAATGTGAATTACTGATACAAAGCTCGAGTGCAAATTTTCAACTTTGCTCTTGCTAGTACATAGCTGGAAAAGCCTTTTCTATGCTATTGGTATCATGTCAGGAACTTGGAGTCCACCCTTTCCTGGGGTAAAATGGGGAAAACAGCACTTGTTCTTTTGAATATAGAAACATATCCTGTCCAGAGTAGAGAACCCAGCATACAGCTCCCCATCTTCAAACCCTACCTAAATTAATTTCGCCCAAAGCAATGTTGGTGTGTGGCAAGGGGTCTGGATTTTGGTAATGTTTGAATGTTTGAACTGGAAAACAATTGGTCAATCTTATATTTCAGGATCTCTTTGTTTTTATTACCTCTGCTCTTCCTGCCTTTAAATGCTTCTAATAAACCACAAAAAATGGCTGTCTTTTTCTTTCTCAAATCACATCTTTTTGCAGTCAAATTTCTTCAGGGTTTGGTCTTAGCTTGACTATGAGATATGCCTCAGTTTGGATGCTTTTCTAAAGTCATCAAAACATAGTGGATCAGCCAAAATTTGCCTGAGAACTCTTGAAAACAGGCTGTCTCATGAGCTTTCTAATGTTTCTTTTGGCTTCCAGTCAGACTGGAAATGCTATGGAAACAGCACTTATGACAGTCCAACTCCCAGCTGCTCCCAGAACTCATCATTTGGGAAGTAAGGAAAAATCACAAATTAATTGAAAACAAACTGTTTGAAACTCAGTAAAGATTCAAGCATGGTTTTAGGTAAATTCCAGTAGTTTCAGATTCAGTCAGACTTGGTTTACCTGCATCTTTTTACTTTAGGGAGTGGTGACCACATGGAATTCTACTTCAGGTTTGGATTTTCAAAGGTGTTCAGTTCTGGTCTAAATCTATTTTCTTTAAAGCTAGTGGGTAGAGTTTGGATTTCAGTGAGAGTTGAATATTTTGAAAATACTACTCTGACTGCATTTTTGATCAAAGACACTTCCACCTCATGTTCCTAAAGCAATGCACATGGATAATAATCAAGTTTCACTGCACTGCCTGTGAGATGGGCTCATTAGTGAGGTATGCTCTGCAGAAATCAAGTACTTCTGGCTACTTAAACTCTTTTGCCTCCTATTGGCATCAAAGACAGGGGAAATCAAGGCTTGATTTGAAAATCTTGAAAATCTTTGTTGGGCTAAAATTCATCAAACTCTAGGTTTCCTTCTCTGAACTTGAGAATGTAATCAGGACATATAAATCTAGATTGTGGAAGTTTTAAAGGATCTGGGGTATTCAAGTGAAAACAAAGTGATGAGCACTCTTTTTGATAAGTGTTGTGAGACACATTCAACCAACATGGAAGTTGCTTATTTCTCCACTAGAGTTTTCTCCTTCCCACATCTTTTGCATGGATCTTGGTAGGATGGAACTGGTACAAACATTAAGCAGATCAGTGTATTTTGCACCTAGCTGAGAAATTATTAATCTCTTCAGGCGTGAGGATGGAAGGATTTAAGGAGGAACACTCTCTTTACAAAACCAAACCAGAACCTTACAATAAAGGCACAAGAGAAATAAAAACAAACAATAAAAAACCCACCACGGAATGCTCCAGCTGTGGGGCAGCAGGGCAGTGTAGGATCTTCCAGGTGCCTCAGCAGCAGTGAAAGTGGTGTGAGATCACTCATCCCCTCTGACTTCAGAGGGATTGCTCTGGTTTGCAACAGCTGTGAGCCTATTAGACTAAGGAATACTTTTTCTTTCATGGAGAATGAAACTATTATGCTTTTTACTGGAGACTGTTTTGGTGAGGATACTGGGAAGCAGGCACTGGTGAAAAGCAAATACTTCTGATGTGTGATTCCAGCAGTCTTTCGGGAGCATCTGGGTGCTGTAAATGAGAACCCTGAGTGGATTTGGTGGAAGCCACACACAGAGTTACCACAGCTCTGCTGCCCCAGGACAATGTGTTTGCCTGACTGACCCTTGGAGCAGAAATCCTGGATCATCTCCAGGAAGGTATCACTGGACACCTCCCGACCACTCCCTTTGCTGAGGTGCAAAGCGAGCTGAACAAAAGGTTTGCTGTGCTCACCTGAACACCCAGTGCTGCTGGCTCAGGCTGGCTTATTTTAAATGGTTTATAACAATAATGGAAAAGTTTTCACACCTAGATGAGGTTTAAAATATTTAAACAGCTTAAATGTAAAATAAACATGGCTTGAAAGGAAACTCAAGCAGTTGAGGAAAAAGTGTTACATGATATTAAATGGTATCTGATTTACCTAAAGCATTTAAGTTTTCTGAAAGATAGATCAAACTAGGACTGAACAGCCTTTGCCTCACTGCTTTTCCACCATTTCACTCTGAGATTTGTGTGATGAGAGGCAAGTGACCTTTTTGTTCACTGCTCTTTGTGATGAGAGGCAAGTGACCTTTTTTTTACTGCTCTTAATCGCTAGTAAAGAAGAATGTGTAAACAAGTAATCGCTCTAACTATATCCTTGTATTCTCTAACCACAACCTTGCATTCTGTTTTGCTTGCGAAAATGCAGAGAACAAGAACTGCTATGCTTGCATAATAACAGACGCTTGTAGATATTGTAGTGCTAAGGTCACGGAGAGAACACTGAAGAAGACTGCGGCGAGCCTTCATCAGCGACCACCGGGAGGCAGAAGAAGACCCCCTAACAACAAGTGGAGCAGGCGCAGAAGTGACCGGAAAGATAACTCAGCAGGCAGGCGCAGGCGCAGAAGCAACCGGAAGGGAGACTCGACAGGGGGACGAGAGAACTTAATAGGGGGGATTCGAGCCACGACTGGTGCGGCAGTTGGTGAGCAACGACTCCCCTGTCGCCCAGCGCTGCAACTTTGCTTTCTCTTTTCTCTTTAATAAATTAATTAGCTAATTGACCAGAATAGCCCGTTGTGCTCATTTATAACAGCTTGGTGCCGTGACTCGGATCGGGACTCCGTGGGGAGTTCCTCGTCTGAGGGGAGGCGCCCCACCGACTCGGTGGCCCCAGGACTTGAACTTCACCCCGATCCCGACCGACGATCCTAAAATCGAAGAAAAGAGGAAAGCAAAGGGGGTTCGAGGGCCGATACACCCCTTAAAGTCTTGTGCACAAGGTCCGGACGAAGACGCAGGACGCGTGAGTATTACGGGAGCCGTCCGGGCGGGGTTGGGATCCCGGAGTGCGATTGCGTGGTGTGTGAATGAGAGGGGGGCTGGCAGCCAGACTCCCCAAGCGAGAGCGGACCCTCAGTAGTGCGGTTCCCACAGACCCGCGAGGGCTTGGGCCACGAACCAGGGGAAGCGAGAGTCGATTGTGTGGTTGAAGGCACTCCGGAAGAATGGGGCAGGGGAAGAGTAAGTCCCCCGTGGATATTAGACTCCCCCCATACCTAGAGAAAGTCCCTTAGGATTTCTACTAGACAACTGGGAACATTTCCCAGGCACACAGGGAAAAGATAAGGCTAAAATGGTACACTACTGTGTGGAAATATGGGGTGGGAAAGAAATTTCAAAGAATGTGTTTTGGCCCATATACGGGTCCTCAGAAGATTGGGTGAAACAGAAACTAAATACTTGGGTGAATACTAAGAAACCCCTTTGTGTGGAAGAAAGTGACTATGCAAAGGTCTGGGTGGGACGGCCAGAGGTATTCATCTTTAAATTAACAGAAAAATCAAAGGAAAAAAAGGGTAAGAAAAAGGGAAGCCGGCCAGAGGAAACTTTGATAGTTCCCCCTCCGTTTGTACTCCCACCTGAGGCGCCGGGAATCGAGGACCCAAGTGCACCCCCCGGAGAGGATTCGGATTCTGACCAATCAGGACATATGGGACCGGTTACCCGCAGTAGGGCTCGGAAAGGACTATACCCACTGAGGGAAATGCCGATGGGGGGGCCCCAGCCGGGTATAGGGTTTATATCAGTACCTCTCAGTTCAGGGGATGTCAGGGATTTTAAGAGGGAAATGGGACATCTACTAGAGGACCCACTGGGGGTGGCGGAGAGGGTGGATCAATTTTTAGGGCCAAATATGTATACTTGGGAAGAATTACAGTCCATACTGAACATCCTGTTCACGGCTGAAGAAAAAAATATGATCAGGAGAGAAGGCATGCGTATTTGGGACGCACAGCATAGGCAAGGGCCAGCGGCAGACATCAAGTGGCCTTTACAGAACCCCAATTGGGACCATCAAGATCCAGCCCATAGAGTCCATATGCAAGACCTTAGGACAATAATTGTACAAGGGATTAGAGAGTCGGTCCCGCGAGGTCAGAACCTCAATAGGGCCTTTAATGAAAGACAAAAGAAGGATGAGACCCCCACAGAATGGTTAGAGAGACTACGGAAGAATTTTCAGCTCTATTCTGGAATGGATCCAAACGATCCGATGGGGCAGGCAGTGTTGAAAGTGCATTTTGTTTCAAAATCTTGGGAAGATATTAGAAAGAAGATACAAAAGCTGGAGGATTGGCAGGACAGGGGACTGGATGAACTATTGAGAGAAGCACAGAAGGTTTATGTGCGAAGGGAAGACGAGAGTCATAAACGCCAAATCAGAATGATGGTAGCTGCGGTGCGAGAGAGTGGGGGGGGGGAAAAGGGGCCGAAACAATCTGGGCGGAAGTCAGCTGAAGTTCGGGATTCTGGAGGGAGACAGGATCCAAAGGTGTGTTTCTACTGTGGGAAGAAGGGGCACTTCAAGAGGGAATGTCGTGTTCGAATTAGAGATGAAAAGGAGTTTAAGGAGGACTAGGGGGGTCAGGGGCTCTACCTATTAGGGACCCGAAAACATCAGAAAGAGCCCTTGATAAAACTAAAAGTGGGTCCCCATGGCCAGGAGATTATCTTCCTGGTCGACACTGGTGCAGAAAGATCAACGCTCCAGTCTATACCCAAAGGGTGTGCCCTGTCAAGAGACACTGCTACAGTTATCGGGGCAAAAGGAGAACCCTTTGATGTGAAAATAATAAAAGAGGTAATGGTGGAATCAGAATCTAGATTAGGGTTGGGAGATTTTTTGTTGGTTCCAGAATTAGATTACAATTTACTGGGCAGGGATATGATTGTAGAATTGGGTATTCAAATAGAGGTAGTGGAAAAAGAAATACAAATCAGGCTTTGCCCTCTGAGACAGGAGGACGAAAAAGAAATAAATCCGGAAGTATGGTATAACCCTGGGAGCGTGGGGCAGTTAAGGATTCCCCCCTTTAAAGTCAAAATCAAAAACCCTGAGATCCCCATAAGAATAAAGCAGTATCCTATATCCCTGGAGGGAAGGAGAGGGTTAAAGCCTGAAGTAGACAGGCTACTGAGCCGGGGGTTACTAGAACCTTGCATGTCACCATACAATACACCGATCCTCCCAGTCAAGAAGGCAGACGGGTCCTATCGCTTAGTACATGACCTCAGGGAGATAAACAAGAGAACAATAGCCAGATTCCCAGTGGTGGCAAACCCATACACGTTGTTGAGTAAATTAGGTCCGAATGATTTGTGGTACAGTGTGATAGATTTGAAGGACGCCTTTTGGGCTTGCCCTCTTGATGAATCTAGTAGGGACTACTTTGCCTTTGAGTGGGAGGATCCGGACACGGGGAGGAAACAACAGCTCAGATGGACAGTACTGCCTCAGGGATTTACTGAATCCCCAAACTTGTTTGGGCAGGCTTTAGAACAGATTTTAACGGATTATCAAATAGGCCCTGGGGTAACCCTGATACAATATGTTGATGACTTGTTGTTAGCAGGGAAAGAAGAGGAGGAAGTAAGGAGGGAAAGTATAAAGCTCCTAAATTTTCTAGGACTTAAGGGCCTGAAGGTTTCAAAGGCTAAGTTGCAGTTTGTGGAAGAAGAAGTAAAATACCTAGGACATTATTTAAAAAGGGGTGAAAAGAGGATAGACCCAGAAAGAATCCAAGCCATCCTATCGCTACCAATACCGAAGAATAAGAGACAGATTCGGCAAATCTTGGGCCTCACGGGGTATTGTAGACAATGGATTGAAAACTATAGTAATAAAGCTAGATTTTTATACCAGAAGCTAACACAAGAAGGGTTAATGAAGTGGACTCAGGAGGACACAAATAAATTGGAAAAATTAAAGGAGAGTCTAGTTCATGCTCCGGTTTTGAGCCTCCCAGATTTAAAGAGGCCATTCTTCTTGTTCGTAAATATAGAAGAAGGAATTGCATTTGGGGTGCTTACCCAAGACTGGGCAGGGAAAAGAAAACCCGTAGCATATTTATCAAAAATTTTAGATCCTGTAAGTAGGGGTTGGCCCACATGCCTACAGATGTTGGCAGGTTGTGCATTATTGGTAGAGGAGGCTAGGAAAATTACTTTTAATGGTAGCCTAAAGGTATTGTCCCCCCATAATATTCGGAGTGTAATGCAACAAAAAGCAGATAAATGGATATCTGATGCTAGACTTCTGAAATATGAGGGGATCCTACTAGAGTCACCAAATTTTACCTTAGAAACCACCACTTTACAGAACCCAGCTGCCTTCCTGTATGGAGAAATGGAACAGGTACCTTTAACCCATGACTGTCTAGCCACCATAGAAGAACAAATGAAGATTAGGCCTGACTTAGAGGAGGAAGAGTTAGATGAAGGGGAAAAACTGTTTGTGGATGGATCCTCTAGAATAGTAGGGGGGAAAGGAAATCTGGGTATGCTATTATAGGGGGAACTGATTTACGGGTAATAGAATCAGGGGCCCTAGACAAGTCATGGTCAGCCCAAGCATGTGAATTGTATGCTATACTTCGGGCCTTGACACTCCTAAAGGGAAAAGAGGGGACGATATATACTGACTCCAAGTATGGATATGGGGTGGTACATACCTTTGGGAAATTATGGGAAGAAAGGGGGCTGATAAATTCACAAGGAAGGGGATTGATCCATCAAAAGCTTATAGTGGAAGTATTACAGGCCTTAAGGGGACCAAAGAAAATAGCAGTGGTTCACTTAAAAGGACACCAACCAGGAATAGACTTTAAGAGTAGGGGAAATAATGCTGCTGATCAAGAGGCAAGACGGGCAGCAGTAAGGGAGATGGTCATAAAGGAAAAGCCACAGATTAGGGAAACACTGGAGAAGGAAGATGTAAAACTTATATTTACTAGTGAAGAAAAGGAAAAATTGAGGAAAATGGGGGTGAAAGAAGATAAGGGAAAGTGGATGACAGAAGACGGGCGAGAAGTATTGCCCAAAGCAGTGGCCCAACGAATGTTGTATAGGTTACATCAGGGAACACATACCCGACCAGGGACACACTGGGGGGCTCAGGGACTAGTGGACCATTTCGCGACTAAATTTATGAGTATTGGACTACTAGATATGGCTAAATATATCACCAAGAACTGTCCTACATGCCTGCGAGTCAATCGTAGCAACCTGAGAAAACTACCTCCAGGGGGACGGCCATTAGCAAAAAGACCATTTGCAAATCTGCAGATAGATTTTACAGAGCTACCCAAAGTAGGGCGGATTAGATATCTTTTGGTAATAGTGGATCACCTTACCCATTATGTAGAAGCATTTCCAACAGTCAGGGAAACAGCCCGAACAGTAGTAAAAACTTTGCTCGAGGAAATAGTGCCCAGGTATGGAGTGCCTGAAACTATTGATTCGGATAAAGGCCCGCACTTTACATCAAAAGTGACACAAGAACTGGCAGAGGCACTGGGAATAAAATGGGAAAAACATACCCCTTATCATCCACAAAGCTCGGGGAGAGTAGAAAGAATGAACGGGGAAATAAAAAAACAGTTAACTAAATTGGTATTAGAGACTAAATTATCATGGGTAAAATGCATTCCGTTAGCCTTACTAAATATTAGGACTCAGCCACGGGCAGATGTGGGATTGTCCCCATTCGAAATGCTATATGGAATGCCATACAACCTGGAGAGGGTTCAGACTCACCCTAATATTAGTGATCAATATCTTAACAAATATTTAATAACGTTAATGAAATTTAGGAAACAACTATGGGAAAAAGGAATGTGGGCTCAAAGACCACCTCTAGATCTTGTGTTGCACCAGGTACAACCGGGAGATTGGATTCTGATCCGGAGCTGGAAGGAGACCCCGCTGACACCGAAGTGGGAAGGACCATACCTGGTGTTACTTACAACAGATACAGCGGTACGAACAGCAGAAAAGGGGTGGACTCATGCCAGCCGAATAAAAGGACCGGTAGATCCATCTGAATTCTCTAAGAAAAATAACTCCCACTGGGAAATAAAAGGAACAACTGGTGACTTAAAGCTCGTCCTAAAAAGAACCTCATCTTGACATCCAGGGAAGTAAATGGACACAAGGGACATTTGGGTGGGGGATAACTGGCTATTACAGAAAGAGTTAATTGGGACTTCCGAGGCACCGGGATACTGTAAATATTTAGAGGAACTTGCTCAGCAACCATATTATAGACTGGTAAGATTAGAATACCATAGCCAATTGTATAATGGGGAAGGGAATGCAAAACATAATGATATTAAAGTAGCATGTAGTTGGTTAGATTGTAACTGTTACCCGTTTGCATGCTTCTGCTGTAAAATTTGTAAAGAGTTGTGGTGGGTCCACTGCAAGAAAGGGAGGGCTCCTAGAAGTGTGTGTCAGCCCTGTTGGGAGGAACAGCGCGAGCTGACTGCTTTGGTTTTGAACCAAAAAGTAGCAGCTCGAGAGCTGAAAGTGGGATCCCCGCTCTGGTGGCAAATATATTCAAAGGGGGTGAACCCCGACTTATATTGCTATCACCCCAACGAACCTTCTGGGCCATTTAAGACAGACATTGTGTCAGTCAAGTGTCGTAAGCAAGTAAAAGAACTCAGGTGTGATATTCCACCTTTAAAAGATAAAAATTGGCACTCCAAAAGGAA
>CM072900.1:10256556-10316335 GCA_037013685.1 Acridotheres tristis
ATTGAGAGGAATGTTGAGTTTGTCTTTACAAATGAGTTGTGGATCAGCCTGTAGATAAGGCTAGCACCGAGAGATAAAAGAAACAATGGGGTGGATTCCACTGATTGATGAATGGAAAGAGATATTTGCCTTTACAAACAAACTGTAGGGCTGCTGATAAATGAAATTAGATATCGAAAGATGAAAGAAGCAACGGGGGGAAACTATGAATTCTGTAAGAATTAAAAATTAAAAGGAAGGGTTATACATTAGAGGGGAATTTCAGGTATCAGGTGTTCCGGGAAGTCTGTGCCTCTCAAGTACCTCAGCCAATGGGGAAAGAGAGAGGGAAATGCGGCCGGGAAAATAGGATAAAAAGGAGGCTGCGTCCTCCAAAAATTTGAGAGATCCCAGGGGAATGTCCCATGGCCTCTCCCTTTATTCGAATAAAGCAAAAAGGACTCCTCTGTCTCCTTTTTGGACATAAACCTCTGGTGTTTGTGGATTAATTTTCCTGACAATTGGGCCCTGGAAGGCACCTACTCTCTCCCCCCTCCCCCACGGCGGAAATGGGGAGGTGCCTCGCCCCCCTCATCCTGCAGGAAATGGGATGCGCCCCGCCCCCCCACCCTTCATGGGAAGTGGGACACAGGGCACTGCACTCTCCAACCTCGCAGCAACGGGGCGGCGGCCCTCCCCCCTCGCCACTGGGAATTGGAAGTGGCCCACCCCCCCTGTCTGGGAGATGGGAGGCAGGTCCCCCACTCCCTGCCATGAGGACCGAGAGGCAGGGCACCACTTCCTCTTGCCCTGTGGGAACCGGGAGGGGCCCTGCCTCTCCTCACCCTCACGGCAATCAGTATGGAGACCACCCCCCCAACAGGGGAATCGAGAGGTGTCCTGTTCCCCCACCCCCTCATGGGAACAGGGAGGCAGGGTGTGGGAAACTGGAACATGAGTAGGGATGGAGTCATCTGGGAGAGAGAGGCAACCGTGGGAACCAGGATTGCACCACATGGGGGCGGTGTTGCAGGATGATGTCATGCAGGGCTGGAATATGGAGGAAGGAGGGGTAATGTCCAAGGGGAGGAAGGGGTTATGGGAGGGAAAAGGGTTGGGGGCGGGGATGAGCGGTAAAAGGGATTGTGGGAAGAAGAAAAGTAAGATGGAGGATTGGCCACTTGGCCGGCACCATTTTGGACCCTCCCCACATAGTCTCTGGCATGTGGGTGGGAGAGTCATCTTTTCACTGAAGTCAAGTTGTAGGAACTGGGGTAGAGGTGTGCAGGGAAGGTACTTGATTAGTCCGCACACAACTGCCAGAGTCAGGGTGCTGAGTGGGAGGCGGGGGGCCAGGGAAGCTGCGGCTATTCTGGGTTCTCTGCATTTCTCAGGGTGCCCCATGCATCTCGTCCAGCTCTGGGGCTGAGGGCTTGGGAGAACGGTTAGAGGAAACGGGTCGTTTGTTGTGGCTTTCCCTTTTTATCAATTATTTTTGAATTAAAATGAACAAAGGAAAAGATTTTGATACTGTTTTGTTTTCATGCTCTACTTTGAGAGTTAAGAAGTTTCCAATTTCGTCCCAGGAAGAGACAGAATCTCCATTTTGCAGGGTATACTGAGGTATATCAAGAGATAACCAGCACACAAAGTGCTTTAACTGTTTCCTAGAGATGGTAACATTCCCACTAATTAAGATATTCTGAACTTAGGAATAAATGCTCCTTTGTTGCATAGAAAGCTGGCATCACATTTTGATGTTAAAAACAAACTACGCAAACTGGTTTATTTTACTTTGCAGTACAACCAGGGCAGGGATGGATCCGCCGCCTTCCTCTCTCCATGTAACACTGGGGTAGGAGGAGAGACCTGTCATCCGCTGGAGCCACCGCTGCTTGTAAGGGAGCACTGCTGCAGGTCGGGCTGATTGTGCTGCTGCTGCTGCTTGTGCTCTGGCACTGCTGCCACTTGTTATTGTCGCGCTGCTGCTGTTTGCCGGTTCCGCACTGCCATGCTTGCTGCCACGCTTGCTGCTGCGCTGCTTGCACTGCCACGCCATGCGCCCTGTGTGCTCACCGTGCTGAAACTGCAGTGGGACCCCCCACGGGACCTGTGCGGTTGCTCCACGACCCACTCCAAAAGCATGTGTGCAGTGCCTTTGTCCCCCTGGCAGGAACCTGTCCCTGCTGCAACCAGGGGCCACTACCGGGTCCCTGCAAACTCTGAGGGCTACTTACTCCTCTGCTGGGGACCTTGGTGCTGCAGAGTTGGCGCAAAGAAAGTCCTCATCTGGAAACTGATCCACCTCGGGCTCAGGCAGGATGCCGGTCCACCTCTGTTGGTGACTGCTGTGCAAAAGCGCAGCTCCTGCCGTCAGAGTAGCTGTATGATCCAAAGGCTTATAATTCATGAGTGGAATCCAGCCATTCTTGTGGGCCTCTGACCTTATAGGAAGCCTCACGTTTGGAGTGCCACCTGAGGTAATTCCCTTTCCTCTCCAGTCTCTCTGGCTAGCTCCAGACCAGAGATGGATGGGAAATCCTCATAGACAAAGGCAGAAAAACAAAGGAGACTCTTTTCACCCATGGGAAAAATAGTCCACAGTTTATTCTGTCCACATGGTGAGAGGAGAAAGAGAGAGAGAGAGAGAGAAAGAGAGAGAAGATGGCAGGCACCTTTAAACTCAGGGAAAGGGGAGGGGAGGAACAGACCCGTGACCAATGGGACTCCACCAACAGGGAGGGGCTAAGGGAGGGCTGAGGGATACAGAGCAAACCATTTTCTCAGTGCAGTACAAAAACATAACGGTGCAATACAATACTTTTGAATTTCACTGGCAGATGAAATCCATGGAATTTTTAGATAACTTGTTTCCACTGTTGCAGATATGTTGGTGAGGTTTTGAGCGCCTGTGTGTTATTCAGTGCACTTTGTATGGCCTCTGTAAATGTTGTGTGATTCATCCCAGGTCAATAATGATGGGTTTATTTTAGCTGCAAAGAACATGATTTCCATGTGTGATCCCATCAGGAGCTTGTGTCAGGCTTTCTGCTGTACCCCAGAAAAGCAGTGGCTATTCCAAAGTGGGGAGCTGGGCAATAACACAGATTTTAATCTTAACTCCAGCCCCCTGAAAATGTGGTACTGATTTCTGACCTTTAGGCCAGCCTTTGGACAAAAAGGATTTCCAGTGGGTAAGCAAAACCACTGCTTATGTACAAGTGCATAACCCTCTCCATTTTGACATTTACACACACAGAAACTACAGTCCAAAAAGAAGCCATCATCCAAACTCAGATTTGGTAATCTCAGATCTCAGGGAAGAATAGAGATTTCTCCATAAAGAGAAGGTTCTCTGCCCAGAAGTTCACAGCTGCTTTCAAAGTGATTATTCTTCCTGATGCTCAAGATGTAGGTGCTCTTTGTGTACTCAGTCATTGAACTGATCCCTGGTGTCTGGTTTTCTTCTCTGTGCACAGGTACAAATGTCTTCTCCTACCTTATACACAGTCATTGCTATCCCATTTCCCACACTGATTGCTAGCCCTTGGCTGCTCCACACAGGAATAGCTGTTTTGGCTAAGCTACTCCTACTGCATTCGTGTGTTCCTCTCCATCCAGAAAATCCTTAAGGATTCAAATAACTTTATCCATCAGATCCAGGAAAAAATAAGACAGGATGAGATGCCTTTTTAATATTATTATTATTCATGATCTTGACTGATTTGAGTGCTTTTCAGTAGGTGAAAAGAAAGTGGAAAGGAGTTGGATGGCTGCATTTCTGTGGGAAAACACATGATCCATTTCGTTTACATTGTCTGCTCTGAGGTTATGAAAAGGTGATTAAATAAGCCCCATGGGATGTGTTTGAAGTAATTGTGTTCCCAGGTTATTTAGTGAGTGGGGTTTCCTTTTGCTTACAGCAGTGCTATTTGTAATTAAATAAATAATTTGCTTTAATATTAATCTCCAATCATTGTATAAATTATTTTTGCTGTGCATAATGAGAAAATTGCAATGTGCAAATTTGATGTGTATGTTGGTGTATTCATCATTGGGCTGGTTTATGCTTAAAGAAGTAATATATTATCTAAAAACGCGTTTAAATTATATTTGAATTTTTTTCTGATGGCTTAGCATCTAAAACAAGACTTCAATCCCCTTCACTCTCTTATAAGTAGGGAAGACCTGTAGTGGTTTGAGGGTGATGGGGACGGTGCTGGTTTTGCTTGGCTGCTGCTTATCTGCTCAGTTTAACTCTGTTTGTTTCAGAATGGCTCAGCTCATGGGAAAATAGAGAATAGTTTATAAAACCATGTTTTAGTAGTAATGGTCCATGTGGAGAGAGGTTAAGGCAGCAGCTGGGCACATGAGCAGGAAACAGGAGAGACTGAATTGATTTCACAGGTGCAATCCTGAGTGCAGCTCTGGACCTGCATTAGAGATGGTGAGAGAAGGAAGGTTGAGAATAACTGGAAAAAAAAAAAAAAAAAAGCAATCCATGAAGCAATGGAGGATACTGTGCACAGCTGGTAAAGGATTGAGCTATCATCCTAGAAATGGAAATTCATGTCACTTTAAAACAGCTGCATTCATATCCTCAGACTGGTCATAATTCACAGAATGGAACATATTGATGGTGATAAGAAGTTTCCTTGGGAGCTCTGGCTGTGATGCTGCAGCTCTGAGTTACAGCTGGGGATACAGCGTTTCCCTGGCCTCATGGAGCTGCTGGGTTGGCCCACGCTCCACACTTCTGTCCACCCACCAGCCCAGGTTTCATGCATGGGATAGGCTTCCAGCAAGTTCCTTTCCATCAGTCTCTAGCCAGTGCATTGAGGAAGATCTTAAAGAAGGAATATCTTAATTATAATTAATGACTTCCTCAGTTCAGAAGGAAAGTTAATCCATTCTTTCCTCTCCAACCCCAACATTCCTGACAGAAATGAGGCTTAGGTAGTTTTCAATCTCCAGAACTATGAAATTGGTAAAAACCAAAAGTATTAAGGAATGAACCTTTTCCACTAAATGAAATTTTCTTCCCATCACTGAATACATGCTGCCATGCAAGGAGAGGTCCATCCAACTGCCCCCTGCACTTGTGCAGACAGTGGAGCATGTCCTTGGATCATTTCACATAAAAAGATGTAAAAAATCAGTTTTTCTCTTTGTTGAACTGATTCTTAGCATGGACCTCTCTAATGTGGGATAACATGGGCTGCTTTTGCAGGTTTGAGGGTGAGGGGTTTACATCTCCTGTCCTCCTCTTCCTCTCACAGCTGTAAAAGCAGAAATGCTGCAGTCTTGCTCCCGTCCTGAGTAAGTTTTATGTCCAAAAGGGAAGAAAGCTTTAAGGTTTAATCTCCATGGGGAAAAAAATCAGAAGATGCAAATCTATAGAGAACAATCATTTAGCTTTAAAAATCTCCTGTCTCTTGAGCATGTGGATAAATGCAGAAATTGCTTTATCAGTCTAATGGAAATGTGTTGGGGGTTGAATTTTTCCCTTTTCTTTCTGTGGAATTTTTCCCATTGTTATGCTAAGTATTTTTTGGCTACACCCTAGCTGGTAACAGTTTCTCTCGAAGCGGGTGGGAAAAAAGGGGGAACACCGGAAAAGGAAAGGTGGGATAGGGGCCTGCTCTCTGGGACTCTGGCTCTCTCTCTCTCATCAAGCTCGGAGAAGGACGGTCGCTAGAAGCTCTGCTCTGCCATCCCAACGCGAAGAACCTGCCTTCCTTGACTGTGGGATCCCTCAATCTCCCTGCTCGGACACTCTCTCCTGCATCTCCTGCCGACTTCAGCACATCCTTTTGGAGCATCGGGATCCTTGAGCAGCATCTACCCTCTGCTCTTCCCATATGGGACACAGGCGCCCTTCACCACAGCGCCCCTCCGCACATGTGAGATCATCACATCTCCCTGCTCACCCAGAGCTGGCAGGCAGCGCCAGAACGGTGACTGCACTGCAGAGGAAAGGTGTCCACAACCGAGACAACTGTTTACGGGGTTTTCTGCTCTGTTGCTGTTGATCTCGCAGTTGTTGTTGTGGTGTTTTGTTTCCCTTGTTAAATATATACATATATCACTAAAGAACTGTTATTCCTACCCCTTTATCTTCGCCGGAGAGCCCTTTAATTTCAAAATCATAGTAAAGTGAAGGGGGGGGTGGGGTTATACTCTCCTTTTCAAAAAAGAGGCCCCTGTCTCTTTTAGCAAATACCTGTCTTTCAAACCAAGACATAGGGCATCACAGAAATTTCTTTTAAGCCCTCACTGAACTCTGTGGAGAAGCTGACCTACTCACTGAGGTGGGGGCTCTGCCCATCCCATCCGATTTTGACACAAGAGTATAATCTTCTGTTCAGCTCTGCATTACAAGCCAAAACCTGCCATTTTCTATCCACAAAACTGCTCTTTAAAAGCTGTCCCAAAGGTTAATAATTGTACCTCTGGGGATCTAAGGTTAAGGATGTGATTTTTCTGTCAGTATAATAGAGTCTGCTTAAATTAATGGATACAGCTCTGCATTGGGATCAGCAGAGAATATTCCCAACTACATAATGAACAAAAACAGTCAATAGAAATCAATAAAATTTTCAACTTTTGAAAGACAACTCTTTTACCTTCATATGCTTTGTAGGTCTGTCACTCTTTCTTCTGCACAGTGAATTCAGAGTTTTTACTTTACTTTTTATAAGATAGCAACACAAGGTAAAACCTTCATTATTTAACCATGGACAGTTCAGTGACAGCACGTCCCACTCTGAAAGAGTGACCACTGTGCTAAAACAGTGTGTGTAAGCTTCTGTGATGCTTGCCATTCTTCTATATCTGTGACAAATTGAATGAAGAGAAAGAGATGGTAATTTTACAGGATACACTTACATTCAGTATTTTCCTTCTTTATAATGAGTGGATGGTTAAATGACCCTGCAGAGGATTTTTCCTCATCTAAGCTGATTTAAGCTCACCTGCTGCAAGCTGAGACCTGACACCCCACAGTGCTCATCACATCTGACTCTTCCCAGGGTCTATAGTGGATATGTGGATGGAGATTTCCCCATCACCCAGGATTCTTGTGTTTGTCAAAGCCTCTCTTTACCTGCCTCAGATTGTGGCTACCGGGAGTTTCATGTTTGTCTATACATGAAGGCAAAACAAGTATTAATTTCATTTTCTTCCCCTTAGAATGTTACTGATTTTTTGCATTTGTGACATCTCTTAGCATTGATTTTCTGTGGCTGTGCTGTCTGTGCAAAATGAGATGCTATGGGGTATCTGGTGGATGCCTGGGGATTCAGAAGTCCTGGCAAAAGACGTATAAGAGGGACAGAGAGATCAAAGGCATTCCTGGGAAGCATAAACTATTAAGACCATACTTAATTTTTAGGACTAACAGAAGGCTATTAAAGGATGCTAAATCACTCTCTGCCTGTGAGTGTATATTGTGATCTGGTGTGAGAAATGTGCTTCCTGATATCCATGGACTTAGGGAAACTAAGAGGAAATGGAACAGAACTTCCTTGGGTATGTTATGAATATAGATATGTGCCACTGTCCTACCTCACAGGTCTCTGAACTGTTGTAGCCTGGAGCAGGAGGGAAATGTTTCCTGTGTCTGTCACAATAGTGAGGAGCCAAAGCAAGGGTAATGTACACTATTGCATGACCTGACTCATTGAACATTTCTATTCATATCTTTTGCAAGGGTCTAAGGCCACAAACTAAATATGTCCTACTGATATGAGGGTTTTCAGCTTGTGACTGGAAAAATTGCCTTTTGGGTCCAGGGCTTTGTTGCAAAGGATTGCTTGTTGGTCCAGTGTTACTGGTGTTTTCAGTGCTGTGGCATGCAGGATGCTACAAATATAATTCTGCACTGAAAAGAAATAAGAAAAAAAGAGAAGCAGAACAGTGAACCTTGCAATAAAAAACAGCTGTCAGTCTTAACAATAGAATATGTATGTATGCTGTGTTATTTATAAGAACTATCTGAAGTTTAGCATTTCTCTTCTATAGAAGATTGATATGTCAAAGTTCGTTGAGAAATTAGAAGAAAAACCCCAAATATTTCCATGCAATTAAAACATTTTTTGTCAATGAAGTGAAAATATTTCGTTTTGATGTGTTAGTATTCCATAGTTTTGTTTTACCTGGAATTCCAAGCTGTTGCTCTGAGAGACACTTTAAGTGCTTTAAGTGGTCGACTTGGAATTGGTAACCTCATAATAACTTGTTCCATAATTTTAAATTGAGCTTCTAATTAATTGCTTTTGTCATTAGTATTTTCATTGGATCAGCAATTGGTTCTTGGTTTCTATGTGCGGTTGGTATCCAAAGTGTCCTTTATAAGTGTTACTGAATTCTCTGATGGAAGACAGGGACACTCTGGTTTGGAGGTTTTTTCCTGTTTAGATGCTGAATTTAACAAGTGAAGAGAATAGAAACAACGTTTCAAGATCTCTTTTTTAAATTTATTTTAACTTTCTTATTTTCTAGTCTGAATTTGTTCTCACAGAATGTTATTAGAAGGACTATGTTTAAATGACACCTAGCAAACAGTCACCTCTCTCAAAAACTTGCATAGGTTGCAATTTATTCACTTCTTTTCTATCCAAATTAAGTCATTACAACAAGATATATTTCATCTCTCCCTCTCCCCCAATAATACCTAAATAACCCCTTGAATTAATTGCTGTTGCTTTTTATTTTTTTTTTTTTTAATGCATTTTAATACCAGGAGGATCCTGGTGATTTGAGTAAGAAGGGCCCTACTGAAATACTTTATGCTGTGCTTGGTTTCAAGCCTTTGTAATAAAATGGAACAAGGCCTGGCTATGAACCTGAATTCAAGCAGACATTTCTGTCTCGAGGGACACAGGCTGTCCTGATGTGTGTTGTTAACCTTTAATACAAGTTTTTGCTTCAGTGGTAGACATTCAGCTTTGAGCGGAACATGAGGGAGATTTGCTTCTTCTGGATGGTGTCTGGTAGAGGCGGAATGTAATGCACAGTCCAGGTTGGTCTCATTTGGTTCTCCTCTGTGAGGTGACTTCTGAGATGGTCCATGAGAATGGCAGGTGCTGGCGTAGCTGGAGGTGCTGTAATGGTGTGGGGCCAAAAATCTTTACAAAATGCAACTTGTAGCCCTTTTTTCATTCATTTTGATTAACATAATGAACTGGGAAAATTCAAGTTTAGAAAGTGCACATCCCATAAATAGCATTTTCTTCCCTCTTTCTGCAACAGCTGTTGATGGATTCCAACTGAGTGAATAGACATGACAGTCAAATTCTTATGTTGAGGTTACAGTGGAAGATTTTGGTCAGGATTAGACCTGTGTAACACCGTTAGTGCTCAGTATATGCCAGAGAGGGTGGGAATTCAGCTGCATCTTGAATGAGAGGAATGCCAAGAATAATTGAGCTGGATTTTTGAATTCCAGGTTGAGATTGAAAGGTTTTCATAAGGACTTGCCATGAAAGTGTTACCCTTAGAGCAAAGCCTCAGACTTGCACTACCATTTCAGAGACAAAGTTTAATATCTTCCTTTTTCTCGCATTGGAGTCAAGGATTTGTAAACTTCCCCTTCGGTGAGAAGTCAAATGCGTAAAAGTGTGTGCTTTCATAAATGTTTATGGATCTGTAAAAAAATCAGTCACAGATGGAAATGGTATTTACTCTTCTGCAGCAGCCCTACATAATGGAACTAGGCAGTTCCATGACCATTAGCAGTCCATGGAGTGAAGGTAAAGAGTTGCTAAGCAACACCCAGGAATGCATCCCTATCTTGGCACATAGATATCCATCCCACTGTGTTTTTCATGTGTACCCAAGCAGTTCAATTAGATTCCACCACTCTATCCAGGCAGTACCAGATTCCAACCCACGTGCAGGAGCAGGGCCCTACTTTCTGAAAGAATCAGGGCTTTAGGAGAGGGTGGTCGGTTGCAGCCCACGTCCCTTGTGGTGTTGCCCAGGTGTCCCCATGGTGCTCCTAAGGTGCAATTTTCCGCATCCTTCCTAAAATCCTTTCACCAATGAATGTTGTTAAGTGGCTCATTGATTTTTGGTATACTTAGCTTGATGGTAGAACAAAAGGTGCACAAGTGGAGGGAACTCAATTCCATTTCACTAATAGGTTCAGAGGTTCCCAACATAATCATTTTGTAGTCTATGACTTTTGACTGAAAATTACTGACTAAATGCCTGTTTGTATCAGCTTCTAAAGATCTTTGCGAATGCATAAACGTTACTGTTTAATATGTTGCTTATTCCAAAGTCTGTTGTAAGTTTTTATTTTTAAGGCTATTGAAATCAAACTTGATTAGCTAAAATTTAGATTATTGAGACAACTTAAAGAACATTTCGTTATCAGTTATTACTATAGCACTGAGCTTTTAAGATTCAATTATTGTTTTACTTTGCTGCTGACAGCTCCTACCTCTACCAATTCTGATTCAACTTCTCATTGGTCCCTTTTGGTTTTCCTTGCCTGCCATGTACAGTTTCATAAATACTGAAGAGAAGAGCTTTCTTTCAGCAGATAGATAGTAAATGGAAGAAAACCCTTGGGAACTGATCAAGTTAAAACTGCAGAAATGTAAGGGAATTATTAGCATTTTGAAATAATCAAAAGAAATAATAAAGGAAGCATACACTGGCACATAAAATTTTTTTTAATTAATTCAGCAGAGAATGTAGGCTGGAAAGGACTTCTCTGAAAATCCTGAGCTTGATTTGCTACATGTTCTACCAGTTACAAAGCTGATAGCATGTCTATGTCTGCAGGACATAACCCTGCCTGTTATTATCAATTTGTTTGGGCCTTCCTGATCTTCCCTGAAGCTCTGTGCTGTGAAGGATAAACAACTGAGTGTATTTTAAAAACTGAAAGAAAGGAAACTCATAATACATTTTGTTCCATGTTCTTATTGGTTTGTCTGGGAATAATCAGGGTTAAGAAAACTTTCATCCCAGCTATTCTAATAACCACATTTTTTCTGTAAATAAAGAACAAAGGGATCAAGGTCCAGAGAGTATTGAAATCTGCTTGATGTCATCCTTTAACTGTGCCAGGATTCATGCTGGAGTGCAACAAGTACAAAGAAAGGAACCATGACTGATAATAACCATCACAGAAAATTCTCCAGGAGGCAATTCATCATAAGAGGTGAGTTTCACCCCAGTGCTGAGTGTCACTGCAAGCACAATTCATCATTTATGTCTCAAAACACTGTATTTGGAGAAGGCAACTGGTGCATAGGTGTTATGCTGGCTTGTTTCTCAGAATGAATTTTGACCTGCATCCTCAGATTTACTCTAAGGAAGCAGAGTAGGAAGTGAATGTGTCCGGCCCTACGAAAGGAGCTTCCAAGGTGACAGTTCACAGTGATGAACAGTGCAAACCACAAGCAACTGAAGATTAATTAAAAAGAGAGAGTCAACAATCTGTCCTATTTCATAATGATAACATTCTCCTTTAAACATATATGACATCTGCATGCTGCAGTTCAGCCAGGCAGCAAGACATCAATAAATATCTCCTTTGAAAAATATAGCTTCTTGATAAATATTGCATTAAAGAAGATTATGCTGATGCCTGCTCAGTATTGGTTGGGTAGCCTGTCAAGACAATATTGAAATTATGTGTTGTGCTCTTTGCATGTGTTGCATCAATTAGGGCTCAGTCCACCTCCTGTTGAAGTCACTGCTTTTTTATTACTGTGGCTGAAGCTCCCTTTGATTTTACCATCCCCCTCTGTGTGATTTTCATCATGAAAGGAGCCCAGAATAGCCTTATAGAAAAGAACACTTTCTTGCCAATTCTGTGAGTGTTATTTCTATCAATATCAAATGAATTAAAACCTCAGTGATTAATATTCCAACCCATGTAATAGTTTCTGTTATCTATTTAAGCATATGTTCTTGCTCTGTCTCTTCCTTTTGCCCAACAGGTCTCAATTAAAGATTAACAGATCAGCTGGAATCAAATAAGAACAACTGAGCCAAAGTGAAAATATGAACTTGTAAAAACCTTAATGCAAGCTTGGAAAAATTATTTGTGGGTTTTTTTTTTTGTTTGTTTGTTTTTTTTGTAGACAAGTTTAAAACAGCTCTTCATCTAATCTCTGTGATGCCCTGTATCACAGGGAGTAGAAGCTCATCATTGCTGAGATAGGCTGCACCTCTGTGTTCCTTTTAATGCAAATAATGGCATCGAGAGTGCTATGGCTACCCAGATTTTTACAGGAAAATACTTCCCTGTTTATTTCAGTGAAGTGGATGTCTGAATGTAAGAAGTGATTTGTTTTGATTTAACAATGTTGTCACAAATCCAAGCATATCGGTAGCACCTGTCCGTACCACACAGACATGGGAAAAAGAACCACAAACATCAAGACAAGTGTGGGAAGGGGAGCAGAGATGAGGAGATCGTGAGAGAAGAGCTGTGGGTATAGAGACAAGTGTATCATATCAAGGGACTGCTAAATTATTGCTAGCATTAATTAATTGAATGGGAAACATGAATGTTTGGTTCTGCTGAAGATTCTTAGCATGACTCAAATACTAATTTCAGTGATTACTATCTCTGAATACTCCCAAAGGATTTTGAAAACTGAAAAAATCTTCTTTGTATCTGTTGGAAAAATCCAAGGTAAAGGCCAGTGCTTCAAAACTGCCTGCCAAGTTATTTGGGATGTGAACCTAATTCCCAATTTTTCCCATAGCCTTTCTCATGTTGCATAGATGTCTCATGTTGCACAGATACAAGAGGTTTAATTTATTTGACTGAAAGCAGTTAATGGATAAATGTGTTGACAAGCAGTAGCTCAGCAGAGAAGAAAAGTGGGAAAGAATGCTTGAAAGAGGTAATCTATGTGAGAAGCAAATGCCCACGGGAGTGAGAGATGAGCAGGTAATAAAGGGACTTTTGCCTTTAATCCATCTAGCTCCTCGTAAGCAAGCAGACATGAAATGAGAGAGAAGCTGTTTCTTAGCCAGACGGAGCAAACACCTGACAGCATCGGCTGCATCCATACAGTACTGCTGGGTCTGCAATGGGTCAAACCCATTCTCAGTTATCAACAACAGGAAATAGATGGAAACATTGAGTTTTGGGGGTTTTCCCCTTTTTTAGCAGGTATATGCTACTATGAAAAGTTTACAATAAAACTTGCAGCAACAAAGCAGAGAACAGATACAGATGCTTGACAGAGCATCTTGGTAAGGAAATAATGGGAGTGATCATACCACCAAGCATGTTTTACACACAATCTTTTTTATTTTCCTCATAATTGGTGGTTTTTGTTCTCTGAGATGAACCCTTGGGATTTAGAGACTGTATTCATCCACCACTCTGAGATGAACTCTTGGGATTTAGAGACTGTATTCATCCACCACCATCACCCATAACTTCTCTGCTATCTGCTCCTTCTCTTTGACCCTCCTTTCCTCTCCACTTCTCTTTCACCTTTATGGAAAGAGAGGTAGAAAATGTATCTTACAGGGATTTCCACTTCAGTTTGTGCTGAGTTTGTGTCCTACTTAATCAGAAAGTGGTTCCAGTATGCTCATGAGAAGAAGCAGTGGGTCAGCACCGATCTCTTCACTCTTGTGACCAGTGACAGGAGTACGGGAAATGACTAGAGCTGAGTCAGAGGAGGTTCAAGCTGGATATCAGGAAAAGGTTCTTCATCCAGAGGTTGGTTGGCTAATGGAACAGGCTCTCCGGAGAAATGGTCACAGCACCAAGCCTGACAGAGCTCAAGAAGTGTTTGGACAATGCTCTCAGGTACAGGATAGGGTTCTTTCACAGTCCTGCATGGAGTCAGGAGTTGGACTCAATGATCCTGATGTGTCTCTTCTAAATCAGCGTATTTGGTGATTCTATAATTCTATGCTTGTGGGCACAAGCAGAAATGAATATTAGTAGTCAAGCAAACCCAAAACCTCTGGGAGAAATACCAGCTGGAATATCTATATTTAAAGAAAAATTTATATTAGATGTCTCTATCCACTGTGCCCACCAATATACAAGCCAAGTATTGAAGTGAGAGTGTTTAGGTTTAGCCCTGTGTACCTCTGAGTTGTCTCTAAACTCAGTTGCTTTTCTAACCCACCCCTGCCTATTTAAAATCAGATTGGCTTCTCTTGATGCACTTTGTCACCCACTTTCGCTCCATACCTGTTTAATGTCTCGCAGTTTTCTGAGATATTAGGTAAGAAAATCATTTTCATGCATTGCTTTTTTCCTCCTCTATTTCATTTGGTTTCTGTCCTAGGGTGATGTTATGGTGTTTGTATCTCCAATCGTGTGTTCTGATTATGTTTGGTATTATGTCCTGTGCTTACAGGACTGACTCTGAAAGTGAAGCTTTGTTTTGTCTTGTTATCAGCCGGCTCACCTCCCCCATGGTCTATGTTTAGGAGAGGTTTTGGCTCTGCCTGCTTGCTTGCTTGCTTGCTTGCTTGCTTGCTTCTGCTTCTTTTCCTTTCCTTCGCTTTGCCCTTGCTTTTGCTTGTTAGTTAGTTCAGCTAGGCAGTCCAACTTTTCCCCTGGACTGTTTTCTTTTCCACCCCGTCCCCTCCCTCTCCTGGATACCATCTGGACCTGTTCTGGACGGGGACCTGGGAAACCCCAAGAAACACCGGGAGTCTACATTCTGTCACCTGCAGTAGTCATTCCCCAGCGCCGGAGACTGATAACTGGGCGACCACTCGCCGGAGAGACTGAGATTGCCATCCCTTCAGAACGGTGAAAGAGTTTTTTTGTCAGCTGGTGTTGTTGTTTCCCTGTGCTGGGGAGTGTTTTGCTTGTTAAATAAACAGGTCTTTTTTCCCAGTCTTCTCTGAGGAAATTCTTCCCGAACCCGGTGGTGGGGGGGGGAGGAGTTGTGGGGTTTGCTGTCTGGGGGCTCCTTCCGGAGGTTTTTCCCCAAATTCGCCCTAAACCAGGACAGTTTCTAAAGACACTAAATGTCCTGCTCTGTATTTCCAATTCCATTGGAAATATCTCCTTCAAACTACGCATAAACATAAATAACAATGAACAGAGACTGGAAATATATATATATATATCTGGAAACTCTAAAATATGCATGCAAAAAAATGTAATGAAAGGGATTTTTTAGCAAACCTATAAAACATTATGTGATCTTGCTGTTGATTGAGAATTATGCCACCCCTTCTCCAAAGCCCATCAGGCAAACATGTACAAATCTAATAAATGCTCATGAAAATAGGTAATTGTTCATGGAGTTACCTATTCTGTGCCTGCTGCGTCCTTTTCACATCACAAATGTGGCAGGTAGGTGTGGTGAGTGCTCTCTCTGTTGGCGATGAGCTGTTTTGAAAAATATGTACACAAGGATTTTGCTGTTACTAAGATTCAGTATATAGTAGCTTAGGACTCAGGTATGGGTAAACAGTTTGTTATAGGTAAATATAACATTTCCAAGCAGTTTCAGCTATCTTTCTGAAAATCTGAGGGGTAATCTTAAGAGTGGCCAGGAATGAAGAAAGTTTAAGCTCAGCTGGTGGCAGGGGGCAGCAGCTCTGGAGTGGTCAACAGTTATCTGTACAAGATCAAGACTGGGATTTTCCTGTTTTCAAAGGCACTGAAAACATGATGCAGTTCTGTGGAGGTGGGTCTTGAAACTCTCCTAATCCCAGCAGAGGTGGACACCTGGGTTGTTTTCATCGGCACTTTCTTTTGGTCTTTCATTATATTGCAGTCTTTCAGTGCCTCAAGGGCCTACAGGAGAGCAGAAGAGGGACTTCAGACAAGGGCCTAGAGTGGCAGGACAAGGAGGAATGGCTTCAAATAGACAGAGGGCAGGATTAGATAAGATATTAGGAAGAAATCCTTCCCTGTAAAGATGGTGAGGCCCTGGCACAGGTTGCCCAGAGAAGCTGTGGCTACCCCAACCCTGGAAGTGTCCAAGACCAGCTTGGATGAGGCTTGGAGCAACTTAGGATAGTGGAAGGTGTCCCTGCTCATGGCAGGAGGTTGGAACAAGATGGTCTGTGAGGTTATCTATATGGATTATGGAATTATGGATTCATAGAGTCATCACAGAATCAATTATTCTATGGCCATCCCTTGAAGATTTCTGCTCCACAGGAGAGCTCAGGCTACAACCAGTACATAAGTGACAGTTGTAAAACTCATTCTCTCCCCCTGATTTTGAGGGTAGTTCAGACACATGAAAGTTTTCTGAAGGTTTAGGTATCTCTTATCCATACACCAAGTGGAAGTGTGGCCTAGGAGGTTGGAAGGATGAAGCCAGCCATTCAGCTTCTCACACTATGATTTTCTCACACTCACCCTATTTTGGAAAAAGCCTGTGGAATGCCTTGTTCCGAGGACCCTTGCACAGCTTATATGCCCTTTAAGCCTTTAAAATAGGGCATGAGTAGAACTCATATAGTTCATGGACATTGGCCCAAAGGGGAATGTCACACCAATGACATTCAAATATCTCTCTCTCTTCTTCTTGGCTGGGCCTTTAGATTTTTATTCTCCTTAATAGCATTGGTAAAAACCCAAGGAAATAATTAAAAACATCTACCTGGATACAGAATCAACAAAACCAGTAATGGATATAAGGCTTTTTTTCCCCCTTCTAGACCTTGCGCATAAAGGGAACACCAGTAGTTTGCCTAGGCTGGGGTCCTGAGTCAAGCAGTGTTACCCAAGATCAGTTATCCCTTTACATTGTATGTGTTGTTACTGAGAATTATTTCTCTAACCAGATTGAAAAAAAAATTAAAGTATATAATAAACAGATTTAATCTTTTAAAATGTTTGATAGGATGATGGACTTAAGCCTTTAGTAATTTTCAGTGTCTTAAATCTTTTTTCTGCTGCCCAGGAAATCAAAGCTCTTGGCTGTGTACAAAATTTGGCAGGTGCTTCCAAGCCTGAGCACACAGACAGCAGGTTTGTAAGTTACAGACAACTTCCTGGCTAAGAACCAGCACAAATCTTAAACTGATAGGGAGAGGTAAAATCAGCAAGTTTTGTCAAAAGGATTTAACAAAAATCTTGAATGAAATCTGGAAATAATAAAAAAAAGTATAAGCTTAAACAAGATCCTGTGAAATGGTGATAATTATTGTGTGGTTTCTACTAGATTGAGGGATGGATTTGTGCTGGCTTAGAAAGAGATACTAATCTTTATTTGAGCTACAGCTTTGATAAAATGGGCTTAAAAGGTAAGATAGAAACAGTCTGTGTTCAGTCTCCAGTAGCAATGACAGTTTGATGCTATCACTGCCAAATGCAATATGTAGTCTTGTGCTCAGTAACTCCAGAAATCGAGATGCATTTTAAATATAGGTGTAGTCTTTTTTTTTTTTTTTTCCTCATAATCAGCAGAAAAGCACCTGGTAAATGCTGTGTCTTTTAGAGGACTTGGTAGTTACTTGGTGGAGCAGCTGCAGGTGGATTTGTGTTTCTCTGTATTAGATGACTTTGGCAAATGCAGAAGTGTAGCCTCTAGTCCATGGGTTATGGGAGCAAAATCTAACTTAAGTGAACATGTATCCTCGGATTACTGTTGTACAGCCCTTTGCTTGTATCAAAGCAGTTGATGTGGAGATAATAGTCACCGTCTTGGGTCTGAATGGGCTGTTGAATTGGTTTAAGCTACTGTAAATTGGAGTGAGCTTGGCTTTTCAGAAAGCCTCGGAAGGGAATAACAGAGCTGAATCTTCCTGCTGTCAGAGCACATGCACGTACCTGTGAGGAGGACATAAATATGTTCTGATTCAGCTCCCTTAAAACTAAAACCTTCCTCTTTCTCACTTTGAAATAGGTAAAGGTGGCAGGTACTCCTGCAAGACATTAGGAATTGCCAAGAGAACTGCTCTGAGATAAAACATGGGCCTCTTTCGGAACCCAATATTGCAAATGAAGCAATTTGGATTCTATTCTTGACTCTGGCCCAAACATCCAATTATAGAAAAGTTATCGGAAATCCAGTAAAAATTTCCTTTATTTTACTTTTATGATACACAAAACAGGAGTAAGTGCACTGGTTCTTTAATGCTATGTTAAATATTAAGTGACAACATTATTATAGTCAGTCACTGATATGCGAGGCATGTGAAAATCTTAAATATATGGCTGTGTTTTTACCAGGCACTAGGTAATGTTGATGTAGTAAAGCCTAATCAAATGAAGAAATAAAGAAAGGGAAATAACTTTGTAAGTTGCTGTTGCTGGTACTTGGTTTCCATCATTATTTAGGTAATACAGTTCAGAATTTGGATTTCTGGGAGTAAATATAGCCTAACTCTGCAGTGTCTGATTTGTGCAGGTATTTTCAGGAAACAAAAAGATTTGGAATATACCCTGATAAAAATGAAATCTATAGTGTCACAAATACCTCTAGCAAGGCATCCACCATATATATACCTGTAAATATACAGAGCCTTGCAGATAGAAATACTGTTCAATCCTCTAGTGGTTAAATGACTTGTGGCCTGACAAATGCTGTAATATTTTGCATATTGCAGTAACATCAGAAAATTACATTCCACAACTTTTCCTACAAGGAAAATATATTATATGCTTAAGTGAATGAGAGGTTTTCTTTAGGGAAGGCCAGGTATGGGGTAGAAAATAAGTGCTGGAGTGTCTCATGAACTTACCATTATGCCATAAACTATGGTTTGGGCAGTGAAACTTATTTAGTGTCAAGGCCAAAAAATCCTATTTAAGTTGGGTATGATTAAATACCATTCAAATGGGTAGAAAGAACTTGAATTGCAGGAGCCCAGAGAGTTCACTTGCTGACAGCTTTAGAGACAAACATTTTCTGACATTTTAGTTAGAGTCCAAAACATCAGGTTTGTTGTATGATTACTTTTGATGAATCCTTCTTTCAGCCTTAAAGGTTAGACTTGATGGTCTTGGAGGTCTTTTCCAAACTTAATGACACTGTGGTTCAAAAATTGTAACTTTTTCCCACAGACTTTTGGCCATTTCATTCCCTTATGTCTTGGAGCAATAATGATGGTGAAGCCAGTGAGTTTGCCTTTTTCTCTCTCCCTTCTGGGTAGCTATGTATGATGAGCATAGGATCACAATTCCTGTAGCTGATTCCATACCTCTTTGCTTTTTCCTTTATCACCTCACATCTAGATTTCACTCTTTTTTGGAAATCTCATTTACAAAAATATGCTTTTCTTATGAAACATTATTTGCAGGCCTGTTATTAAAATTTCACTGTGTTTATTCACTGTATTGCTCATAATTCCATTATGCTCTGTATATCACTGAGTTGGGAGAGTAATTCTGACATATGCTAATGCCCCTTGGTTTACACACATAAAATGCTATTCTGGTAACAAAGTAGTGAGTATATTTTATAATGGGATATATATCATTATAAATGGAACACTGGTTTTACAAAATATTTTAAGAGGAAGGTAAATTAGATCATGAAAAGTGCATAAGGCTATGAATTATGCAGTAGCCTAAAGAATTATTATAAAGAGATTTGGTTGTGGCCTGATCCCATGAAACCTGTAACTGTGGCCATTAAAATAAACCATATCAACTGCTCACAGACACAGAAGATTTATTACATCCCACGGAATACTCACCTGCAACTTGAAAATTGCATACAGCATGAAAATAATGTCTCCCTTAATTCTTGATGCAGATGTTTTTAATGAATGATACTAAAAGGGAAATGGTGGCAGTTTCAACTGAAGTTTTATATAGCACTCTCTCTTGACATTCAAAACATTTTTCCCTGAAGAGATGCCTAGCATTTTTAGAGGGGAAAAGCTTTAATGTCTGATGTGGGTTCTGAAAGAGGCTTGGGGATGACAGAACTGAAATACTCAACATGGAGAAATGTATTCAGAACCATCCTTGGGTGTTGTGAAAAAACCTTTGGTTTCCCTCCTGTCTAAATCAGACATCTATTCATCTTTCTCTTACTTTTTCTTCTCCTCATAATTTACTTTCTGTTTCTTTACATCACCATGTTTGTGTTTATGCCTTCAAACTTACGCAGCCAAACCTTTCTCTCAGAAGGATTTCCTTTGGAGTCCAATCATGCACCTCCCTGAAAACTTCTTGGTTAGGTGTCACATCACAGCAGTAGGACAGGAATAGTCTAAATTGAATTCTTGGAGAATCAGCAGCACTTTCATGACCTTCTCACTGCTAAAATGAGGCAGAAGGTCAGTGTCCCAAACCCAGTTAGACATCTGGGTCTCCAGTAACTGGGCTGGGATCATGCAGGAGATACTGGTGGACTCATCACACAGCAAGTCTGTACTATAAAAAACTTGCTTAATATGCTGATGAGAGATTGTAGTTCATTATTAGCTCCCATTAGGTATTGATTTGCTGCTTCAAAGGAACATAATGCTCAAGTGCATGTGATGCCTCCGGCAGATCCTAGCCCAGCTATAAGGGTCGGTGGCTTCACTGAACTTGGTGATTTTATGCAGAAAGAAAATCTGACCCGATTGTTCAGGAACTAAAAAGCTTTAATAATAGAAAACAACAAATAGCAAGGTGAACAGTTTGTACTGAACAAACCGAGAAATATGGTACAGGGCGGCTAGTTCCATGCACAAGGGCAACGGCCAAAAGTAAGTGTTAGGGCATGGCAGGGGTATTTATAAACTTGGAGGAGGGGAGGAATTAGGGTGGAGTTTAGGGAGGGGATCCAATAGGGAAGGATGATTAAGAATATTAAAATTATTGCAGCAAAAAGGAACCAATGACAACAAGGAAAGCAGAGAACTTTCTGGCAATGATTAACATACTGGAACTGGAGGATTCTGGGGGTGATTTTTTACTCATCCCTATTGAAGTGTTTTCCCACAGCCTTAAGACATGATCCTCTATAAATTTTATTGGTGCTAACCCCAGCATCCATGCTAGTGCTTTGGCACCTGGGCTGAAATATGGAGTTACTTCTCTAGATAGCACAGTGCAGAAGCACTGCTTAGGAAAAAGCTGGGGAAAAGAAATGAAAGAAATTAAATTAGATAATGATTAAGCATTAAGCAGGTCATTAATTTCTTGGCTATTTTAGGGAAGGAGAAGCCCTGCAGAAATGTGTGGGGGAGTTGCACTTAGCAGTCCAGATCTCTCAGAGATTCCTAAATTCTCTTGTCCCTATTCGCAACCTGGGATGAGCAGTCACTTTCTTTCTGGGTGGTTCAAACTTCCCTTGTGTCTCTGTGTGTCTCACAAGTTGAATCATTAAGACCCTGTAAGTTTCCATTAGTCACTAAAAATTGCCACTTGTGTTACTCCACTATGTAGCTTTTTTGTCAGTATACAGAGGCTTTAATGTTGTTTCTTGATCATCATCCCAGCAGTAGATAACATTCTTATTTTTAAAGATGTGTGTAATTTTAATATAGCTGAATTGGTGCAGAAATGGATCACAAATGAGGAGGTTTTGGAAGGTAGAGATCCAACAGCCTGTTGGGCTTGTCAGGGGCATGTTCTCATAGGCATCCAGAGAGGGTCAACAATTTGGACATCCTGTTGAGAAACCAAGGATGTCCAAGGACTCTGAGCATCCCAAATTATAGTAACTCCAGAATGTGTCTGCAGATCCTGTCTCTAGGCAGGCTAATTCTCACATAGATGAGATGTGTTGGGTACCATTATGTGAGCTGTGGAGGAATATAAATATAAATATAAATATAAATATAAATATAAATATAAATATAAATATAAATATAAATATAAATATAAATATAAATATAAATATAAATATAAATATAAATATAAATATAAATATAAATATAAATATAAATATAAATATATTACTTCTAGTGGTAGCTACTCACCATGGTACTGTGTCAACTCAATAGCATGAATGCTCTGTCATTTCAAAGAGGAAAGCACTTCTGTTAATTTCAATTACTATATTTAACTTTTTGTAAAAATTTTTTCTCCTAACCTAAGTACATGTAGTAAAAATCTCATAATTTCAACTATTTTGTTTACAGTGCTACAAAAAGGAATGAGGGAAAATCTGGCTTTATGGGGCTGCAACACTTATTCTATGGGGAGAATGATGAAAAATTAATGCTACTACCTATCTGCTGCTGTTCTTGGTGCATTAGTATCGACAAGAAATCAATGTGCTTGTAAAAAAAAGATGTTTTCTGCATGTTACATACCCAGTGACAGACTGCACAAACTTTCATTTGAATGCATTTAGTTGTTTGTGCTATGTGCCATCATTGTCAGCTCCAGGGATGTTATCATTAGTCTCCTGATTGAGTTTGCAGTTTATTTTTGTTTTGATTTTTGTTTCTGATTTTTTTTAAATTCTGACAACGGTGCTATGAGGCTTTTGTTAGGTTAGTCTAGTTTGATGCTTGTTGACAATAATTACACTGGTAATTAACCATACTTTTCTAGAATGGCTGTAATTTCTCTGTAATTACAGCTGTAATTGCAGAAATATTTCTCTATTTTTAAAGAAAAGTAAAATTTTAACCTTCATAGTGCCAGGGAAAAGAGCTTGGAAATGTTATTTTCAGAAGATTAACAACTGGAGGACTAAAATGAAGCCTTCAATTATATTAAAGCCTAATCTTGTGATACTAAATCCTTTATATATTTCGGGGATCAGACCTGTGATTTTTGTGTATCTGGGGCTGACAGTATCAATTACATTACAGCAACTCATTAAGCCACTGACCTTTGGGCACTAACTTTTTAGTCTCTTAAGGGTAAAGGGATTTATTCAGACTGAGTTTGAGATGAGTGTGATGATTTGCTTTCTTGTTTTTCACAGGTTGGTACCAACATAAATAATTTCTAGCAATTTCTGTGAATTTTGCCTTGTGCTGATGGTGCACTGTGGGTCCTGCAAGCTCTTCTCTAACATCCTGTCTTCTCTAACATCTGTCAGGTGTCTGCCAAGAAAGGCAGGAGCCTCTTTTTAAAATGGAGAATGTAAACCCCCTCCATCCAAATTATTATAATTTTTAAATTAAGTGACTCTCAGGCAAAGTTATGGGAATAGGAATAACAGTTCTTTACTGGGAAAATTAAAATAAAAATACAGAATTATGAAGAACAGACCCAAAAACACTGACAGAGTCAGAATACAGCCTGACATCCCGTCAGTCAGGGTGTTGCAGCAGTCCGATTAAATGGTGGCTGCAGTCCTCCTGGAGTGACAGATGTGGTTCAGTTGAAGCAGTGGTTCTGTAAAAGGGCGCAGTTTCTTCTGAAGATCCAGTGATGATGTGGAAAGGTCTGGTTTTCCTCTGGAATCCAGTGCCTTGGTGTTCCAGATCTCAGTTTATATCTAGGTGGGAAAGGCTTGGCTCCTCCCCTGGGTGGAGCATCTCCCAATGGGATGATGTAATTTTATCAGCCATACAGTAGGACTCAATGGCCCATTAACAGACTATATCTTCCTGGAGGAAAGATGGGTTGTGGAAAAGATAAAGATGACTGCCCCACCTGGTTTTAACAGATGGCCCATTAGCAGGGAATATCTCCCACAGAAATAAGGATCACTGCCCCACCTGGTTTCAACAGATGGTGATAGAATATATATTTTTGGTCACATTGAGTATTGCAACCTAAGACACATCCCTTTGATGTTTGGTAATGGCACCATGCAGCAACTTGAGTCTGTATTTCAGACTTAGTAAGTGTAAGGCTTTATAAAATCAGGATGTTTTGTCCTCATAATTTGCAGCTCTGGTGTACAGTGTCAGGTGAATGGGGAGAAGGAAGTGTTTTTGCATAGCTCTGGTCATGATACAACCTTTGGTTTATATGTCTGTAAAGTGTCTAAAGTCTGTAAAGTCTAAAGCCTGTGGAAGCTGCTGGATAACCATAAATGTTGGTGTGAGGCAACAAAAGAGGTGAAGGCTTTCAGTGTTTTTTTATTTTTGTGAATTGTATGAAAATACAAAAAGAACAATATAAGGAAGGAACCCTACTTAATTTTTCAAATTTTTAGATTTTTCATTAATATATTTTTTGTGCCTAGCTTACATATTAATATATTTTCTGTGCTTTATAATCCAGAGATTTTTTTTCTGGAAATTTTTGAGCTTTACCCTTAGGTAGATTTAACTGTTTGCTTCAGCCAGCGAGTCCTCATGTGTTTTCTGAGTGGTTATTGGTGTTTATCCACTCTGAGGTGGAAAACATATTTCTTTTCTGGGTAATCTGTTTTAGCCAATCCACATGACTAGAAAATGAGCTCAAATGCCTCAGAGGAATCAATTTTTCCTAATGTATATATTGGGTGTCATGTATTTCTCTTTTACTCTTTGGAAATTTACCATCCAGTCTTATACATAGCAATGTCATAAGTAGAAAAATGCTTATAAATATGCCGTTAAGCAGAAGAAAAGCCTCCAGCTAGTCTTAGTGGGAATTTAATTAATTATGAGCCACACAAATTCTATGTGCATTTATTCATTCTTCCTTCATAGCAATTATGTGTGTTATGAGCTTTTATTCCTGTACTCTGCATATGGATAGACAAATATCCGCTTAATTTAACGTTAATTATGTTTGTATGAGCCCTTAGTATATTCTTACATATAAATCAGCTAATTAGAGCTGTAGACAGAGTCCAGATGTTCCTTGCTTCCCCTCCCTCAGAACTGCCCTTTGCTCATCTGTCCCTCCCTTCCAGTGACAGGAAGGTTGAAGCTGGTCCAGCCTCCAGCTTCCCATTCCCATCACCATCAGGTAATGCAACAGCATGGAGCACCATCACCATCAGGTTTTCAGGAGCCTGCCTTTCCTTCATCCCTGTCTCTGCCTTGCCATGTCCTCTGAACCCCTTGATACTCATGTCTTTGAAGACTGCAATCTGGGGATGTGTGATCTGGATGTATAGGACCAGATTGTGCATTCATGGGGGTTTTTATTATTTTTCTCTTCCTTTATATGGTGACTATACCTTTATTTAGAAAGGGGACACATGTGACAGCAGGGTTAACTGGTCACCAAGCAAGCTCAGCCCATCTAACCAGCAAGAACATATAGCTCCTGAGACTCTACACTAACCTCAAATCTAACCTAGAAATTTCTGTAGAAAAACCATGAAATCCCTAATTTCCTTAATGCAACCAGTGCAGAGACACTGACGAAGCTTTAGGAGTTGGATAAGTAGTCTGGGACAAAGAAGTCTGCAATACCTCTTTTTAAATTTACCTGTCTGGCAATTCCAAGGGAGTCACAGTTGCTCTTTCAAGCGCTGGAGCTGGGGATATGATAAGAGCCACTCCTGACTAAATTTGTCAAATGCAATTTTCTATGACTGATCATCCAGTATCCATGGAGTGGGTCACATATCTGTAGGGAAAATGAATTATCTGACTTCTGAGCTCTGAGGGAGGCAGCAGCTCAACCCTGAGATCAAGATTGCTTTCCAGCTACCTTAAAAAAATCATGCAGTAAAAGGTCTGAACTCAGAGCAGAGGGGTAATCTGGCACATCTGGAGAAGAGAAACCACTGCCCGTCATTTACCAGCAGTCTTGGCTCACTGGTGAGGTTCCAGATGACTAGAAGCTGGCCAGTGTGACACCCATTCACAAAAACGGTGGGAAGGAGGATCCTAGTAATTATAGATCAGTCAGTTTAACCTCAATACCTGGTACTGTAATGGAACAGTTTATACTGAGTGTCATCACACAGAACTTACAGGATGGCCAGGTTATCAGACCCAGCCAGCATGGGTTTAGGAGGGGTAAGTCTTGTTTGACCAACCTGATCTCCTTTTATGACCAAGTGACCCACATGGTGGATGTGGGAAAGGCTATGGATGTTATGTACCTGGACTTCAGCAAGGCCTTTGACACTGTCTGCCACAGCATCCTCCTGGAAAAGTTGGCAGCCCACAGCTTGGACAGGAGCACTCTTTGCTGAATTAAGGCTGGCTGGATGGCTGGGCCCAGAGAGAGGGGGTGAACAGTGCTGCATCCAGCTGGTGACCAGTCACCAGTGGTGTCCCCCAGGGATCTGTGAGGGGCCACTCTTGTTCAATATTTTTATTGATGACATGGATGAGGGTATTGAGTCTTTCATCAGTTAATTTGCTGGTGACACTAAACTGGGAGCATGTGTAGATCTGTTGAAAGATAGGAGGGCTCTGTAGAGAGACCTGGAACAGTTGTATGGATGGGCAGAGTCCAACAATATGAAGTTGACTAAGTCCAAGTGCCAGGTCCTGCATTTTAGCCACAAAACCCCCTGCAACATTACAGGCTGGGGACGGTGTGGCTGGACAGTGCCCAGGCAGAAAGGAACCTGGGGGTACTGGTCGACAGCTGACAAAACATGAGCCAGCAGTGTGCCCTGGTGGCCAAGAAGGCCAATGGCATCCTGGCCTGTATCAGGAAGAGTGTGGCCAGCAGGAGCAGGGAGGTAATTCTAATTCTTCCCCTGTACTTGGCACTGGTGAGGCCACACCTTGAGTGCTGTTCTGGGCCCCTCAGTTTAGGGAGGACATTGAGATGCTTGAGCACATGCAGAGGAGGCAACAAGGCTGGTAAGGGACTTGGAACACAAGCACAATGAGGAACGACTGAGGGAGCTGGGATTGTTTAGCCTGGGGAAAAGGAGAGTCTGAGGTGACCTTACCACTCTACAATTTCCTGAAAGGTGATTGTAGTCAGGTGGGCTGGTCTCTCCAGACAGCAACTGACAGAAAAGAGGACACAGTCTTAAGCTATGCCAAGAGAAATATAGGCTGGATATTAGGAAAATGTTTTTCACAGAAAGAGTGATAAATACTGTAATGGTCTGCCTGGGGAGGTGGTGGAGTCACCATCCCTGGATATGTTTAAAAAAAGACTGGATATGGCACTCGATGCCATGGTCTAGTTGAGGTGTTAGGGCATGGGCTGGACTTGATGATCTTGAAGGTCTCATCCAACCTAGTCATTCTGTGAATTCTGTGAATTCTGTGAATTCTGTATCCTGGAAGATGTAACTTAACCTGCCTTGATGTCCTCTACAAGGGAAAGGGAGCAGCTTACATTGCAAACGGTGGACATGTGAAGGTTACCTACATCTACAAAAGTTCGGCAGCTCTTGACTTGCCATTGCCAGGACCAGAGTTTTACAGCTCAGGGAATAAAAACAAGGGGCTGATAGAAGGATGAGTGGAGCCTGTTATAAATGAGTCAGTGTTTGGGGTGAGATTATAAATTACAAGTAATACAAAGTAATTTGGGATTGTTAAAGAATTGTTGTTATGAATTGTTAAAGAGTTGTTACAAATTATGTATTGTTAAGCAGTTAATATAAGTAGTCAATATAATGTAGTTAGGAATGGTTAAGCAATTGTTATAGAGTAATATTTTGTTAAATGAATAGTTACGTGAAAATTGTTGTTAGACTATTACAGCCAGGTTCTAAGTAGACAGTTGCCGCAGTGTGAGTGTGTGGCCACTAGGTGGGAGATTAAGGGGAGTTCAATTGGTTAAATGGAAGGAATTTTCTAGAATATGACATAATGGGATGAGGACATCAGCTTGATGTGTAATTGGGGGACGAACTGACCTATAAAATCCCAGAATTCCAGAATGGCTGGTCAGAAGTGCACCTTGTAATAGACCAACCAGCGGTCCAGAAGGGAACCAATCACAGAGAGGATTGAAAAACTCACCAATCCACGAGACAATGGGGTTATAAAGACTGTATCTGGTGCTCTGCACCTGGTCCTCCTGCGGAAACTCAGTTCCAAGGGAGCACCCAGTGCATCAGTGTGACACTGGCACTGTTGGTTGTTGTTATTGTTCTCTGGCTTGTCATGTGGAGCTTGGGCTTATCTCGAGTCCCTGTTCTCAGCTGCTAATTTTTTTTAAATAAACCACTTAACCTTTGCCAGGTTGCTGCCCTCGTTTATAACAGAGCCATTTGCAGCTGTGGTGAGGGGACAGTGTCTCTGTACTCAAGTGTCTGTTGGGCTCTTGCTGATGTGATTGTGGCACTGAATGAACATGTTGCACACTTTTTATGACAAGCACCCATGAGTGTTTTAGAGACACAACCAGCCCGGGTCTTTCCAACCCACATTTCCTAGACAAGAGCCAGCTCCAGACTGTCAGATATCTTTGGGGAGCTTCCTAAATGGATTGAAGTTTTTGATGCTTCATTTGCATATACATGAACATGAGGAAAACTTTCTGTGAATTTGAAATCTTTAGCAAACTTCTCAGCTTTGGCCCTCATGTTGGTGTCTGACTCAATCTGAGCAATCAAAATGTTTCTGCTAAAGAAAATCAGGCATCTATGTGAGATGGGGCTACTCTTGGGCACTTTCCAGTCCTGTAATATCATGTAGGAGCTCTCAAAAACAACTTGTTAGAAAGGATTTGGGACAGGACATTGCCTCTGTCCTGTATTTTCCAGAAGACTGTTGTTTACACTTTCCCCTATTTATAACTATTTTTAAAATCTTAAAGACTATTCTGAAAAGAAAATAATTGAGGAAAGGGGTATTTGAAATTTCCCAGAGGAAAAGCTTTAAAGTGGCAACAACTAAAAGGCTTTCTTCCATTGTGGACTGTCAGGCTGAATTTGTCATGTAGCTTGAGAGTGAATCAATGAACTGATTAGCAGTGGTTGAGAGGAGTAGTTTAGGAATTAGCACTGGTATGATTTCTGTGGCTTGCTTTGTTTTTGAATGTAAAGGATTGTGATCAGGCCAAATATAAATAGGAATAATTCCTGTAATTTGAATTCCTGGATTTGTCCCAGGAAAGCTTTTGGGAGTAGAGAAAACATCAGAGGAGAAGGTGTTGATCAACTACCCTTCCTTCCTGTATTCCTTTCACTTCTTTGTTATAATATTATTGATGAAGTGACCAAAATGGTATCTGGGCATATCTGAGAAATCAATGAAAAAGTAAATCTTAAATAAAAAATAAAATAAATTTTCCTGCAGTGTGTATTCAAATGTGACCTGTTTTTACTGTACTGTGCATATACTGTGAAAATACCTGGCTGTGAAGAGATATATTTTGCTTTATTTCTTTCAACTGGATTTTTGTAGAAGCTAATTTCTTAAGAGAAGAAGAGGCTGTTCATTTTAGTTTTTCCAGTAATGATTCTAAATCCAAGTCCCTTTATTAGAACTCTTCTGAACTTTTGAGTTCTCCAAGGACTTCAAAGAGCTTCCTAATTTCTTTCAGTTAGGTAACTAAGCAGTTTTATTTAGATTTCCTTTTCATCTGTTTTTCCTTAGCTTTGTTCTCCTTTTTGATTGCCTCTTTTAGACCACTGTATGTTATCCTTTACTTTATGAAACAAACTTCTTTCTACTGAATATTTCAGTAAGAATGGACATACATATATCTTACTATCTATATGTCTTACTAGCTGTCCATTAATTGGCAGGTTGACCCCTGCCACATGCAATGTCCTTCTGATTACTGCCCAGGCTTTTATATTCTCACATCTGTCTCCTCTGCACATGTATGGCTGATAGCATAGACCATCTTTTCTCACCCAGCAGTTCAGCTGCTATTTCCACACTTTCTGGTTCTTAGCTCTGAGCTCAGATCATAAGGATTTACACAAACCACAAAGGGAAAGTTTCATATAAAATACAACTAACTTTAGAAGATCTGCTGTGATTCCCACTGCTGTTGGAATTGCATTGGGGAGGTCTCAGAGCTCACATGGAAACGTTTCTTTCCCATATTTATTATTGATGTTCAGATGTGCACAGCAGCACAATTGTAAATCCCTGCTTAGGCAGCACTCCTTAGAGAGTGTGTTCTTCACATGAGAGACTTTGATGAATTGTACTGCTTTGATCAAACCTTCATGTTTTAGGAGGCACCAAGGAGTACAAAACAGGTCCTGGCTGATGGAAGGGAACTGTTCAAGGATGGCTGAAATGCTGTGGTTTTAAGCGTACAGGGACTGCAGCCTTTCAAAACAGACTCTGCGCATGTGGGTAGGAGCCGTCTTAGCCTGGTGACTCCACTAAGAGGAGATACATTGCATTTTACAAAGTAGCAAGTACACATCACAGGACATTCTGATTCTGGCCCTGTGCAAGAATGGGATACAAAACTATTGTCACTTCTGTAGAAATTCAGAGAGCTATGACACTTCAGCTCTTGGGCAAGAACAAGGGAGGAGAAATACTCCTCTAAGGTCATGGTGAGAAGTGCCTCCTTCCCATAGGCCTTCGCAGGCACATGTTAATCACTTAAGTTCTATTGGTTATTACAGTTGATGTCACCCCTGTTCACCCTGGTTCAGCCCCTGTTTACTATATATCTACCTTCCCTAGAATATTCTTCCCTGCCCTGATCCCCACTGGCTCTGTTTTGCCACATTGCTCCACCCCTGCTACCTCATTGGTTTTCCCAGTTGGCTGCCCCTCCTCTGCACCACTTTCACCTATTCCCATTGGCCCTTGACCCTCAGATCCACCCTGTCCTTATATTTAATCCTGTGCCCTCAACCCCGTCTTGTCTTTGTCCCTTGACCCTCTTCGAGGCAATAAGCTGTTTTTGGAGTTCCATACAAAGACTCATCCTTTGCCTTTGTTCGTCAGCAATTCAGTAAGTGTGCTCTGGGCTTTGAGAGTGCTGGTCACTCACAGAGACCTGTTGAAGTGCACCACTTCACATTTCTCCTTTGCCTACTCTTTCTGATGGACAAAACACACAAGAAATTTTTCCAGAGTTAGCCAGCGGCAGGACCCAGAGTGTGAGGGCCATGTTCTGTTCACCAGTCCCACTCTCTATAGGGATATGACAGCAGAGTTTAGCAGCACTGTAATTTATGATGTCCTGTTACATGCTCTACATTATGGCAAGGCTGACCAAGTTTAATTTTTCTGTATATGATAAACATGCTGCTCATTTTTCCATTATCAGGGAAGTCTATAATTCATGTCTCACATTTATGTCTCATACTGAAGCATTTCATTTCCATGACTGTGAATTATCAGAATCCAATCCTTGAAGGTATGATTGGAGATAGTAGCCTAAAATTTCATAGGTGAATGAATGCTTCAGTTGTCCAATTTGTGACACCTTTGAGGAAATTGCTTTCCCTTGCAGAGGAAAGTGTTCAGCATTTTCTGAAAACCATGACCTTCTAAAAATCTGTTTTGTTTGAACTCTTATTTGTTTAAAGACTATTATTATGCATCCTCAGTGTAGTTCTCTCCCTCAGCCTCCAAAACGCTAATAAATATATAGCAGAAAAATGAATATGACTTTTTTTTTTTTTTTTTTAAATAGGTTGCTTCCTGTAAAATGTATTTTGAAATAAGGTTTTGCAAAACTACCCAAATTGCTCTGGAGCATAAACTTGGGATCCAAACTTCTTCATTGAGATTTGTTTAAAAGTCCTGGTTTTGTTGCCTGGAAATCACTATTTACAACAGTCAGCACAAAACTAACTGATACTTTGAAGGCATAAAGACAATTAACTTCTCGTTTTGCACACAAAAGGAATCAGACACTGTTAATGAAATCCCATATCTATCTTCAAAACTCTCCTCTTGCATGGACACATGCTATTTGGTGCAAGTATTTCTCCCAATTCTACTGTATGTATAGTGCAATGCCTACCTGAGGCACCCTCTGCATGAATCCAGCTTCTCCAGGACTTTCGACACAGCACCAACCCTAAATAAGTGGTTACTCTGGATATCCTTGTTACAAAGGCGATTTACTCTGAGTGCAGCCCAGATGATGCCTGCAGAACTTGATGACATGCTGAAATAGAGTGAACCTTTTTCTTTCATCTTTTGTTACCAAAGCTGTTCTTGGTCTGCCTTACACAAAATTGGAATTTGGTCTAGAGAAGGAGAAGGCCAGGCTAATTTCGACCAAGCAGATATTGTAAAGGGCTTGTTTTATCTTCTCAGCTTGTGTGACTTTGAAAAGAACAAGTTATGAGTCTTAGGGGTTCCCTAAAAGAACTCTGTGAGGTTGTGGGGTTTCTCCTTTCTCTCTGGTCTCTCTGGCTAGCTCTGGACCAGGGGAGAATGTGGAACCCACATGGACAAAGGTAAAAGACAAGGAGGCTGTTTTCTCTCGTGGGAACGTCCCACTCTTTATTGTAGATCTTCTTCCAGGTGGGAGGTGGGGAGGAAAAGAGACCGAGCAGCAAATGGTGGACAATAAGCAAAAGGGGAGGGGAGGTACTGAGTCGCAACCAATAGGATACTTCAGAGGGGGAGGGGCCAAGGAAGGACTCTACCAAACCACAAACTTGGGGGGAGAATGGAATAAACCATTCAGTACAAGTATAAAACAATTTCCTAGTGCATTATAACATCTTCCCCTTTTTTGTTAAATAAAGTTAAAAGAAAGGTGTTGGGTTTATTCTGATTCAGAATATGGATTTGCCCACCACTTATGATTTGTGGGCAAGTTAGACTGCTTTTGGTCTGTGTCCTGGGGTGACTTTGTCATGTTGAATTGTATCCCCATTTATCTGTTTAGCTCAGTGTCCTAGGGTGATGTTATGGTGTTTGTATCTCCAATTGTGTGTTCTGTTTATGTTTGGTATTATGTCCTGTGCTTTCAGGACTGACTCTGAAAGTGAAGCTTTATTTTGTCTTGTTATCAGCCGGCTCACCTCCCCCATGGTCTCTTTTTAGGAGAGGTTTAGCTCTGCTTGCTTGCTTGCTTACTTGCCTGCTTGCTCGCTTCTGCCTCTTTTCTTTCCTTTGCTTTGCCCTTGCTTTTGCTTATTAGTTAATTCAGCTAGGCAGTCCAACTTTTCCCCTGGACTGTTTTTCCCACCCCCCCATCCCCCCTCCCCCGGATACCATCTGAACCTGTTCTGGACGGGGACCTGGGAAACACCAAGAAACACCAGGAGTCTGCATTCTGTGATCTGCAGCAGTCATTCCCCAGCACCAGAGGCTGATAACTGGGCGACTCCTCGCCGGAGAGACTCTGAGTTTATCATCCCTTCAGAATGGTGAAAGAGGTTTTTTTGTCAGCTGGTGTTGTTTTTTTCCCTATGCTGGGGAGTGTTTCGCTTGTTAAATAAACAGGTTTTTTTCCCACTCTTCTCTGAGGAAATTCTTCCAGAACCCGGTGGTGGGCGGGAGGAGTCGTGGGGGTTTGCTGTCTGGGGGCTCATTCCGGAGGTCTTCCCCCAAATTTGCGCTAAACCAGGACACCCAGAAATAAGTTTTGTACCTTTAAGGCTGGATTTGAGAGTGAAGGAGGGGGGAGGAGAAGCAGTGGAATGTCTGAGGGGGTTGTTTTCAAAACACAGAGATAGGAGTTCCATTGTCTCGTTCTCCTCGACTGTGTCACTGTGGTGGACAGCGGAGAGAGCTCTCCTTTGCTTTTTGTTAGTTTCTGACTAACTGAAGCAGAGAAGTTTCCTGGAAAGTTTTTTTTTCCTTTTTATCCTGGAATTATTTGAATCTGCTCTGGACTGGGGATCTGGGGGAGCACCAGGAGCTTGCACCTGCGGCCCACGGGGGCCTGGCCTGGGCAGCGGCATTTTCCAGTGCTGGGGGGACTGAGAACAGACTGAGCCAAGCTACCACCCACAGGAGAGAGACTTTCTGAATTTGTCATCTCTTCAGAGCAGTGAGAGGTTTTGTTGTTTGGTATTGGGTTTTTTTTGTTTTGTGCTGGGCAGTGCTCTGCCTGTTGAAAAAACAGTTTTTTTCCACTTCTCTTTGAGGAAATTTCTTTGCCAAACCAGCTGGAGGAGGGGCTGCTCCGTTTGCTACCTGTGGGGGGGGGGCCTTTGGTAGTTTTCTCCCAAATTTGCCCTAAACCAGGACAGTCTGTCAACTCTATGTGGTTGACTTCTGAGGTAGTAGGGATTAAACTGTTAATGGCTTTAAAAATTAAGCAACGTAGACTTCTGAACGCCAACACGATAAGGAAAAGATCAACAAAAAAATGACTAAATTGTTTTAACTGTTGAAGTTCACCACCCCGTGAGTCCCCAGCCTTTGAACAGTCCATTGAACCAGTCCTTGGATTCTTGTTTTACTTGTCTGATTAAACTTTTCATTTCTCGGAGGGCTGTGTGGATGTTGGGAACTTTTAAGGTCAGGTTCGGGCAGCAAAGTCCTTCAAATTCCTGTCACTCATGTCCATGCAGCAGGAGGAGGAAGTTTATGGCTGCACGATTTTGGAGAGTGGTCTGCCTGGTAATCTCCTCCTAATCCCCATCAGGCAGGTAGACATAGGGTTTCTTGCTCCTGCAGTGGACAGGGGGAGCGTCTGTGCCAGGGACACTCAGATGTTTTCACGTGGCTGAGGGACGACCCATGCAGCTGTCAGACTGCTTAGCATGAACTGGATGACAGTTTGGATGGGGCTCATCACAAGGTTGAATGGGAGGTAGGTTTTTACTAAAAAGTAAAAACAAACATTATAAAGCATATTAAAAGTCAGGGTGTCTGCCAGAATGTGACCAGATCTCAGGATGGTTTTCTCTTCTCTTCTCTTTCTGGCGGCATCTTCCTTTTGAAGCAACTGCTACTTGCATTTCATCCCCTTCTGCAGGACATTGAATTTTGGGGACAAAAGGTTTCATCCACTTTTGGGGTGTCAATGTAGGGGTGGATATGCACGCGTAGCCACACCCCCAGGTAACAAGTACATAAGGACTCTTGGTCTCTCAAGTTTCTGGGTTCTTAATTAGAACTAGTGGATGCTGAAACAACTTAAACTGATAACTGCTGTTAAAGTGATGTACCACCTGAGGACTCATATTCTCCAATGAACAATTTAGAAAATAAATAGTAAACATGGCTTTGCAGAGCTTTTGTTTTGGCGACATCCACACTGTTGAATCACTCTGTCTAGACAGGACTTGCTTGAGCATCTGGTGGGGCATGCTCAACCACACCTTGGCCTGTGGGGGAGTGGGGGATTCTGGTTTTATGTTCCACTCCCCACTGCTGGACAAACTCTAGGAATTCCTTGGATATGTATACGGGGCAGTTATCAGTCTTGATTTCCCTAGGGATCCCCAGCATTGAAAAGGCTTGCACTATGTGTTACTTGGCATGCGCAGCCCTTTTTCCTGCTTGGGCAGAGGCATAAACTGCACCTGAATACGTGTCAATGCTTACATGTACATACTTAAGACGACCAAAACTGGGAATGTGTGTTACGTCTGTCTGCCACACTTCACAGCTCCCAAGGCCTCAGGGGTTAGCCCCAATACCCAGCAATGGCATGGCCTGGAGCTGGCAACTGGGACAGGTAGCCACAATGTCTCGAGCCTGACTCCGTGTTAGTTGGAACTGATGGATCAGACCTGGCGCATTCTGATGGTATTGCTGGTGACTCAGCTCTGCCTGTTGGAACATGTCTGGGATGCGTTCCTTTTCAGCTGGGGTGGCAATGGAGTCTGCTTTATGATTCCCTTTGGCGATTTCGCCTGGCAAATCAGTATGTGACCTCACATGCATTACATAGAATGGATGCTCTCTATGTGAAATGAAATAAATTAGTTTTGAGAGCAACTGGAAGAGATGCTCGTTCACAATGTCTGTGAGCACTGCATGCTCCGCCCTGGACACTACCTCTGTCACATAAGCTGAGTTGGTTATGAAATTAATTGGCTCCGAGAACTTCTCAAAGACTCTCATGACTGTGGCCAGTTCAGCAACTTGGGGTGACCCCTCCACAAACTCAACATCAGCTTCTCAATGCTGAGTCTGGGGATTTCTCCAAGTCATCACCGACCTGTGGGATGCCCAGGACGCGTCAGTGAACACTGTGAGAGCTTTGAGTGGCCTATGGCTCCCTTTCCCACAAGGAATGAGGTGGAATTCCTCATTAAACAGTTTGTGTGGACCACTGCAGCTGTCCAGAGATAATTGGAGGTTGGCATTGCTTTAGAGCAGGTACTCAAACATCTCTTTGGTCAACTTTTTGGGAGAGTTCTTTCCCTCCTTAGAAAGTTAGACTGGGAGGTGAATACACACAAAGTCACAACCAGCCAGCTCATGCAGTCTTACCCGGGCTTTCCCAATCAGCTGAGCCATCAGCTCTTGTGGCTTAGTGATGGTCTTGGATTGTTGATGGGAGAGGAAAACCCACTCTATCATTAAGAGTGGATCTTTCTGCCCTTTGACCCATTGGAATATCAAACCATGCAAGTGTGGCAGCTTTCCCAGGACAATGAATTTGAAAGGCAGCTCGGGCTGATAATGGTGAGCCTGCCTCTCGGCCAAAGACTTTTGTGCCTTTTGGATTGCGGCTTTTGCCTCTGGGGTCAGTTCCCTGCGAGAAACCAACTCTCTCTCCCCCTTCAATAAATTGAGGAGGGGGCCTGGATTCTCATTGATGAGGCCTAACCAGGGCCTGACCCAGTTCAAAGTACCACACAGGGAATGGAGATCCACTAGGGTTTTGGGATCAATTTTTAATATCTTCGGAACAACAGTCTGGTGGATTTCCAAGCCCAGGTACTTCCAAGGTGGCATCCTTTTGACCTTGTCTTCCTGCAGCTGGAATCCAGCAGAGGTTAAAACTTTATCCACTAGGTCAAGTGTGTGTTGGAGTATAGAGTCATTAAGGGTGAACATAAGCACATCATCCATGTAGTGGAGGATGATGGCTTCCCTTTTTTTGGGTGTGTACCGGGGACAGCAATGAAGCCACGTACCAGTGGCAGATGGAATGACTGCACTTCATGCCTTGCAGTACTAGTATCCAGTGGCTGTGCTTCATTGGGGCTTCTTGATTGATGGTAGGAACCAAGAAGGCAAACCATGAGGCATCTTCTGGGTGTAGGGGAATTTGGAAGAAACAGTCCTTGATGTCCAGAACAGCCAATTGCCAGTTTCAGGGAAGCATTGTTGGGGAAGGCATCCCAGGTTGGAGTGACCCCATGTCCTCAATTACTTTATTTCCTGGAGGTCATGGAGGAGCCGCCACTTATCCTTTCCTGGCTACTTAATCATGAGGATGGAGAAATTCCAAGGGCTGGTTGTCTCTTCTATGTTGCCTTTGACCAATTGCTCCTCCACGAGCTCCTCGAGCGCCTTACGCTTTTCCTTATTTAGTGGCCACTGTCCTACCCAAACTGGAGTGTCATCCAGCCACGTTAGCTTGTGTGTAGGGCACTCCAAAGTGGCTGCCTCTAGAAATACTGGGGAGTCTTAGGGATAACTAATTTGACCCCCCACAGGGGCCACTTGTAGTTGGTGACAAATGGACGAACACTGGCCAATTTCCCATCTGGCCCCTTGATTTGTACAATACCTTTTGAGATTTTTGCTAATCTGACCCCTCCTATACCTTGGACTTTTCCAGCCACGGGTTGCAACCCCCAATGTGATAGCCATATCCTTTCAGGTATGATTGTCACATCTGCCCCCGTGTCAAGCAACTCTTCCACGTGGAAATGATCTGTTCCACAGGTTAGGTTGCATCCCATAATGGGTTTGTCCTCATCAACCACTTCTGCCCAGTAGACTTCAGGTGCTTTTTCATCTACTGGGACCTCTGCTGGAATGGGAATGGCCTGGGCAAGGATTTGCCCCTTGGCCAAATAGAATGGTGGCTGAGGGCAGCACACCAGGAGAATGAGGTGAGTTATGTCTCCCTTGATGGTCATGGGAGCCACCTCAATCTCCAGGGGGGTGTGTGTGTGTGCGCGAGCATGCGCGGTGTCCCCAGTGAGAAAATACTCACTGCTGTCAAGTCCTGTATTGTTTATCGCCATGTCCTGTCAGTTGCCTGGCAGGTCCACTGCAATGATCGTTCAACTGGTAGAACTGAAAGAAAAGCTTTAGTAGTCACGAGCCTGAAACACCCGTGAGGCTGCCAAACTTTACTTTTACAAACCTGTTACTACAGGTTTAATTTTTATTTTTCTGCTGACCCATATCCCTCTTTCCTTCCTCCCCTTTTTTTGTTAAGGGAGAGGCTTTGCCCACTGTGGAGCCCACTGTATTTATATCATGGTGCGGGGCAGGTCCACGCTCTCATCCTAGTTTTTTATTTCTTGGTTGTTCCTTCTTCTTGATTTTTCTTTTTCTGCTGGTGGCTTTGAGGACAGTCTCTGGCGAAGTGTCCTGGCCTCTTGCACTGGAAGCAAATGACATGTTGAAGCTGTTCAGGTGACCTCTGTTGCCTCTTTACTTCTGGTGTTACAGATGCTGCAGTTTTCGAGTTTGTCAGTCCTAGCTTTTTCTTTGGTGTACCGAACAGCTCTGCTTTCTTAGAAGCACATGCTTCTACCATCTGTGCTACTGTAGGCAGAGGATCAATATGCAGTCCCAAGATAACCCTGCAGCAGGCTTCGTTGGCATTCCTGTGAGCCATCTCCTTAATTAGTTCTGCCTGTGCCACTGGGTCTTCTTCTTGTCTCTCCACTTGTGTCTGAAGGCAGTTGACAAACTGCAAGAAACTCTCTGAGGCAATCTGTTTAATATTAACAACCAATAGTTTCAATGGTTGGTAATTGGTTAAAAACCTTTTCTGCAACTCCACAGATTTTATCCAGAATGAATTTGGGTAAAACCTGAGCTTGGTCCTTGGGGCTAGCCCACTCCCCCTCACACATAGATGTTCATAGGTGATGTCATTCCCATCTGCATCTGTTGCACCCTGGGTGCTTTGCTTAAGTTCCCCCAGGAGTTGCTTCAGAGATCTCTTCCAGGTGCTTTCCCACAGGTCGAACTCTGAGGAGATTAGGACACACCAGAAGAGATCTCGGAGATTGGCTGGGACTAATTCGTGGGATGTTAGGGTAGCTTTCAGCATTCCTTTAAAGATTCCACTGCTTCGGCCAAACTCCCTTTGGGTTTTGCAAATTTCTTTTTTGTTTTGGTAGGAAAAAGCTAATAGCTTTTGATAACTTCTAGTTCCATTTCTCCTATCAGTATATATGACAGGGGCAGCTGAGGGTATGGCTTCCTCTAGCTGGCCCTGATCTCCAGAGTTCACCCCTGCGCCCACCCCGTGGGAACCAGGAGGCGGGACAGGAGAGGGAGTGGAGCCGCCCAGGAGGTAGGGGCAACCATGGGAACCAGGATTGCCACACATGGTGTCAGGGTTGCGTGATGATGTCATGCAGGTCGGGAACATGGAGGGAGGGGAAGGGGTGTCCAAGGGGCGGAAGGGGTTGAGGGATGGGAAAGGGTTGGGAGCAGGAGCATGTGGATTAAAGGGATTGTGGGAAAAAGAAAGGTAGGATGGTTGGCGCCATCTTGGACCCCTGCCACGTGACAAGTGCCATTTTGGATCCCTGCCACGTGGCCGTTGCTTTGTGGATGGGGGAGTCATCTTTACACTTAAGTCGATGTGCAGGAACTGGGGTAGAGTGATGCAGGGAAGGTACTCTGCCAGTCTGCGCACAAGTTCCAGAGGCAGGGTGCTGAGGGGGAGACAGGGCGCCAGGGAAGGAATGGCTGTGCCGGGCCCCCTGTGTTTCTCAGGGTGCCCTGTGCATCCCCCCCAGCTGAGGGGCAGAGGATTGGGGAGACCGGCTGGGGCTAGGAGGAGTTTGCTGTGGCTGTCCTTCACTTCCCTCTTTATCAATTCTTTTCAAATTAAAATGAACAATGGGAGAAATTTGGATACTCTATTATCTCCTTGTTCTACTTTGAGAGCCAATAGGTCTCTGATTTTGTCCCAGGAAGAGACCAAATCTATATTTTGCAGGGTAAACTGAGGGAAATGGAGAGACAGCCAGCAAACAAACCGCTTTAAGTGTTTCCTAGAAATTGTAACATTCCCACTACTCAAGATATCCTGAACTTGGGAATATATACTCCTTTGTTGTACAGAAAGCTGAGAGCCCATACTGATGTTAAAAGAAATTTGCATAATTAAATCCACCTTTCTTCTCAGTCAAATGCAAACAGAAACCAAAAGCATTGAAAATTGTCCACAACCAGCCTGGGGACTGGTCTGGCATCTTCTCATCCTCGAGTGAACGCTGGGGTAGGAGGAGTGCGCACCATTGCCTCCGGCAATGCTGCTCCACCGGCACCACACCACAGCTGCAGCTCACACTGCTTGCAGCTGGTGTGCCGGCCACTGCAACTTGCGATGCTGGTGTCACACTGCTCGCACTGCTTGCTTCCGCACCCACCACGTTGCTGCACCAGGTCGTGTGCATGCCACTGCCGCATGCGCACCGGCCACTCCACTCTGCTCGGGCCTGTGCCACATGGCTCTGTACTGCCTGCTTCCTGGCATGGTCCACTCAGTGCCCCTGTTCCCCCGGCAGGAACCCACCCCTGCTGTGACTGGGGGCTATTTCAGGATCCCCGCTAACACTTGCAAGGGATACTCACCTCCCTCTTCAGCTGTCTGGAACTGCTGCAAGGAAAGTCCTCTGTCCTGGGCCCACCCATCTTTGGGCTTAAAGGTAGGCTACTGGCCTCTCCTTGTCGGCAGTTGCTGCTCAAAAAGCAGCCCCTGCTGCCAGAGTAGCTGAACAGTCCAGAAGACTTGTAATCCACGAGTAGAATCCAGCCGCTTTGTGGGCTTCTGACCTTGAGGAAGCCTGATGTTGGAGTGCCAGTTGTGGGGTTTCCCCTTTCTGTCTGGTCTCTTTGGCTAGCTCCGGACCACGGGAGAATATGGAACCCACAGGGACAAAGGCAAAAGACAAGGAGGCTGTTTCCTCCTGTGGGAATGTCCCACTCTTTATTGTAGATCTTCTTCCAGGTGGGAGGTGGGGAGGAAAAGAGACTGAGCAGCAAATGACAGGCAGTTTTAAACTCAGGAAAAGGAGAGAGGAGGAACTGAGCTGCAACCAATAGGATACTTCAGAGGGGGAGGGGCCAAGGAAGGACTCTACCACACCACAAACTTGGGGGGGAGAACGGAATAAACCATTCAGTGCAAATATAAAACAATTTCGTAGTGAAATACAATATGAGGTGCTGATGAAGAGCACGTTTGTTGCATCTCCCTAGATGCATTGGAAATGGTACATTCCGTGACCCCTGCGATGTCCTGTGGTCTCTTCCCTCTCCCCTCCTGGCCATACCTGGCTGGCCGAGATCCAATTTCTTCCAGCCCCCCTTTCAGACCCTAGAAAAGACCTGTGCCTCCTGGCCTCGCCCTCTTTCGCCCTCTGTCTCTTTCTCCTTTTCCCTTTTTACGCTCCTGGGGAACCACAAGAAATAAACCCTGTAACCTCCCCAGGGGGAAAGAGCCTCTTTTGTTATCTTTTATTTACGTTCATGTGGCAGATGCTGAGGCTTCACCCTAACATCTGAGCTAGTCCGGAGGAAAGGGTGAAGACTCAAATAAGGGTCCAAAACAGCCGCACACGTTGATATGTTGAACACATGGAGAGTGTCTCTTATTCTGATATCTGTTGCAAGTGGTCATTGTGTTTTCAGAGGCTTCATCCCTTACATATGCAAGCCATGAGCTGCTTGACTGGCCACTAGCACAGACAATTTCTAGGTGGCTGTTGTTTTGTATGCACAGCTTTATGCCTACAGTTAAAAAATTGGGCAGAGTTTTAATACATCAACCAATATGATGACCCATACTGATCCATCTACAGGCTCTTTTCCTTCTGTTGATAAAGACAACAGCAAGCACAGTATTTCCCTGGATGGACAATTTGCATGGTCTGTCATCTGTGAAAGTGAGAAGATTTAAAATGCTCCACAGTAAATTATTGGAAAACTCAGGCATTGATGCTGTGGGACTGCCGGGACTTGTGCAGGGTGAAGTTGATCTCCCAACTGCTTCACTTATCTTCCTAGGTACATCTGCTCAAAATTAATCTCTTCTGACTGTACATTTTTGTTCCATGACTTGTCAGCTTCACTAATGTTGATCACTTACTTCCATTAATGTCAAGACAACATCTTTTGATGTAGCTAGACAGACATGTCACTGCAATTGGTCAAACCATCTCAGAAATGTAGCCATTTTTCTAGAAGTGTTCTAATTTAGTGTTCTAAATATTATTCAGGTTTGCTTCAAGAAAGTAGAAACAAGAAAACCATTTACCTTGATATTGCAGAGATTTTGGCTAAGGGATACCATTAAGGTTAAGGAAAGTGGTTAACTATGAAGATGTATTCACTGTGGTGATTCAGTATTTAAAAAGAGGGGTTATAAAAAAGAGAGTGACTTTTTACACAGGAGGATAGGCATAGGACAGTGGGGAATAGTTTAAAAAATAAGAGAGGAGAGATTTTTACTAGATGTTAAGAGGAAATTCTTGACTGTGGGGATGGTGAGGCCCTGGCACAGGTTGCCTAGAGAAGCTGTGACTGCCCCATCCCTGGAAATGTTCAAGGCCAGGTTGGACAGGGCCCTGAACAAACTGGTCCACTTGAAGGTGTCCAACTAGATGATCTTTAATGTCCCTTCTTACCCAGAGATTTCAATGCTATACTTTATTAAAAGATGTTAAAATTTTGTTTTTATATATTAAAAATATTTTAGATTTTATTGGTTTTCTGTGAAGTTCTTTATTTGTGAGATACATACACTTTTGAGATGTTCTAAAACTTGAAAAAATGCACTTGCTATGTCATGGCTAAATGCTTGTCTTGCTAATCAAAACAACATGGATGTTTTACTGATTATAGTTCATGCTTTAGGAAACATGGAGCAGCTCTGACCCCTGAGTGTCATAGTTTGTGTAAGAGAGTGATGCAGGGTCTTAAATACAGCTAAAGTTGCAATAAGAATCCTTTTCTGTTGGGGACACTACCACAAAAAGCTGGATAGAGCCTAGAAACTCCTCTTACTGCTCTGCAAATAATCATGTCTTGTAACGTTTTTTTTATTACAGACCTATGGACTAAAATTTTCAAGAGCAAGTCAGGCTCTTGAACCTGTGCCCTGATGGGTCACTTGGATATAGTCTCCATAATTCTCAAGAATCATTGCTTTAAAGGTGGGAAATCAGTGGAAATCTGGCACATAAATGCTTGTAAAGCTCTGGCCTAGCACCGGTTTTGAAAACACTCAAGTGCTGGAGTGAATTATACTGGTAGACTGGCAGGAAACACAGCTCTGCCTCCCATCCCACCCACACAATAAAGACAGCTGTTAATTTTCATATGCCAATTTATGAACTGTGGTCTCGTGGGAGCTGCTACACACTCATTTCATGGGAGCACAAAGCCATGGGGTGGGTAGGGTGGAGAGTGAGCAGCAGGAGTTGGCTCAGCCATTGCAGGTAAAATCATCCACCATTCCTGAACCCACACCAGAACAGTGCTTAGCCTATGCCCTAGACTGTAAACAAATGTGTGAGCTCTCCTATTGCATTCCAAAGCACCCCCTTTCTTGGCTAGTTTTAGTTCTTGATGCTTTAATTATATTTTTGCTTTTTCCTTCTATCTCAAATAGCCACACCATCATTATGACAAATGGAAACAGGCATGTCCAAAGCTGTATGTTCTTAATCAATATTTGGAGTCACTTCTACTTGCAAATTTTTTTTTTTTTCAAGAGCTAAGCCAGCAATCCATGATTATAATGGAAAGACTAATAATTATCCCTTGTATCACACTGTATGGCTTTCATTTACAGAAACAAACAGCAATTTAGTGATATAGATGCTGGAGTTGCTTTGAAACACTTTCATGCTTGAGGGATAAGTAAATATCTCAAAAGAATTGTGGATTATTTCACTTGCAATACCTGCAACAAAGGAAGGAGCAGAAATGGCTGGGGTTTAAAAAGGCCTGGTACTTGGTCAGGGAAAGTATCCTGCACCACCTGGTAGAGTTGTGGTGTGATGCAGAAGGGACAGACTGTGGCAATCTCCCAGCAGATTTCACATTGCTGCACAAGCTATATTCTTCTGTAACAAGACTTTGAAAAAAAGCATTTTTAAAAATTTTTGCAGAAAAGTGTTATGGGCAGAACTATGCTGTTATTTCCCTAGCAAACCCAGGTCTTCAATTTAGTATCCAGTGTGGGCATTAGTATTAAAGCCACTTTGTGCAGGCTCTACATCATGGGTTGCCCCATATTCATGGTTTGGGTTGGAAGGCACCTTGAAGATTGATTTGTTTCAACCCCCTGCCATCGAAAGGAGCACCTTCCACCAGAACATGTTGCTTCAAACTCCATCCAACCTGGTGTTGAGCACGTTCTGGAATTAAATGTGATCAACTCCTTCACCCCTGGGAAAGAAAAGATGGATGGCATGGAATTTAAGGCAGCTTTAATTTAAGGCAGAGAGATGAATGTTGAGACATATGGTGCAGCTGTTATGGCCCAGTGCATAGTTTTTTCTATTGGCACATTCTTTCTTCTCAGTGATAAGACCTGTAATATTTGATGAAGAGATGAGGGTAAAATCTAACACATTTTCTAATAGCTGCTACATACATAAAAACAGAGTGAGAGGGAAAAGGAAGGGGCTTGTTTTACTTAATTATTTAAGGGAGTTTATGATGATGAAAATGGAAAATGGAGTCTGAGTCTGGAGTCAGCAGGTTGTCATAAACTTCTCTCACAAATGAGGTTCAGCCCTGGCTGACATGCAGCCACATCACTGTTGCTGCCTGTTTCTGCTGCATTGCCTCACTGCCTTCACCCCATGTTGATCATCACCACACACCCAACAGCAGCAAATTCCATTCACCAATGCTTTCTTCATGGGCTGAAATTAGGAAGAAAGGCTGTGAAGCTCCAAGGGATGCATTGCATGAACAAAGCTCAATACAACTAAATTAACCTCCATGTTGCTTAAATTAATGATGCTCTTGATGGTGACAAGGTAAGGTAAACTGGGAAGATTCACCTTTCCTGAACAGGAGCTCACATTGTGCTTTTTAGATCTGTGAACTGGAAAATTAATGTGAGGTTTCACAACCTCCTGTTGTACTTGGAAATGTAGGGCTTTGGTATGCTTCTCAGAAATACATATTTCTAAAATGATACTTTGAAAGGATTGATTTCTTCAAAAGAACTCTTTATGTCATATTAATGATTTTGACTCTACACTTTATGCAAGTAATAATGTTTACAGAATGATAGGATATTTTATAATGTCATACATAGGCCAATATTCCCCAACAGCATCTTCAGAGCAGTGTGAAAATTGTTATTAATATATGAGCTCTTCACTTGTACATCTAAATCTACCTTCCAGGTGGATTTTTCATACCCTGATGGGACTGCTGCATTTAATTTCTTTCTCGGTCTCAATCTACCTTAATTTTAATTGGGAATAATACATTATTATGGTAATTTGAATTATTCTCAGGTATAGATTTACAAATAGCAGGAGGTAATCAACATTGTTATCCACACTGGAAAGAGGCCTGCAATGATGACAGTGTGAGGAAACTTGAAGAAAAGCAAATTATATGCTGCATGTGAATTAGAGATGTGACAGTCAGGGAAAAAAACCTTATAAAAGCATCTGCTTTTTCCAAGGAAAGTAAATGCAACACAGACACATCAACTAGAGAGGAAAATAAAAAGCAGAAGCTTGTCGGTGTCCACCACTGTTTACCAGTGCTTTCTCTAATGGCTTCCTGTATGATTTTGTTCTTCCACTAGTGACTATTTCAGTGACTATGAGGCCTAAATCTAATTTAAACGGCATTTTTCTATCTTAAGTGGTGAAAAAAAAGTGAATAGTTGTCTCAGTTGTCTCTGATCTGTGCTTCCCTCTGGATTTCTAATATTAGTAATAATTTTTACCCTGTAAAAATATGCACAGTTTAAGGACTTGGTATGAGAAAGAAAGGTCCAATTGCACATTGTTAATGATACCTAGTCTGTTATTCCACTGTCTACCTGGTTTATATTTCCACCTGTTCTGCGATTCCACCTTTTATTTCTGCTGCTACTAGACTAGAAGAGGAGCTAAACCTTTCAGCACTCTCCACTGACTTTTGAATAACAGTTATGTTGGGTTTGTTTGCCATTCTTACAGTTGTACGCATTCTGTACTGTTTTCAATGAATTTTTTCCCTACCTCTTTTTACCCCTGTCTTATATCACCCAGCATTCACTGTTTACTTGCTTCTTGTATGCAGAAAATGAGAAGTCTGCCTTGATGTCTGCTAGATTGTGTGTTACCAGTTTTCTTCCAGTAATTTTCTAATGAAGAGAGATGCAGGTGCTTGAAGAGCTTTGCTTGACTCCAGTTGCTGTCTCTTAGAACAGTCAGGATCTCCATAAAGGTTTGCTATTCTCACTATCTTCTGAGATAATCCACATTTAGCCTTTATCTTCTGGAGGCAATTTTTTTGAGATTATCAATGGCTTTTTCAAAGTCGATAAAGTTAATGATGATGGGTGCACAATTCTCCTCTGAAACCTTTTTGTTTTCCACTTAGCTGCCTGCATGTCTCTGATTTCACCTGCGATAAAAATATCCTCTAACCAAGTTTTTTCTGATGCTGACAGTAAATCTATGATGTACCAATGGGTACAATCTGACAGATTACAGTAATTTGGCAGTTTGGCAATTAAAGCTATTTTCCAGTTGTTTGTTGCTTTCTTGCCTCTCCAGGTTTACTTGCGCTGGTTTAACAGCCCCTCCATTGTTTTTCTACATCCTCTTTTTAAGTGCTATTTTGCCAGTACCTAAATGGTTTCTGCTGCAGCCTCTGCCTTCCCGACTGTGAGGAAGCTCTTGAAAATACTTTTCCTTCTTTGCTAGCCCATTATCCCAAATATTGGCATATACCACAGGAAATCCTCCACTGACAGTTTTTTCTTCATCTGCAACAGTTTTTAGTCACTCTATCAATTTTTTTAAGGTTTTAAGAGATGGTATTTGGTTTTTTTGATTGATTTTGTGTCTGTGTTTTTTGTCCTTGGGGTTTTTTTGGGGTTTGTTTGTTTTATTTTTTTGGTAGGCTATTTTTTTTTTTACTCAGTTTATTTTACTGGTGGCTCATAGAGATCTCTCTCACCTCATTGTTGCTGTGAGGAAGAGATATTGAGCTGCTTTCTTAGCCTGGCATGGGAGGACATCAGTCCCAATAGGATGACCACTGGTGTGGCATCTTCCTTGACAAAACAGACTTCATTCTGCTGAACTAAGACAGAACAGGCAATAATCAAGGAGGGCAGGGCAAGGAAGGAAATAACAAAATCATAGAATGCTTTGGGTTGGGAGGAACCTTAAAAATTACCCAGCTCCAACTCCCTGCCATGGGCAGGATCCCCTACGATCAGGTTGCTTCAAGCTCCCTCCAGTCTGGCCTGGAACATTTCCAGGGATGAGACATACACTTTCTCTGGGTAACCTACACCAGGGCCTCATTACCATAAATTTCCTGCTTTCTGCATCAGCTCTTATTTGATTAACACATAAAAGAAAGAGAGAGAAATAGGGGAAAGGTTTCCTGGGTGCAGGGAGAAATTCTCTCAGTTCACTATTTTCGTCCTACATGAAAAAGCACAAGAAAATATTTCTGCCTTCTTGCCACTGGATGTTTTGCTTTATTAACCTCATTTGCTTCACCCATGGAAGCCACACAAGGATGAACTTGACTCCTAATATGCTGGAAAACCTTGTCCATCCTAAATAATATTTTTCTTTCTCAGGAGGCTGCTGAGAGCTGAGGCTTTCTACTTTTCCCTCTGCTCCCTGACCACAGTTATGATTGTCTCCTCTGGGTATCTATGCTGCAGCACTGGTGGTTTTCCCATTAATCTGAGATTTAGGCAAGTGATGATAGTCTTTCTGTCCCGGATCAATGGTATGGCTTTGTTCTGTGTGATTTTTTTATTGATGTAAATAATTAATGTGGGTCCTTGTAAGTAGGACCCACACTTATATATTCACTGACTATAAAACAGTCCAGATCTTACCTCATTTTGTGAATTTAGCACATGCATGATGCTTTAAAGGATCAAAAACCTCTCATAAAAGTCAAATTGGAATTCCTTTCCTATTTTAGACTTGTATTAAAATTACTTTAATTGCTATTCTGGGGACCTGTGAATACAAATGGGCAGTTAGGCATTTTGGTGCTTATTAACACATGCTGGTCCACTAATGTCATGCAAACTGTTAAATCTTCATGAGAAGATTAGACAAACAGTAGCAGTATTTTTGTATGCTGTGTTATGTGCTTGATTTTTGAAAAATAAATATCCCTAGTGGAAGAACTGAAGAATATTTGAAAATTCTTTTTCATTCTTTTCTGAATACTTGAGAAAAAATGTTTTACTATATCTCTCACAGTAACTACATCAAGGATGACTTAGGATCACTGCTAGACAAGAATACAGGCTGGATTGAACACAGAAACGCTACTGGATTCAATTCTAAAATATGAACAGATTATATTTATTCCGGGATGAAGAGTGAGAAAGGTAGCAATGCATCTATAAAACGCTTGGCATGGCAGAGAGAGCAGTTTTGGAGACAGTTGTATTCGGAATGACTTTGAAATCTGTGCAGAGAGTTAAAATAAGAGAAGGAGTGGTGGCAGGACTGTGCAGAGTATCTTGGTCATGTAGAAATCACTGTAACTTATTATTTTGTTAACTTTTAAAACAAGTTCTTTTCCATGTCAAATTGTGATCTTGCATTAGTAAGGTGACTAAGCTCCTAAGGAATTTAGAAGTTAATTGTAAACTTTGGTTTCAAAGCTATGGATATAGACACACAGGCATGCACTCATATAAATATTTTATTTCCATCAGCTTAGGCACATAAACAGAGAGAATTTCAGTAGTTCCACAAAAATCCTGGTAGAAATTACTCAAAGCAAGCAAAAATATAATTTTTTTTTTTGAATGAAAACATGTAGCATGCTCTTATCTAGGCAGATACCTCTTTTGTTTAAAAATCATACAAAAAAGTAGATGGTAAGTCCTTAGACTATTTCAAGCCCTGGCTTGTGGCAGCTGATTTGTGAGCAGAGAAGGGAGCTGCTTGTTTGTCTTTGACTCAAGGGCTTTCTGCTGCAAGTGATGAGGCCTTAAATGTGACTGAGGATGAGATTTTTGTTCAAAGTAGATCAAGGCAAGAAAATATTTCCTGTTTTCCGAGAGCCCATCTCATCCCTGGAACAGGAGAGACCAATGAGAACCACCAGCTTGTGGCCCAACAAACACAATTATTGTGCACTGTGTCTTCATTTGGATGTCATGCTTAGTTAATAACCAGATCCCCATCATACTTTTTTATTGCTTAGGCTGAAGGAGAAAGTAATTAAACTTAATAGGTATTGCCCTTGCTTTAAGGCCGCTATACATTTTAAGCTGCCGACAAAAGTAATTAATTCTAATAGAAGTCATAAGTCCTAAACAAAAACATTTGTACACCATGTAATCTACAACATGTACTTTTGGGAAAAATTATTTTCATTTTTAGGCATGCTTGTTGGGGGTTGAATCCTTCCCTTTTCTTTCTGTGGAATTTTTCCCATTGTTATGCTAAGTATTTATAGCTACACCCTAGCTAATAACACTTTATCTCGAAGCGGGGAGGAGAGGGGGAACAGGGGAAAAGAGAGGGTGGGGCAGGGGCCTGCTCTCTCGATCTCTTGCTTGCTCGCTCGCTTGTGGAGTTGGAGGAAGGCGGCTGGTGCTTCTATCTAGCATCCTTCCCACAATCCCAATGACGGGAGCCATGTTCCCTGCTGTCAGACATCGCTCTGCTGCTCTCCCACTTCATCCTACTACCTCCGGGCACTCTACCGAGCACCACGACCGACACCGTGAGGGGGGAGTCGTTCCCCCATCCCTCACACCTGGGCCACTGCCACCATCACTCCAGCCCTCTTCAGCTACACGGGCCCTGCCCTGCCCACAGCACCGTAACTGAGCGCAGGGAGAGAGGGCCTGTGGCCAAAAAGGACTGGAAATGAGCTATACTGTTCTGTTTTGTTGTCAATTTTTATAGCTGTTGTTATTTCTTTTGTTTGTCTTGTAAGATATATTAATAAAGAACTGTTATTCCTACCTCCAGCTTTTGCCTGAAAGCCCCTGATTCCAAAATTATAATAATTGGAAGGGAGGGGGTTGCACTCTCCATCTCAGGGAAGGGGCACCTGCCTTTTCTTAGCAACTACCTGCCTTTCAAACCAGACAATGCTTATGACCACAAACTTGCTGCTTCATGGGGTTCATTCTTTCTCCAATTTTAGTGAATTTTCTTTTTTTTTAATGTATCTCCAAATGTCACTTTTCCCCCGGGTTTCTTAAGAAAATCTTTAAGTTCACCATAATATAAAATTAAAAAATATATTAACAACATCTAATTTGAATGCAAGCAGGACTTTAAAATACATATTTGTATTGCAAGTTCTAATAGTGCTGGGTAAGCATTGGGCATAGGTAATTGACCATATAGCTCTTTGATATCCACAAGGGGGAAGATTTGTATTATCATTAGAAATATGATGATGTCAACATCTTAATGCAGTTCAGCAAAAAAGTGGGTACATCCAGTTGAATTCCTCAAGAAAGTTCTCAGTACATGTTCAGATGAGGCTATTTGATCTTTGACTCATGATATACAAGGTTTTACTTATAATTAATGCCCTGTTTTTCCATCATAAATCATTTTCTGCCAGTCTTTGCTTCTTTGGCTGCTGCATAGGAATAGATCAATTTTTGCATAGAAGGAAGATAGAAATAACTTCTAATTGTTTTCTGAGGCAGCCATTAGATCATCCAAATGAAACCTTGGTATATTTCCATGAACAACCCACTGCAATACTTTAATGACCCAATTATTTCAGTTCTTGTAAAAATGAACAAGTAACTTTAACTCTCACCAGCTTCCCAAGGACAAAAAGCCAAGTGCAACACATATTGTCTGTTCTGTCAGAATGATGCCAAAATACAAGTCTGCTGGGTGCAGTACTCCCTGCAGAGCTTTGCTTGCTTGTGCTGAGCAGAAGAGAATCACCACAGTGTCAGGTTGTGTAGAGAGGAGAAGAAAACTCCTCTGCATCTCTGAAGCTTAAAAATTCTTAAGTGGAAAAAAGTGAAACACCTGTCTTGAGTTACAAAGAACAATCAGTGATCGGGAGCTGTAGGTTTTCTTTTGAGGTGGAATTTGTCCACCTTCCAACACTGAATTGTCATTTTAACTTTTCCTTAATGTCAACTGATCCTTAATACCAAACCATCCTCTGCGTGTTTGCTACTATTCTGTGCTGCCCTTAGGCCAACTTAGTGAGCTCAGCTCTTGGAGCTTTACACAGAAATAAAAATGTGCTTTATTTTTCTGCCACTGGGTACATTCTGAGTCCTTCTTTTAGTCTTTGGATATTTCTTGTAGTTTCTTCTCAAGGCCAGGTTGTACAGGGCTTGGAGCAACCTGGTCTATTAGAAGATGTCCTTGCCCACAAGAGGGGATTGGAATGAGATGAGCTTCAAGGTCCTTTCCAACTCAATCCATTTTTTGATTAATTGAGCTGTGAATCCTTCCATGTCCTTCTTGAAGTGTGAACTCATAAACTGAACACATTTCACAGCAGTTTTGCTAATGTTGCTTTAGGAGGCAATATTACCAGTATGCGATGCTTCCTACCTGTTGTGATTTTCGGGGAACAGAGTAAGGACAGTTGGTCCCTACTGGAAAATAACTTAGTGACAAATGCCCCTAATGTTGTTTTAGGTAATATGTTCTCTCTAAGGATATTGACCAAAAGGCCATTAAAAATTACTTGGCATCAAGAAGGTTACTGAAGGAAAACAAAGATCTATTGATTTCTTGCTTTACAAATATACTACTTATCCTATTTAGCAGTTGCAGTTTTGCAGCAATATCTCTTGCAAGGGCAATTATTAAACTTGTGAAATTAGTTATGTGGCTAGGAAAATCCTATGGAGATGTGTATGAGGAGAGGGAAGGAAGGCAGGAAGCAGTGCTGGGGCTGCTGAAGAGTATATCTTCCTTCTGGCTGTGTGAAAATTGTTTATCTCTGGAGGTGCTGCTGGGCTCCATTGTCTCCCTTTGATGTCTGAGTGCTGGATTCAGAGCTATTACTGTGAAAATCCCTGCTCAAAGGTTTGCAATAGAGTCTCCTCATTTATCATGTAAGTGGGTGTGTGTACATGCATACATGTACCCTCAGTCTTTATGAAAATAACAAACATGACTTTGAAGAAGACCCTTTCAAGCCAGACAAGGTGTCATCTTTGTTTTGTTCTTTTCATTTAAGAGCGTCACAGTGTAGCCTGTTCTTGTTTCTGTCTTCTGTCTCTTTTCTTCCATAGACTAACAATGAAGTTCAGTTTAGAATTGTATTTGCAGTATTCTTCTCTTCTCTTCTCTTCTCTTCTCTTCTCTTCTCTTCTCTTCTCTTCTCTTCTCTTCTCTTCTCTTCTCTTCTCTTCTCTTCTCTTCTCTTCTCTTCTCTTCTCTTCTTTCATTTGTTCAGGAGGTAAAAGTTCCTAAGAGGAAGTGACTAAAACATGAAACTTATTCTTCTGGCAGGGTCCCACTGGCTCTGCCATCTGCCCCTGTGCCTGCTAACCCCCTTTCCAGCTTGGGGACAATCTGCCTCTCCACTGCTCTCTTAAAAATTTTTATTTAGGTGACCAATGTCTCTCAAGTTCCTTCACAATATAGTGTAAGCATTTAATTTTTAAAGACTTGCCTCTTTATTAAGTTGCTAATTAGAGTTAATAATTCAGACCTTTGTTCTGTCTCTGCTCCTGGTGTCTGACAGGTTGTTTCATTGCCTCTTCTCCACTTTCATGCTCTTCTGGGGTCTTCATCTCTCTCTTCTTCCTCCTTGACTTTTCCTCATAGCTTGAAAAATTTGACCCTGCTTTTAGTATCTCTGCTGGCATTTCGCTTAATGATCCTATTACAAATTCCTGAAGCCCTTTTCACTCAAGATTCTCAAGGCTCTACCAGTATCAATTAATTTCCAAACACCTTCATTTTGTCATGGAGGTTTTACACGTGGATAAGTTGGGGCATAGAAAAGTCAAACAGTGCTCAGCACCACAGCCAAAAGTAGCACTGCTTGAAAAGGGGGGTGATCTTCAACACTGCTAAGCACCTCTGACAAGCTTCATTTGTGGCTCTAGGTGGTGAAATTCAAGCCAGGGTAGATTTAATATGACACAGCAGCCTCGACTACTCAAACCTAGCAAGTCCAGCTAGCTCTGCTGGCTGCTGGCATCAAGAGTGGGCTGTCTCCCATCTTCTGTGAAGCAGAACCTTTCTAGATTCTGAGGAGAGGTTTATTGAGAGCGTGAGGGAAGACAACTGGACGGGAAGGGAAGGAACCAAGAAAGGCGAGGAGAACAGGCTTACACCAACTTAAATAGGGGACCTCCCCCGAGGGAGGGTACACCGCATCAACCAATTAGGGGAAACAGAGGATGTAACACAGGGCAGGATTACATATTCACCTAACCAATAAGGAATAACATAGGCAGGGATTTACACATGGTAATGAATCATAAACCGAGAGAGGGATGACTGATAGAGAACCTTCTAGAACAATGGGAGGAGCCAGGAGGGATTGACAACTGTATGGGCAGGGTTCAGGGTGAAGGACAGGGAAGATTCTGGAAGGGTAGGCGGGGCTTGTGGTGATGGGCAAGGGTAAGCGCAGGAAAGGGAGAAATAATTTTATATTAACAAAGGGGTAACTAAGGGAAAAACCATTACAACAAGGGAAAAACCACAACCGAATAACATTCAAACTAAACGTAAACCACAACATTAATACTCATGCACTTATCTGTTTCCTGTGTGTTCATGGGACGGAAGGATCTCTGTTGGTCTACACACTTACAAAATGCATAGCTGAGGTTGCTATTTAACTGAGCTCAGATGAGTTAGAATGCACAGTAATATTTAAGCTCCTCAGATAAATATCAGTGTCCCAAGCATCCAGTGACATTAACATATAAACATCAGGAAAACCACTCTTATAATATCATTTAATCTCTTGTGCTTTATCTTTTTCAAACACATTTATCATGAACATACTTACCATGACAGAGCTGAAATTTGCTACCAAATCCTCAAATGGCTTTTTCATGTGGCCAGTACTGTAAAGGTCTTGTTTTGATGTCCAACAAGACAGACATATAAACATAAATGCCTCAATCCTGACTCTTACTTATTCTTTTAGATTGAATTAATGAGTTTTCATGTCAATACAAATTAGATAAATATCTGGAAGAACTTACTAGCCTGTTTCTGGTGGTTTGGATTTTTTAGTTTACTAGAATTGATTAGGCATTTGTTCATAAAGGCAAGGGTAAGAAAAAAATCCATTGTAATTATGCACATTTTACTGCAAGGCTTGAAAGGGCAATTCAGAAATAAATTTATAAAACAGTTAAACAGATATATTCAAAATTGCAAAGAAGCAAAATTCCAGCATTTAAATTGTCAGGCAAGTGTTTATGCACTTGCTCTATGTATGTCATCAAATTAGACAGCAAAATATCTTCATGTCCTAAAATGTCCAGCTGATACCTGGAGATAACATGAGGGATTTTCTTCAAATCTGTGCTGGACCAAGCATGATGAAATATTGCGGCTTGGTAAGAGACAAGCGGCTTGAATGGGATTCTGAGCTATTCCCTCCCTCCCTGCTTTAAGTCAATGATAAAGCTTGTGATGGTCAACTGTGGCAGGTCAGGGAAACTAAGAAGATCCACACTGGAGTGATGTTGCAGAGCAAGAGGTGAGCAAGGAACAGGCACACGGTGATTCTGAATGCGTGGAAAAGGAATAAAGAGTAATAGTTTTTCCTTCTCATTTAAAAGTAGAAAAATATGGGCAACCAACTTTTTTCTCGTGCTTTGAGATAAGTGATTATTTGCAAATAGTCAACAACTGCCTATTCAAAAGTAATATGTGGCAATTCTGGTCACAGTGCAGTACCCAGTTAACAAGCTCATTCACCAGAGGTTTTGTGTTGTGGTCAGGGAAAATGCTCCTCAATTAGGACTTTTCTGCAGGAGGAGAAAAGAGTTCATGAAGAGTTCATGAAAATTAGTCTCTCTGATCATTACCTTTTCTGACCATTTATGGTGCATGACATTCTCCTACTCTTGGCACATTTTTCTCTTGACATTTCTCCAGCTCCTTTTGTGGAATTTCTCCCTGTGTTTCAAAGCTTGCTTTCAAGGTCTAACAAGGAGGGTGGCAGGATCTGAGCCAAACCTTCTTGTTGGAATCACTTGATGGAAAAGACATGCCCCTTCATGCATATTTGATACATCACTTCTAAAAATGAAAGGACTTTTTTTAATCAAAGAAGAATGGATTTTCCATTTTAAGTCAGAAATAAGTCAGGTGGCTCTGCTATGCTGAGCTGTGGTCATACACATTTTTCTGTAGGGTTCAATTCCAAAATAATATCTACAGAAAAGGAGGGTATATATTGATTTTCAGCTTCTTGTGGGGATTTTTTTCCTTTTGTTTTCAGGATGTTATGGGTAGCCTGAAGGGAAAAATAGGTTTTCTAAGTCCTATAGGATAAAGTTGGAGGACATAGCAGAGCCTTGGAAAATAAATACAAAATTTCTATAATAAATATAAAATTTCACATCATTCAGGAGCAGAGCAAGGGCCTCCTCTAGAAGAGCAAGTTTTCTTCTCCAGGCTGCTCTGAGTCTTTGTCTTTGGGATCTTTAGCAGTGACAGGGGCTCCTCTGTGCTGTTCCAGGCAGATGCCTTCATGTCTGCAGGTTGTCATACTGCCCCACCACAGATCATTGCTGAGCTACAGGAGACACAATAATTAAAAGAATTTATCTCCTCTTTCCAGGATCCTGCCTACCACAGCAGAAAAATATTACTAATAAAATAATCTAAATGGAATGGTAAGGAAAGGGAAAGCTATATGCAGTCAGGTTTACTCTTCAGGGATTTTTTGGGGTGAAGGTAAGTTTTGCTAGCCTGAATATCAGAAACTCAGGCTGAAAATCTGATTTAAAATGAATTCATAAAGCAAGCTGAATTAGGGGCTGGCTCTGGAATTTCCACCAGTGACTGTGTCACTGCATTTTTCCTCTCTCTGCATGTACTTGTGCCCTTTTATTTTTCCTGTAATTGTAGAGAGGCTTTCTCTCTATTTTCCCGTCAATTCGTAGAGATCTTGTGATTTATCTCAGGCCTCATAGAGGCACTTTTTCATGCTTGCCGACCCTATAATGATGGTTTCTGTGATTTCTGTTATGTACAAGCTACTTTCTATCTGCTGCTGTACTCTGCTGCTCGTGGAAGGATTGATGCTGTTCATTTTTCTGCCACACACCACCATAAGGAGAAGCGATGGAAGGGGTTTCTTCCTGAGACACAGCTCCTGATTTCTTAATAGGAGAGCAATAAATACAATGTCTTCCAGACATTAAGAGAAAGGGAAGAGAAAGCCAGAGCAGCATCCTTTTTCTCCATCTGTTAGTGTATTTTCTAGTCCTGAATTCCCTTCACCTGCACTAGGGGCTGAGCCTTTGGGTGCACAAAGAGTAAATGCAGATAATTCTGTCAACTTTAGCTTTTTTTGTTTGTTTGCTTCTTTTTTTGCATATGGCATACTTTGTCTGAAATCTTAGTTAAGCCTCTGTTCTTGTTTATTCCATTGTAGTTTTGTATAGACTAAATAAAAAAAAAATCAGTATATAATGGCCAGCTGGAGCAGCAGCATTGAGTGGGATTCTGGAATGATTGATGCACAGTTTAGAAGGTTGCTAGAGAGGGCTGTAAATTATGTCATGTGTGGGTCATCAATTATATAGATAAAACTGTGAAGGAGAGTGGTTTGTAAGAAAAGATAAAAAAAGAGGGACTGAACCTAGATATATTTTCTGTGCTTATAATCTGCTTTTATTTAGAAGTGAGAGGAGTCACTCGTAGAAGCCACTTAATAAATTTAATGACTATTGTAAGGGACAGGATAAAAGAAGAGCAAGGATAAAATGTTAAGTGTGCTTGCAATTGCAAAATCAGTGCCACTTTAAGTTTGCTAATGACTGTAGATATCTGGAAGTAAAGCAGGGGTTGAAGACGATGTGGTTCCTCTCCTTTGACAGAAGGGAAAGGGGCCCTGTTTCAGGGATTTTGGCAGGGGCTTAGGTGTCACTCAGGAGCTCTCTGGGTCATCAGATGTTGTCTCAAGTGATTACACTGAAGATGTGACAAGGTCAAGCACTTTCTCCCCTGGGTTATGTATGCTTCCAGATGTGAAAAATGGGCACATTTTTATCGTTTATCATCTCTGTTCCAAATGGAAGTAGGAAGGAAGAAGAGGAAGGCAATTTACGCATACAAAAAAATACACAGAAACCTTTTGAAGTATTGAAGTGAGCTTGGTCTAGACTTATTGGCAGTTCTCCTCCTCTTTTACCCAGATGTTCATCTTACTCTGTGCCCCTTTACAATGGGGAAGTGTGGGACAGAGCCTTCAATCCTCAAATGCAGCTTCAGAGAGAGGGAACAAATCCCTCCTTGTTGTCTTACTGGGATTGTTCTAGAGTAGGAGATGACTTCCCATGTGTCAATGACGGAAAGTCCTCAGAGCTGTATTAGGGAAGGGCCCTGGGCAGGGAATAGGTGACCAATTTATACAAACCCTACTTTTACTAATACCCTTGAGACTGCTTCTGCAAGTGACTTAAACCACTCATTTGCCACATGGGGAGTTTTCCATCACTAAGTTGCTCAACAGCTTTTGGTGAGATGAAAGTTCTTCAGGAAAAGATTAAATGGGATATCCCCTCCAAAAAAAAAAGTGGGAATTGGAAGAAGGAAATGGGGAAGGCTAAAATGCACAGTTGCCTTTTCAGCAATGTGGGCTATTATTTGATTTTATAATTTGTATCAGGACAGTATTTTTTTTATATTAAACCCTAGAGCATTTCCCTTCTCTGTACCTTACTGCTGACAGAAGGCTCTCACACAGCAAAGTTTACCTTTCATTTGTTCCTGTGTAATAACCCATTAGGTCTGCTGAGAAATACCTCATTTCTTAGGCAATATAAATACCTACTTCCATTTACTCTTTCTCTTCAGAAAACACAGCATGGATATCCCAGATGTTGCAGCATGCTGGTGTCCTTCACCCAATGGAGTACTAAGAGAAAGTAATTAAAGGGAACAAATTGATGAGTTTTTAAGGCTAATAAAACATACAGCTTTTTGCTTTCTTTGTTCCTGTTGCAGTGGTGAAGTTCATTAGGCAAAGGGAGGTTGAAGGATTGCCAGGTGGGTCACAGACTCTCTGTTGGTACTTCCCAAAGGCCAGAAGACTGAATAAGTTTAGGAATGCTTAGTTTTATATTTTAAATTTACTTTTTATAGTTGGAATCAAACAGACTTCAGAGATTTCCTCTGTTACTAAATAATTTTCTCTGTTGGGAGAGAAGATAGGCAAGGTTAAACAGAAGATCTCATCTAATATTTTTATCTAGGATGTTTACCCACCAAGTATGCCATCAATTTGTTTTCATTTTTAGCTCCTATCTTTAGATAAAAATCCACAGTATTTTTTATAGAATGTATCAAAGTCATGAGATGCCTTTCAGATACTTGAATAATTCAGGCACTGATGCATGCTACAGCTCATATTTCTGTGATGTAGTAACACAGACATTATGGTCAGAATTTTAAAGTTTTATTCCTGTGTGTTAATACAATAATGATTTTGAAAAACTCTTTCAGTCTCCTTCAGTGAAATCTCCAGTACTCTTCAAAGTTTTCACAGTAATCCTCTGCCACGTCTGCAAATCAATCCAATGCAAACATATGGTTTGGAGTTTTCTTTAAAAAGATACTCTTGCTTCAAGTAAGAATGATGACAGATACAAGATAATTTCTAGAAAGTGTAAAACACAGCTTCACCTAGAATTAATGTTTCTTGTTTTGGTCTCTTCCTTTATTTTATTTTTTGTTAAATAAATAAGTAGAGCAGGGTCTCAAAACCAACCAGCTATTTTGAACTTTGAAGTTGCTGTATGAGATCTGGGAACTCTTATTGGACTCCCAAAAAAGCATTAAATCCTTTATGTCCTTCCCATGACAAGAGTTACTCAAAACAACTGGAAAAACTTTAATAAGCATTCCTTTTTTAATGTCCTGAAATGGATTAATACCTTTCAGATTTCTTTCTAAGAGGTTGTTTAGGCTGCTGTTGCTCTGGCTTGATGGTGCTCAGCTGAATGAGAAGCTTGGAGTAGAGGGGCCTGGGTGAGCTGCTGCTAGGAGAACATCGGGGAGGTGGCAGTGGGAAGATATGAGCCTCCTTGTAAAAAGGGGAACTGCAAGGCTGGGAGGGTACAAGGGATCTCAGGGGCTCGTATTAGAACTGAAATAATTTGTAGAAGTTATTGAATGATGGAAAAGAAGATTAGTTGTGATATTGTCTGAGGTTGGAATGGTTTGTTGGAGAACTACAATATGCCATGCTGAGAAGCTTGGGAAGTGGTGCAATTTCTGGAGGCAGAGGAGCTAAGGTGAGCCCTGGGGATTTTTATATAGTGAGAGGCTGCATGAATCAAATAAGCCCTGAGAACTGCCAAATACCAGGTAACAGTGAACAAAACTCAGCGGTGTGGACTCAGAAATTGAAGAAACCAAAGGTTGAGGATACAAGTGGGAAGTTGCCCCCTTTACCTGAGGGTTAAATCTGGGAAGATGCTTGCTTTATCTAGGGGCTATAGGTGGAGCAGGATGCTGTGGGAACTCATTTCTGCCTTGCCATGCTGAGTGGCAGGAGCAGTGTGAGCTGTTCTCCTTCATGGCTGTATCTTGCATGTTCTTGTCCCACAGAGAGCAACACCTGGCACATGCAGCTCTGGGCAAAGACCTGCTGTTTGTTTGGCTGAGATGTGTTGTTGAGATTTTGGAGGTGGTTTGTGGGCAGTTGACTCTCTGCAGAATGCTCCCTCTTGCATGTTAGAGATCTCCTATTGCAACCC